>JAMJFZ010002669.1:1105000-1475000 GCA_026225945.1 Cricetomys ansorgei | reverse complement strand
GAGTTAAGCGGATGGGAGTTTAAGCAGGGACAAGGGCAGGACGTGAGGTATGTCTTAGTTAGGGTTTCTATTGCTGTGGCAAAACACTATGACCAAAAATAAGCATGGGAGGAAAGGGTTTATTCCACTTCCACTTCCACAGCCCTGTTCATCATCCAAGGAAGTCAGGACAGGAACTCAAGCAGGGCAGGAACCTGGAGGCAGGAGCTGAGGCAGAGGCCGCGGAGGAGTGTTTACTGGCTTGCTCCCCATGGCTTGCTCAGCCTGCTGTTTTATAGAACCCAGGACCACCAGCCCAAGGATGGAACCACCCACAATAGGCTGGTCCCTCTCCTACCAATTTCTAATTAAGAAAATGTCTTACAGCTGATCTTATGGATGCATTTTCTTAGTTAAGTTTCCCTCATTTCAGAAAACTCTAGTTTGTGTGTCAAGTTGACATAAGACTAGCCAGCACAAGTTAAAAGAGGGACTTGGGGTGGTCTAAAACCTAAAGATATGGCCAGGCATGGTGGCACATGCCTTTAATTGCAGCACTTAAGAGGTAAAGATAGGTAGATCTCTTAGTTTGAGGCTGGCCTGATCTACAGAGTGAGTTCCCAGACAGTCAGGGATCCACAGAGAAACCCTGTCTCAAAAAAGGAAGAAAGAAGAGAAAAACTAAAGATTTTATATATATATATATATATATATATATATATATATATATATATATATATATATATGTATATATATGTATATATATGTGTATATATGTATGTATGTATGTGTATATATATTATATATATATATATATATATAAGCTTTATGCATTGCTTTGTAAGCTAATTTAAAAGATACATTTTTAAAGGAGTTTGAACAGAGGTATCCTGCATGGATGAACAATACTGCTCCCAGTTAACAGGTTGTTAACTGAAAATTTTAGTGCCAGGCATGTGATACCTTCCTATGAGTTATTGGCCAGGCCCCCAGAACAACACAGACTATTGTCATTGCTCTTAGTTTCACATCATAACTAGATGGTA
The DNA here is from genome assembly GCA_026225945.1 of Cricetomys ansorgei. Classification (NCBI taxonomy): domain Eukaryota; kingdom Metazoa; phylum Chordata; class Mammalia; order Rodentia; family Nesomyidae; genus Cricetomys; species Cricetomys ansorgei. The sequence goes on along the minus strand of JAMJFZ010002669.1, from coordinate 1,473,975 downwards.
AGACCCTATTGCTGAAGATGCCACACACTTCGGTTGCAGGACAGAGAAAGTAACTTGGCACTAACCTGGAAACTTCCTCCCTGTTGGCTAGCTTTCAAGGTGCAGCATGGTGCTAATACAGGCTTCTGGGAGAGAAAAGACATCCATGGTCTTACCTAGTTCTGGTCCTGTAGGCTACAACTCCAACACGCCAGGAAAGATATGTCCGCTAGTGTAATAGTGTCATGATTGTTGTGGGGGTAACCAATCGCTACCATTGGATTTGGGGTCTGCTCTAGAGGAAAAACTTCAGCCTGATACAAAAAACCTCATCATAAGTCCATGAGTGGGGAGGTTATAAACCCCAGGGGGAAGCTACTGCTTTGCTAAATGATCTAAATGCTACATTTACACCAATAGATTAGTGCTGTTCCCAACTTCGGTCAGAGCAACTTCCTATTGTGGTATGCTGTCGCAACGCAGAGACTCATAAATGGTTAAAGTGTTGAGCCTGAAGGACTGTTGAATGCTCATCTCTAAGTGGAACATTTATAGTATCCCTTCCCCACTCTAAGGCTCAGGGAACACTGCCAAGAAAGACCCCTGTGTTAGTGGCTGCTTCCACTTCAGCCCAGTTGCCAGTTTGAGCAATAGCGGGCAGACCCACAGTGTGAGGGAGAGGTACAACTGAGGCCTGCTAACCTGCATTCAGGTGAGAATAGCAATACTTAAAACCTGTGGTTTGGGCTGGAGAGACAGCTCAGACAGTAAAGTGCTTGCTGTGCAAACACAGGAGGACTTGAGTTCAGGTCCCCAGCACTTGTGTAAAAAGCCAGGCATGGTATCACACATTTGTAAACTCAGTGCTTGAGGGACAGAGACAGGCAGATCCCAGGAGCTCGCTGGCCTGCAGACTAGCCTAAGCAGTGAGACCAGGCCCAGTGAGAGACTCCGCTAAGAGAGAAATAACATGAAGAGTGATTGAGAAAGACGCTGGACATTGATCTCTGGCCTTTGACTATATACACACTTGTGCATGTGTCCGTGCATGCACACCTGTGTTCACACATGCATGCACCCACACTTACCAGAGCTTATAACACACACACACAACTTTGACTTTGAGATGGCTTGCTTGCATCAGTTGCTTACTAATAAGTTTTTCTCCCAGCGGCCATTGCACCCTCTAGCACAAAGCCCCTTCACCCCTGAAAGAGATTGCAGCATCTTTTCCCTCACTGCCTGACACCTCCGCTTCTCCACGCAAGAATTCTGCTCCAAACACCCCCACACTTCAGACCAGTTGCTGGCAGGGCACCCCTCTCCCGAGCATTGCATTAACAGAATGTTCTCCAGGGGAGAGAAAGCAGCAAGGCAAAGGCTTCTGAAGGAAGCCTTTATTGGCGATAATGCCTTCAGAGAAGGTGCTCATATTCCCAGATCAAGCACTTAGCATGCGTCTTGGCTGGGGACAGAGGTTTCCCTGAAGCTGCCCACTTCAGTTTTCTCATTGTCAAAAGAAGAAGCATCCAAAGTGCTTTGTGTGTGCATTGAGCACAGCACCGCTTGCTGTGTGCTTTATCCTCATTACCCAGGGCTCTCTCTGGTTCACGGGAAGACCTTGACTCACGCGCTGCTACCTTCTGCTTCGGGCTCCTCCACCCACGCAGTGTGGGCATTGTTCCCCAGCGTAATTGATGCCAGATGCATAGAAGTTACAGAGGGCACCACTCCAGGTAAATCGACACGTGTTCTGCTTCCATTCAAGGCTCCCAACCCTTCCCTAACCTCCGACGAAGCCGATGGATCATCTTTGCTTAGGAGGTCAGCAAAGGCTCGAAGGAAAGCATTTTCCGTGGGGACCTCCATTTATCTCAGTAAACGATGTGGGACCCCCCCCAAGAAGACAGTGGTGATGGTTGAGCTGTGTGCTTTGATATGTGGAATCTGAGTGGAGGGTGTAAAGGTACACATTGTAATTGATTTTACTTTTTGAGTTTTATTTACTTATTTTTTTACTTTTTGAATTTTAATTGTGTGTGTGAGAGAGAGAAAGCGGGGGAGGGGGGTGCTCTAAAACCATAGCCTACATGCTGAAGTTCCTACAAGTGAAGCCCCACTTGTAAGGGTCAGTTTCCTCTACTGCCACATGGGCCCCCCCGGGAGGGGGCAGAATGAGGGGGAGGTGGCATTCAGGTGGTCAGGCTTGGCAGCGAGCACCTTTATCCACTGAGTCATCTCCCTGGCTGGTAACTGACTTTTCAAGACACTTTTGTGTCCACACAGTTGTCCAGTCCACCCTGGCTGAAGACAAATAGAAAGTACCCAGGAGCCCTGCTCACTGGTCTGGGTTGCAGACTCCCCGGGTGCCTGTGGAAATGTCCTGCCCGTCCTCACTGAACAAGCTGTGACAACACTCACCCAGCCTCTGCTGCTAGCCCAAAGCAGCCACATAAAATGTGGTATTTTGCAACACACACACACACACACACACACACACACACGCACACGCACACGCACACGCACACGCACTACATCAGTTGTTCTCAACCTGTGGGTCGCCATCCCTTTGGGGGTGAAATAAATGACCTTTTCACAGGGGTCGCCTAAAACCATCAATGTATCAGATATTTACATTACGATTCATAACGTAGCAAAATTCCAGTTATGAAGTAGCAACGAAAATAATTCCATGGCCGGGGGTCTCCACAGCACGAGGAACTGTATTAAAGGGTCGCAGCGTTAGGGAGGTTGAGAGCCACTGCTGTATGTGGTTACCAAGTACATTAATGTGCCCATCGTTTCCATGTGTGTATTAAGAACCTGGTTACTAGCTACAGTCCATAATGGCGTACGACGACGAGGCCCTCTTTCCTACCTGCAACATCATATTCTTTGATGTGCATGCTTCAGTTTTCCTCCTCTGCTGTGGTGGTTTGGATGAGAATGGTACCCATAGGCTCGGATGTTTGAAGAAACGGTCTCCAGTTGGTGGGACTGTTGGGGAAAGGAGTAGAAGGCGTGGCGTTGTTGGAGGAAGTATGTCACTGGGGGCAGGCTTTGAGGTCTCGAAATGCCCACACCTTTCCCAGTGTCTCCCTCTGCCTCTTGTTTGTGGATCATGTGTGAGCGCTCAGCTGCTGTTCCAGCGCATGCCTGCCTGTCTGCTGTCGTGCTACCTGCCATGAGGGTGATTATTTTCGTCAGTGTTCTATCGCTGTGAAGCGATACCATGACCAAGGGAAGTCTTGCTAAGCATTTAGTTGAGGGATGGCTTGTAGTTTCAGAGGTTTAGTTCATTATCATCATGGAGTATGGTAGCACCCATGGTGCTGGAGAAGTAGGTGAGAGCTACATCCTGATCTGCAACCGGGTGGGGGGGTGGGGAGACTGGGCCTGGCATGAGCTTTTGAAACTTGAAAGCCCTCCCCGCCCAGTGACACACTTCCTCTAACAAGACCATACTTACCTCCACAAGGCTGCATCTCCTAATCCTTCTCAAACAGTGCCACTCTCTGGTAACTAAGCATTCAAGTATATGAGCCTATGAAGGCCATTCTTATTCAAACCACCACAGGGATGGACAGTCTTATCCCTCTGGAACTGCAAGCCCCAAATAAACTTTTGCGTCTGTAAGTTGCCCTGCTCCTGGTGTTTTATCACACAATAGAAAAGTAACTAAGACAGTTGGTAACCACCATTTTATTCTCTGAGTTCAGCTTTTGAAAGTGTGTGTGCATGTGTGTGTGTGTGTGTGTGTGTGTGTGTGTGTGTGTGTGTGTGTGCGTGTATGTGTACACATACAGGCATGTGGATTCTGAGGATGAACTCAAATGGTCAGACTTGTGTGTTTGATCTACAAATGCCTCTGCCCACTGAGCCATCCCATCAGTCCCCTTTCATCTTAAAAAAACATGGATTCCACATATAAGTGAATCCAGGTATAATTTTTCTTTGTGTCTGGTTATTTTGCTTAGCATAATATCCTCCAGCTTCATCCATATTGCCCAAAATGGTGAACTTACTTATTTTGGAAAGCCAGATAATAATCCTCTGTGCCATGATTTAAATGTATCCCTGGGGACAATGGGATGGCATTCCGGTGATTAGATCACAGCTCCCCGCCCACCCTGTGACCAGGATCAGACATCATTATAAAAGGGCTTGGCGGAGAGGACCTCTCCTCTCTTGCCTTTCTGCCTACTGCCACGTGAGGACTCAGCAGTTTGAGACTATGTAGTAGTTACTTTTTTATTGCTATGGTGAAACACCATGACCAAGGCAACTTACAAAAGAACTTATTTAATTAAGCTTATGCAGAGCATTAAGCATACACTGTGGTGGGCATCGAGCGCATTGGCTGGAGCAGTAGCTGAAGAAAGCTCTCATCCTGACCCACAGATAGGAAGCACAGAGCACACTGGGAATGGCATGAGTCTTTTGAAACCTTAAAGCCTGCCCTCAGTGACACACTTCCTCCAACAAGACCACACCTCCGAATCTTTTCCAAACAGTTCCACCAACTGGGGACCAGGTATTCAAACATTAGCCTATGGGGGCCATTCTCATTCAAACCATCACATTCCACCCCCCGTCCCCCACTGGCTTGGGACCATATCATACTGCAAAAGGCATTCAGTCCGACTTCAAAAGTCCCCTTAGTCTTTCAAAGTGTCGGCGCTGTTTTAAGGTCCAAAGTCTCTTCTCGACTCAAAGCGATCTCTTAATTATAACCCCAGTAAAAGCAAATGTCAAATGACATACTTCTAACGTACAACGGAGCAGAATATACACTACTGTTTCAAAACGCAGGAAAGGGCAAAGTGAGGAAATACTGGCCCAAAGCAAGACTGAAAGCCAGCAGTGCAAACTCCAGATCCTGTTGCTCTATGTCTGATCCAAACCCTGTTGTTCCATGTCTGATATCAAGGGCTCAGATGGCTCCACCATTCCAGCATTGCTGACAGCAACCCCCCCACCTCTCCACCCCCTCCTCGTCTCCCAGAATGGCTGCCTCCCTATGTGCAGCTCTCCCTGGCAGATGTCTCATTGCTGTAGCATCTTCAGCACCCTGGGGTCTCTAACGCAATCAGGCTGACCTCCACAACTTCACACAATGGCTGCCCAGAGCCTCCATGCAGGGACTCTCTTGCCACACGCCTGGCCTCCGAGGCTCTCCTTAACTCAGAATATGATTCCACAACACTTTCACTTGTGTGTTCTTCATGACTCTGAAGCCAGAATGACATGGACACCATTATTGAGTTTGCCTGCCTCCCCGGGAGGGAGCCTGGCCACTTTGAGCCATGTTTGGAACAGCTTTCATTTGTTGTTATTTTTTAGGGTTAGAAACCCCTTAGACCTTTCCTTGCACAAGTTGGAAGCTTAGCTAGGCTTCGGGATGGGGGGGGGGGTTTCTTGCCCTGAGGCCACGCCTCCCTTCCTTCTCGACCCTCCTTATCTCTTTCAGCACGAGCCTTGGAGTCAGCATGAAATTTCCTGGCTCTCTTTTTTCTCCTCAAACTGTGCATCGTGGTTTTTTGCCCCACTTGCTCTTTTTCCTGATAGACCTGCGTAAAAATGATTACTAATAACCATATGACACAGTCAATATTAGGGTGTCTTGTAACCTTCTCCATCAAAGAAATGAACCCATTTCTCTTCAGTTTAGCCTCAGGAACGTTCTTAGGATGAGGGCGGAAAGCAGTCACATTTTTGCCAAAATATCACAGGAGTGCTCTCTAGCCCAGCTGCTAATATTGCTCCTCTCTGAAACCCCTTGACGCGGGCCTCCACAGCCCACATGGCTCTCAGCACTACTGTCACCAAACCCCTACTAAGGTGGTCCACTGAGGTCTGCTTATAGCATTTAACTGCTTTTCTAGTCCAGCATCCCAAAGTCTCCCACATCATCTAAAGAACCGCTGGTGGTCAGACGTCCCGGTACTAAAACTCCTGTTTTAGTTACTTTTCTGCTGCTGTGACAAAACACCATGACCAATGCAACTTACAGAAGGAAGCATTTATTCCAGCTGATGGTTTCAGAGGGTCAGAGTCCATGATTGGGCCAAACAAAGGTATGGTGGCAGGAACAGCTGAGAGTTCACATCTTGATCCACCAGCAGGAAGCAGAGAAAGAGAGAGAGAGAGCCCTGGGAACCGTGCAGATCTTTTGAAATCTCACCCCAGGGAAAGCTGAGCCCTGTGATTATTTCCTGGGGAGCCTCCACATGGTTAGCTACAGCAGACCCCTCACCATGAACGTCCTTGCTACCATCTCCCCATCCCATGATTGATGTCACTCCTTCCCAACACACCTTTCCCGCTTTCTCTGTTTCTATCCATAGCTTTAGAGTGTTGGGCTGCTAGTCTGGGCATTGTCATACACATGGGCTTAGCTGACCCTCACTGTAGCTCCTGCAGGGAGGATCCTGCCAGGTCCTTATTTATACACAAAGAAATATAGACTCTATGTAGTAGTGCAATGTAACCAAAGCCACAGTCAAGAAGTGGGTGCATGGGGGTCAACCCAAGCTTATGCGGCTCCCAGGCTCAGCCATGGGCAGATGTAATTTGCTCCATCCAAAAGGCAGAGGCTGACTAAGAGCTACCAAAGTTCACGTTCTTAAGATGGCAGGTGTCAGCCACAGCCAGGAAACTCACCTGTACCCATTCTTTCCCATGCTGGGGCTTGTGGAAGGTAGCTTCCCAAGGGTTACCATGCCCTTCACCTTGCATGGGGCTCAGCCCCATCAGTTACCTGACAAGAGGGATATATCCTGAGGTATGAAAGGAAAAAGACAGGAGATCACCTGTAGCTACAGCCCCCACCCCAGGTAAAATAAAAACGCAGCAGACACATGTCCAACTTTCTGACATTACAAAATGACACTGTTATCTACAGGTCCATGCGTGATAACCATGAAATCATGCTACAGAAAAATGCAAAAGTAACCTCGCAATGTTTAAGCAGTTTACAATTTTGGTTGAACCACACTCAGAACCATCCCTGGTTAGATGCAGCCACATGTGCCCCACAGGCTGCAGGTTGAACACACTGAAGACGGTCGTTTCCAACTCACCTCCACTGATGAGGAAGGACACGCCGTAGTCACCACAGTGCCACTACCTTGGCTCTACCCACTCCAGGTTGAAGACTTCCTTGCCTGCCTCTAACCTATCACTGACCTATTAAGGCCCTGAGAACCCAGAACAATTCTGAAGACTTGGTTAAGATGGTTTGCTCTGAACAAACCTGTCATGGATGAGAGACTGCATTAAAGATGGATTTCTCTGGGACTAAGAAGGACGGAAAGCATGGCGGGAAGTGCCCAGGGCTGGCCTGCCTTGCGTTCTACACAAGGGAGGGAGAACCCTGTTGGGCAGGCTTAGAAAAATACTAACAGTGCTCCAGAGCCCAGAGAGGCAAAACAAGAATGGTAATGCACGTCCTGGATCTTGGACCTTCCGTAGGAAAAGATGCTGTGATGACTCTGCCCTCTCCTCTGTCCACTTCCCAAGACGCAGCCCCTGCACCAATCCTCACCTCACTCCATGCTCCCACGTCCTCTTGACGTTCTTGGTTTGCCTGAGGAACCCAGAGAGACACTGCATTCCACAGTCTCCTGCTCCACTGGAGGCCGGTGTCCTCCTGGTCCCTGGGTAGAAACTGAAGCAGGAAGAGTGACCCACTGGAACAAGAGGCCCCGGTTCAGAGAGCGCTGGGAGGAGGGCAGGAAGCCTGGACTAAGTGCTCAGGAGACAGAGGCAGCACCCAGGAAAAGTGCCCAGCCTCTCCACACGGGCGTCACTATGGTGACAATAAGGGCACCCTTCAGGCTCACGGATCTCCTTGGGCCCTGGAGCACACTTCACAAAGATGCCTTGAACTTCACAGTTCAAGGGAAAGGAAACTTGGATGTTTTTAAGAATGAGAAAATAAAGGCAATTAAAAATGGGGGGGGGGGGGGCGGGGTTGTACCATAAAATGTCATTAGACTCCGGAGGAAGCGTTTCTCTGCTGACAAAAGAGAAATAACAAAGCGTGTGTGTTCTCGTTATGTTTCCAGAGGGACGGTGCACGGCAGTGGAAGAGGCATCATCGAGATACCAGGAACTGTCTGAACTGGGTAGCTGAGGCAGGGGATGCCCGTTCTTTGGGGGCAGGAAGAACCACAGAGGGACACTTTAGACACCCTACTTAATTTTGAAAGAAAAGGAAAGTTATTTGCAATTTGAATGGTAGCTCCGGCACAGGCCTGTACCACCACCGAGGCAAGGAAAATTAGTTGCCATGGCAACTTCAGGTTGCATCATTAAGAATTTTTAAAATGTTGAGAGTTGGGAGGCAGGGCTTAAACACTGAAGGAAGAGGTGGAGAGGAAGAAGGGAAGTGGGGTGGAGGGAGAGTTGAGAAACAGAGAAATAAACCAGGGACGCGTGACAAAAGAAGAAATTCTAGAGTGGAGAGACATTTCTACGGGTGAGAGAACTCGCCGTGAGGGCAAGAGGACCTGCATTCAAGTACTCAGCTTCCACGTAAAAGCCATGAAAGGCCTGAGTTGAACGGAGACAGGTGGGTCCTGGAGCTGGCCAGACAGCCGCTTCAGGGTCAGCAACGGACCCTGTCTCAGACAGAGGGAGACCTGACAACCTCTGAGCCCCCACAGAAGCTCACAGTCGCTCACGCACACACACACACATGTATGTATGCCACACACACCACATACACATCCCTGAGGAGGAAGGAGAGAGGAGGAAGGGACAATTCAGGGAAGGAAAGAATTCCTTCCACACGTATGTTCTCTGTCTCCTTAGAGGCTTGGGAGCAGCAGGCAGCTCACCCCCACTTGGGCTCTCTTTACCTCGTGTCCTAATTTGAGCATTTTCCTCTTTTTCTAAAAAACAAACAAAAAAAAACAACCTTAGAAAGATGAAGAGGGTTACAAGGAACAAACTCCATTTGTTTTGTTTTTTGAAAGTACTGAGTGGACCCTTCAATTTCAAGATCCGTCTACACAATTCCTAAATGGTTTGGTCTTGAAAACCCATCAGACATGAAATTAAAAAATCAACCTTTTCAATCCACATTCAACTTCTTAGACTTCTCCTGTGGGTTTTTTATGTGCAGGAACAATAACGAGGTGCTGTTACAGATGGTGGCACGTGCACCCCAATAAACCAATCGAAGAACCACGATGAATGAGCTAACCCTCATTTCAGCATTGTGTGTGTACATGTATGTGTGCATGTGTGTGCATATGTGTGCATGTATGTTAACGTGTGTATATGTGCACGGGGATGTGTGTGTGTATCTGAATGTGTATATATACATGTACATGTGTTTGCATGTATGTATGCTTGTACATGTGTTTGTATGTGCCTATGTGTGTACACATGTGTATATACACGTGTGCATATGTGTGTACACGCATTTACGCAGGAGGAAAGAGCAATGTCACCATGCTTACCTGGGAAAGATCTAGAAAATCTTCACCTCCAACTCTGAAACACGCTGATGGCTATCTGTGTGATCACATCTCGTCTGCTCAGCTTGTGCTGCATCAGCAGAACCCGCTCTCCCTCGTATGAGTCCCCCGCACAAGCCCTCGCTTGCACTTGTAGCTGATCTTGACCTGAAAGATGACATGGGGCTTTCCAGGAGTGAGGGGCTCCATTCTTCCCATGGAGAGTCAGTGCACACATCCACATGTCAGTCACAATGATAAGGAGCTTGGAGACCAGACACGTGGTTACTTCTGTGGGCAGCATTGCTGGGGTGCCAGGAGCCCCAGGCTGGACATGGGCTGCTGGGACCCACTTCCTGATCTGCTTCCTGTGGGACAAGAGGCCCTGAGCTTCATCTTGTCCCTGAGCGAATCCTGTCTCAGTTCTCCGGGCCATTTCTCCTCAGGAAGGTGGAGACCATGGCGCTTGCCATTGTCCTTGGGAAGCTGGTAAGAGGGCCAAACCAGGCAGGTGTAGCAAGAAACCTGAGCCCCCATTTCATGCATGCTTGGGATCCTCATGCGAGGCAGGCTGCCTCTGTGGGGGTGGAAATCAGAGAACGCTCTAAGGGAGCTGATACCCAAGAGGTTCCTGTCACACATATCTCTGAGACGTGTCTGAAGCCTAGACCCCGTGTATGTAAGAAGAGAGGGAGCGATGTCGTCATGGGGAGGGACTTGGGTAAAGATTGTACATCCCTCAGGCAGGAAGTGTTCGCCCAGATATGCAGAGGAGACATCTGATAAAGAAGACAGAGAAGGGAGGAGAGGTTCCCAAGGGGTCCTGGCGGCCTTGAGTGCCAGGATGAGGAGCCGAAAGTTTGTCTCCCAGACAAGTTTCTGGGCTTCAGCGTGAACAGCGGAGCTATGCACAGGGACCATTAAGAAGGCAGCCGGATATGTAGTACAGCCTAGAGATTGATATTTCCCTGAGAGGTTCAAACTTAAGATTTATCCTTCCCAACCTAGTCAAATGAAGTCATCTGTAAGAAAGATTCCATCAGCTATAAAATGTATGGAATTATTATGGTTATTTATTATAACAATCATGCTAACCCAAGTAAGATTTAGACCCCTCTTTCAGATTCATTTCCATGTTTCAATCACTTTAACAGCAAATACACACACACACACACACACACACACACACACACACACACATGCACACACACTGTATTTTGACTTCCCTGGGCTATAATCATAGCTCACATATGGTTGGGTTGGATGTGATTAGCACTAAAGTCCTGAATTCTCCTTTCCAGGAGAGTCAATTCTGGTATGACACAGAACATCATGGCTTTAAAATGTCACACAACAAAGGACTGAACTCCATCCAGAAAAGAACATTTCCTACCAATGGACCCAGTGAACACTCTCCACACAGCCCAGACGGGCACTGACCACCCCCAGAGGGGACCAGTCATGGCATCCCACAGTCCCGGCCAGTATGATGAGGATGAACTGGTGAGGGTGAGGTAAGGGTGTCATAAGACCTGAGAGGGGACAAGGGGGACATTAAGGACGAGTCCACTGAAGTCAGGAGCCAACATCTCTTATAAACTGCAAAAAGATGTGACCGCAACTGTGTCTTAAAAATTGAACTGCAATTCTGAACTTTAGTGTTATGTGTCTGTACAGTCAACACATTCAGTTTCTGATGGCAGCTGTGCCTAGTGGGGGGAAATCCCCCAAGGCTCCCTAGAAAGCGACGCTGTTTGGGGAAGCTGTGGGACCACCAAGGTGGGAGGCGCGGCTGGTGGGGTGGGCCCCTGAGGGTTAAGCTCTTTGTCTCCTGTGTGCTGCTGAGACCCCACACCACAGGCCAAGCTGCTGCAGCCACATGAAGGCAATGTCTTGACTTATGCAGACCGGGCTATGGGGGCTTTATGAGGAAACCGAGATATCAGATCAGCAGCCTCAGCACGTAGGCGACCCTGAGCAATCAAGTCTTTCTGAGCCTCGGTTTTCCAATCTGTAAAAATGAAACAATAATGTTTCCTACCTGGCTCACAAAGAAGAGGGGCTTGAAGCATCCCTATCGCAAGAACGGGATGGGCTCTTAAATCAGTTCGCTGTCCATTGCTGTAACAAAGTGCCCGAGGCTGGGTACTTGATCATGAAAAAGTTCTTTGTAATTCAGTTTCAAAGCCTGAAAATCCAACACTAAGCAACCCCATCAATTCCACCTCTGACAGGGGTCCCTTGACTGCACCACATCACATGAAGGATGATTACACCATGATAAGAAAACATGTCCGAGGAAGAGATCACATGGCACGGTACAATGCCAGAAGGGACCTGGAAGGGGCTGGCCCTGCTCTGGTAGTGACCCTCTCTTAAGAACTAACCAGGGCCTCATGAGAATTAATCTCTTCCAAGAGACTTCAGTGACTTTCTACTAGGTTCTGTGGTGTGTGTGTGTGTGTGTGTGTGTGTGTGTGTGTGTGTGTGTGCATGCTGGAGCATGAACATGCACATGCATGCAGATGCAGATATGAAGCCAGAGATGGATGTCAGGTGTCTTCCTTTATTGTTTTCCCACCTTATTTTTGAAGCAAGGTCTCTCGCTGAACCTGGAGCTTGTCATTTCGGCTAGCCCGGGTGATCAGCAAGCCCCTAGGTTCCCTCCTGTCTCTGCCCCCTCGGTGCTGGAGTTACAGGAACCTGCCATCACCTCTAGCTCTTCTCATATTGGTGCTGGGGATCGAACTCAGGTCCCCAAGCTGGCATCGTAGGAGCTTATTAACGGAACCATCTCCTGGCCCCTGCGCTCCTCTTCTTAATGATACAGCAGCTTCCACATCACCACGCTGGGGACCGAGCTGCCCTCACCAGGGGCAAATCCTGGAGAACAAACCCTATCTGAAGCACAGCAGCCAACTTTAGGCGTTCAAAGCATTAGCTGAGCACACCTCAAGAAACTCCATGGTGACCTCACTGACTCCGCTCTCTGTCTGTGGAGACACACCCATCCAAGAGCTCGCCCCACCAGACTTCCTCCTCCAGGCAGGCGTACATTTCCTTCTCTACTTGTTACTCAGATTGTTCTTCCCCGAATGCTACGCGAGCCTGTGTGTGGTGCCTTCGATATTAATAGCACCAAGTGTCAGAAGCTATGACAGTGGTAAAAGTGGGCATGGACTCGGGGCCCCCTCTTTTCTGGGAGGCAACGCTCCCCCATGCAAAGAGAAAATAAACACAGCCCTGGTGGAGCACAAACGCCAATAACTGTGAGATTTTGATTAAATAATAGATATGTGTTCAGAAGCACTTCTGTATAGTATGTGATTAAGAAAGATAAGTAGACATTCCTGCAGGCCTAATGATAATAATTACCACCACGCATCAAGTGCAGAATATGACACCAGAAAGGCCATCATTAACCTTTCGCAGGGTTATTTTTTGGGGTGTATTTTTGACACCATGGACACGGGCATTCAGAAACTAAATAAAACCAGAACTGAAGCAATTAGCCTCAGAAAGTGCCCTGATTGTGCCTGGGATCAAGACAGGGGGTGAGAAGGGGAAAGAGAGAGAGATGGAGGGGGTTACAGAAAGTACAGAACGTCTTTCATATAAAACAGATGCATGCTTAATATGGAACATCTGGCCGGTCGTAGAAAGATTTCTATTAACATTTCCGCAACCGTCAGTAACTCGGGAAACTCACAGAATTCCTTGTTTAAATTTTTGCTATAAATAACAATCTTAGACCCAGCTTTCTTTTTTTTTTTTTTCCTGCCTGTGTACAATTTTTGGTCCCTGACATCTGACACCTAATTATTCAGCACCTCCAGACCTGCCTGGGGATGCAGAGGGCTGTGGCTGCTCTGGATTCTCACCTCCCTGACATCCTCAGTAGGACTGGCTTCAAGACTGCTCAGCTCAGATTCCTCTACTGGATGTGCATCCATCAGCTTCTGCTGCATAACAAACACCCCCAGATGCAGTGGTTCACAGAACAATTTATTCTACCTATGATTCCGTGGGAGTGGTCTAGGGTAGGCTCCACCACCTGTTTCTGTCACTCTAGCCTGGGTCATGCATACGATTGGCTGGGGCTTGGCTGGTGTAAAAAGGTCTCTTAGGATGGTTCCTCTTCACTTCATGTTCTGTCTTATATCCTCATGGCCAAGCCATGGTTTCAATAGACCAAATGGCACATGCAGGGTAACCCTGGGCCAAGGCTTAGAACTACCACATAGTCGCTTCCATAGATCCTATTGGTCAAAGTGGTTATCAATCAAATTCATAGGAGCCAGAAATGGATCTAATCCCTTGAGACAAAGTCAGATCGATAGGATAGAAATTGGAGAATTATTGTGGCCATTTTTTCACAAGCAAGATCTCACCCTGGGGCTCCCACCAGGCAAGCGCTGGCATCACAACTGTAAAGGGACCACTGGAAGCCAAGTGGGTCACCCAGGGATGGGTGGCTGCTCGGAGAGCAGGTGCCCCCTCAGTGCTCTATCTCTCCGGCTCTGTGTGTTTGTTTTTGCTTTAAAGATTTACCTTGTTTTAGTTTTTTATTTATTATTTATCTATCCATCTATCTATTTATTTATTTTGGTTTTTTGAGACAGGGCTTCTCCGTTGTAACTGTGGCTGTCCTGGAACTGGCTCTATAGACCAGGCTGGCCTTGAACCCACAGCAATCTGCCTGCCTCTGCCTCCTGAGTGCTGGGATTAAAGGCGTGTGCCATCACCACCCAGCTTACCTTATTTTTAAGTGTGTGTATCTGTGTTTGTGTTACTGTGCACACATGAGTGTAAAACCCACAGAGTCCAGAAGATCATGTTGGATCACCTGGACTGGATTTATAGATCATTATGAGCCACCCAACGGTGATGGGGACTGGACCCAGGGCTTTAGGCTTGCTAGCCAGCACTTCACTGACTCAGCTCCCTCTCCGGCTCTGCACATGCATTTGTGATCTGATCCTCACCATAACCTCGTGACAAACAGCATACCCAACTCTCACCATTTTACAGACAAGGAAACGGAGGGGAGGGGGGGACTGCTGACTGGTACAGGCCTGCTATTCGGTGCTGCAGGGACAGATGCCAAGAAAGATGGGGGAAGAGGGAGGAGGGTGGGAAGTGTGAGCCTTCAGCCATGGTGCTGGGCCCACACCCAGACAGGGAGAGAGGAAAGGAAGCAAGCAAGGAGAGCCTCGGATCACAGGGCTACTCTGAGTGAGCAGTCGGCAGCCCACGGTAGGGAAGTGGGATTGGAGGTAGAAATGCCCCCCAAATCCCCCACCCCCACCCCATGCCTGACACAGGTGAGTGACATTGAGCTCTAGAGCTAAGTGATGCACCTGGGAGATCGACAGACAAGTGCCACACCCTGATGTGGATGGAGTCTCTGACCTTCACCAACAGCTCTAAGACCTACTCTGTGTACTTGCCTTTCATGCCTCTAGAAGGAAGGAAGAGAGAGGGGGAGGAGAGAGGGAGAGAGAGGGGGGAGGGAGAGGGAGAAAGATAGAGAAAGGAAGGAAGGAAGGAAGGAAGGAAGGAAGGAAGGAAGGAAGGAAGGAAGGAAGGAAGGAAGGAAGGAAGGAGAGAGAATCAGCCACAGTTGGAACTTGCTGGATCTGCACTCATAGTAGGTAGAAAGAGCCAGTCCCACGAGTGTTCGGGAAAGCTGGGCCCAGTGCTTTCTTGTTTAAGGAGGGGCCAGGAGACAAGCTGAAGGGGGGCTCAGGGTGTCTGCCTCCTGGGGTGACATTTCCTGGTAGCTGCAAAAAGCCTCCCACTGATGTCTCCCATCATGCCTGACATGTGATGCTATTAACAGGTCTTGCTGTTGCAGAGCCTGAGTCACTGTGGAACCAGAGACAACTAGACAGAGGGTGCTATTAGGGATCTCTGACATCATTTCCTGTGTGATGTTCCCCACCTGCAATCTATATAGATGAGGAAACTGAGGCCCAAGAAGGTACGAGACCCTCTAGACAGGGGTTCTTTTTTTTTTTTTTTTTTGTCTTCCTGTTGTTTTTTGGTTTGTTTGTTTGAGACAGGGTCTCATGTAACCCAGGCTGACCTAGAACTTCTGCTGCCCCAGCTTCTATCTCGAGTTGGGATTTACAGGTGGGCAGTGCTGTGGATCGAAGCCAGGGGTTCCTGCATGCTAGGTGAGTAGTCACCAAACTGAGCCACAGCCACAGCCCCTACACAGGAAAAATCAGCTGTACACTCTTGACATCTGAGACCAGGTAAGTCTTTGGGGTTAGAGAGCTAGGTGAGGGGAGGTCTGTGACCCCAGGGTGTGCAGCAAGGCTCCTGGCCCTGCCTCCTGGTCCTGGCCCTGCCTCCTGGCCCTGGCCCTGGCTCTGGCCCTGCCCCCTGGCTCTGGCCCTTCCCTCTGGCCCTACCCCCTGGCTCTGGCCCTTCCCTCTGGCCCTACCCCCTGGCCCTGGCTCTGGCCCTTCCCTCTGGCCCTACCCCCTGGCCCTGGCTCTGGCCCTTCCCTCTGGCCCTACCCCCTGGCCCTGGCCCTGGCCCTTCCCTCTGGTCCTGGCCCCTGGCCCCTTATATGCCAGGAACATCCCCAGTGCCACAACCACAAATGTCTGCAGGTGTTGCCTGAGTGCCCCAGTGGTCAGGCATTGGGTTCACAGCTGAGGTGACTCCTAACAGCCTTCCAGCCACAGCCTGTGTCTTTATCATTATGGCCACGCCAGAGATTCTGGGCCGGTGGCTGCCCTGAGACAGTGGGAACTTAAGAGGATTCTGGAGTTCACTGAAGGTCCTGGCCACAGCCAAGGCTAGACAACAGGAATCTATACTTGACTGGAGTATAGCCCAAAGAGCGACATTTATCATTAGGTTGGTGCTCTTCCTTAGGCATCATATCTGCATCATGAGGTGGGAGGAGGATAAAAAAAGAGAAAATTATTTAATCACCGATGGCTCTACTATGTCTTTCCCGTGTGCTTCCTTTCCATTTCCTAGGGCTCCAAAAAGTGCTTCCGGGTCATGGGGCTAAAGAGTTGAGTAGAGGAGAAACTCTGGATATCTTCCCTCCGTGATGCTCCAGGACTTCCCAGGGCAGCTCCATCCTCACCCGAGGCAGACTCTTTTCTCTGCAGGGCTGCCAAGCTCAGCTGCTCTGGCGAGCCTGGACTCCTGTTCTGGGATCTCGGATTGACAACGTGTCGTGTTTGTATGTCATAGATCACCTTTTCAAGCGTCTTCCTTAATTTTGTCCTTACAAATTTTGTCCTTACACTTGTGATCCCAGTGCTGGGATCACAAGTGTGGACCACCATGCTCAGGACTCGGGATGGGATTCAGATCCTCCTATTTGCATGGCAAGCACTTTGGTGACTGAGCCATCCTCCCAGCTCATCGTCTGCTTTTGAAATGCCTGTACAGCTTAGAAATGAGGGGGCCTCCCACCACCCTAAGAAGCAACCCCAGAAAAGGCAACAGGGCCTGCCTGAAGTCCGAAGTTCTTGTCTCAGACTTTCAACTGTGGAATTTCGAGCAGGCCATTTTCAAGTGTGCCGTGTGCAGCTGTGGGGTAGCTCGCCACACAAGGCAGGAACTGGAAATCGGAGACGGGCCAGTGGCAGCTCACTGCCTTTTTAGCAGCCCACTCATCTCTCTAAGGACCCTGTCCTGAAGAATTAAAGATCCCTTTCTTTCCTATCTGCTCTTTATTCCCCTGGCCTTCCATTTGAAGAAGAAGGTGTGGGGGTGGAGGAGGAGGAGGAGGAAGAGAAGGAAGAGGAGGAGGTGATGGAGAAAAGGGTTTTGTTTTATTTGTCAATGTCCAGGGGAGCAGATAGGGAGAGATGGGGAGTGCTGCTAAGCCTGGAGGGAGTTGTAGGATAGATATCAGAGGGACCAGCTGAGGATGGATGCAGTCACTCCTCAGGCTGGCTCCCGTGTGGGAAGGAAGGTACAGGGGGTCTGGTCTCCAGAACCGCCAGGAGAAGTGTTTAGCCCAGAAAAGCACCCTGTGCTAGGCACGATTCGGGTTGTCATGAGGCACACGTAGGGAACATCGGCTTCCATGAGGGCCTGCATGCTCCACTTACACAGAGCTCTGACCTCACTACAGGCAGAAGATGCCAGGGAGGCTAAACTGGGCCAGGATGTCTCCTTGAGTAGCCAGATAGCTGGGGACTGAGGTCACAGAGATTTGGGTCAAGCCTTAAGAAAAAACATTCCCATCTTCTCTGACCTGGACCTATTGTTAAACATTCCTTTTAAGGTCAGTGTGGGAACCACAGATTCAGCAGCACGTGTTCCCCTGGGCACTCTCCACAGCACACTTAAAACGGAGTTACTGAGAAAAGCGTATGGAGGCACTCAGCAGGGTCAGCTGACCCCCCAGCCCACCCCAAGCTGTACTGTCTGAAATGGCTGGCCGTCCCTTAGGAGCAGCCACAGTGACAATGGCCTGGAACAGGATGAAAGCCATCACAGTTACAAGCCGCTACTTCCTGAGTCACCACATCAGCACAGAGGGGCAGGATGAGGAAACAGAGGCTAAGTGAGGTACAATAGTCATCAGAGGCCACAAGACAGGGAGGGGCTGATATGGTTTGAATCCAACATGGCTCCCACTTGCTCTTTTTCCTTCTTCTTTTGATAGGGTCTCGTGTATCCTAGACTGACCTCAAACTGTAGCTAAGGATGGCCTTGAACTCCTGATCTCCGTGCCCCAGCCTCCAAGTGCTGGAGGTACAGGCGTGTGCCCCCACTCTCAGGTTACAGGATGCTGAATCCCAAGGTTTTGTGCTAAGCAACGCTGAGCTGTAGCCCTGGTCTCAGGTGTGTATTTGAATGCTTTATGTCTGGTCAGGGGTGCTATTTTGGAGGCTGTGGAGGCTTGGCTGACCAAAGTATGCCACTAGGGATGGGCCTTGAAGGTGGTATCAGGACTGTTTTCAGCTGTGGTCTCTGCTTCCTGTCTGTTGCCATGTGAACAAGCCATCACCACCTGTTCCCACTACCATGTACCAAGACCTCCACTTCTCTGCCATGATGGGCAGTGACTCTCAGAAATGGTGAAAAAAAATCGTTCCTCTCTGGTGCTATCCACTGTGGTAGACACGTGCAGGGAGCACCACATATGCAGAGAGCACCAGAGTGGCTCGAGGGATGCAGAAAGGGCTATACAGCAGCATCCCTTTTTCTGGAGACCACAGTGGAAGAACACAGTGCTGGCCTCTTCATTCTTCACAAGAATCTCAGGAGAGAATTTGATTGGCTGAACTCTTTGTAACTGATCCCTGTTTAAGGGAGGGATAGTAAGTTGATTGACAGGTCCTTCCAGCACGTGCATGTACACACACACACACACACACACACACACACACACACACAAAAAGTTGACACCCAGAGTGAAGCGACTGCCCATGAGCAGGAGGAAAAACAGATCCAGGAAACAAAGGAAGCTTCCAGAAAACACTCCATTCTGTAAAAGCTGCTGGGGACCAGCATCCTAGTGAGCAGAAATGGGGCTGCTCTGCCTGCTGACGTCCATGCCCCAACTTTACAGCCCCGGGAAGCCCTTGTGAGAAAGGTCAGCTAACACCATGGCAATGCACAGCCGGGTGTGACCAGGACCATTCCCTGCTCAGTCTGCAAATTCAAAAAGCAAAACTGTGTCTGCAAATGTAGGAGCAGGGTCGGCAGAGGTCCAGTACACCCGGGGCAGGGTCAAGCCCAAAGGCTGATGACAACTGGAAGCCTACTGCCCCCCAAGCCTCTCTCACTTCCTGACTCACTCTCCTTCCACCTACTCCAGGGAAATGAAACCTCACCTGTAGGCGCCTCTGCCTCTGTCCCAACACTGCCCACACCATGCTGGATTCATAATCCTAGCTTCCTACCCTCCCAGGGGCCTCTCTGTGTACTCTCAGTGCCCGGTGTGATCCCCAGCTGGCGGTGGGTGCTGGGGGAACCAGTGATGGGATAATGAGCTAATGAACGAATTGATGGACGGAGCAGATCACAGAAGTCTCATGGATAACTGATGGCAGATCCGGCTCCAGCTGTCAATCTTCCCGATCTGGGCTAAGCCACACCCAGATGGATTCTTTCATCTGCTCCTTAGAAGCAGTGACGCTGTCTTCGCTCATTTCCTTGAGCCATTCCTCCTTCAGACCTGCACCTCCTCCAGCTGCTGCTTCATTAGTTCGGCCACTTTGCAAACATGAACCAAACAGCTACTCCATGCCCAATACTGAAAAGGGAGGGCAAATTCTCCCACAAACAGCACCCAACTTCCCTGGCCAACAGGGGACGCCGCTGTGACCCGGGCTGAAGGAGGGAACCTGGGATTTTCCTCAGTCCTGCATGGGCCCCCAAAACCAAGGTGGGTGACCACTGGTGTGCCAGGCCACTGATGCCAGAGAGGAAGCAGAAGCCTCACAAGCCCAATCCAGCATGGCCTTCCATTTTCGTTGTAGTTACTCCCAAGCTTCAGGCATTATCAATCAATCAGTGGTGGCCAACAGGACCTCACTTTTAGAGCATTTTCTGTTGTTGTTTTGTTTTGTTTTATTTGTTTTTGAGACAGGATTTCTCTGTTGTAACTCTGGCTGTCCTGGAGCACACTCTGTAGACCAGGCTGGCCTCGAACTCACAGAGATCCATCTGCCTCTACCTCCCGAATGCTGGGTTTAAAGGCGTGCGCCACCACCGCCCCGCTTTTTAGAGCATTTTTATGTGACAGCTAAGGGGGGATGACACCCACAAAATTTCCTACCTTTCACTCAAAAAAAGATCTGTTAGTGGCATTCTTGGAGTGAGGAGAGGGAGGGCTGAGGGTATCTTGTATATATTCAACAAACTGTTTCTTCCCCTCTGTCTCTGTCAAAATAAATGTCAACTATACGGAGCAGTGCATGTATCTGTCTCCATGTGTGTTTTCACAGAGAAAGCAGAGAGCAGCGTCTTGTCTTACCTTTCAGATGAGAGTCCAGGCTGTAACTGACTTTTCCTTCTGAATCTCTGTTCAGTTACCAGCCCACAGAGCTCCTCCAGAACTCAGTTTCCTGTGAAATAAGGGGTTAGTGTGCACATCTAAGCCCCTCAGAAGACTAATGTTCCAGCTTACTATCAATGAAATTAAAAAAAAAAAAAAAAAAAGCTCCTGCCTACGAGACTGCACTCCGTCACTTTTCCCACAGGCGTGGTGCACACAAATCGAATCAAAACAGAAATCATCACGCCCTGTTATGGATCTCAGACACAGTTTCTTTTAATAAAATATGCAAATACTTTGCAGTAAATTGATTTCCCAGTTTCATTCTCTTATCTCCATATTTATTATTCATGGCTTCTCCACTCCTCCTTGAAGCATGGGGTGGGGGGTCTATCCAGAAGGCAGAGTTTCCTTGCTTTCCTACAGTTAGTGTTGGCACAATGTTATGCTTCTGGGAATAAAGGATACCTGCAAACATCACTTCCCAAGTCTCAACTGAGACTAAGGACAGAAGGCAAGAAGGTCTTCATGGATTCTATTGAATATCCTGGACAACACAGTATGTCCTGGCTAAGGAAAATGATGGTAGCTCAAGCTAGAGTTTCTTACACTTTTTCCATCTATCTATCACACCACAAGAAATGTTTGCATGACCTTGTGTATATAGGAATATAAAGTAGGTATTCAAAGCTGGGCGGCAGAGGGCCACACCGTTAATCCCAGCACTTGGGAGGCAGAGGCAGGCGGATCTCTGTGAATGTAAGGCCAGTCTGATGTACAGAGTGAGCTCCAGGAGAGTCAGGGCTACACAGAGAAACCTTGTCTCAAAAAAACAAAAAGAAAGGAGGAGGAGGAAGAGGAGGAAGAGGAGGAGGAGGAGGGAGGGAGAGGAGGACTGGAATGAAGGGTTAGGTAAGTATTCAAATAAAAAGATGTACTGTCAACAAATTATTTCAAACAAATTCTCTGATATACATATAATGTTACATTTGTTAAAGATTTGAAGAAATTTGTATATTGTTTCTTTTTACATAAAGGATTAATCTTGGAGCCAGTGAGCCGGGTTAGTGGGTTAAGGTGCCTGCTGTCAAGCCTGGTGAGTGGTATTCAACCCCTGGTGGAAGGGAAGAACACCCTGGAGATGCATCTACCCTGACGCTGCTGTTGCTGCTGCCGCCATCCTTGGCTGACACGGGAATCCAGCTTCCTCAGCCTTCCAAGGCGGGCGGAAGACCAGCAGCTCTCTAAGGACCCTCCAGGCCTCCAGCGTCAGACTTGGACTGCTGGGGTACCCAGCCTCGTGGGCTCAGTAGCTGGTTCTCAGCCTCTCCGATATGAAGACAGCCATTGCTGGACTGCCCATTATTGTTCGACTACCATATCATGGAAGCCAATCTAATAAACCCCCTTTCAATATATATTCACTCCACGAGTTCTGCTCCTCTAGGGAGCCCTTACTAATATGCAGAACAGATCTTGACATAAGGACACTGTGCAAGTGGCCCACTCTGGAGACACCTGCAAGAAGCTCAAAAGTGGGAGTGGAGGAAAGGGTGAGCCGGAAAGCCAAGTGATACATGTGCTGTGGGTTGGGGAGCCAGGCTGAATCCTGCTGGGCCCTCTGATAAACTTTGCACATGGCCAGTGGGTAGAATTATCTGGGGTCGGGGAGGGGAGCGCCAGAATGTTGACCCATTGGCTGGGAGATTCTCAAGATTATGGGGACAGCCTTAAGGCAGAGAAGAAGAGAGTCAGGAGGGCATGAGGCGAAGAGCTGCCACTGACTAGAAACAGTGGCCCAGGCACAAGTGACCCAGCCAACTGAGAAAGACTGAGTCAGCCCATGTACAGCAGAGAGGCCTAGAGACCGGCAATGCCTTCCTGCACCAAATACAAAGAATGCAGGGCTCTCGCCAGAACACCAGAGGGCCAGAGCCAGAAGACTTGTGTCCAGTAACGTGTATCTGTTCTGTGTGATCATCCCCGGTGTCTTTAGTGGGGCAGGCCAATAAACTACCAGGCCACCAGCAAGTGACCCTATCTATAGGGACAAAGGAGGTTTGCAAGTGTAAGTCAGGGCCTAACTCCAGAAACTAGTCTCCTTCCTGGAATACTCACTGTGGAAGCCACAAAGCACCTGGAACCCAGAGAGGTTGAGCCTCTTGCTCAGCGGGAAAGGAACAGGAGGTTGCCACAGAACTCTTGGTTGTAGCCGTCACTGGTTATGTGTAACCACTCAAGTTCTCTGTGCAGGTGGCTAGCCATGTCCTGTTCTGTGGACTCTCCAAAGCTCGCGTTTCAGCGAAGATCCATCTTCTCCCAGAAAGCACTGGCCTCCCTGCGGCCGGACGGGGTGTGGGTGCACTCTAGTATCCTGGACCGGATGAAGGGCTTCCTTCAGAGCATGAGTCTAGCCAGACTGGAATGATTCTCACACCCACTATTTAAAGCTTGGAATTAGGGACCGTCTTCAACCCTCAGTTTCAGAGACGAGATGCTAAACCAGGTGGACAATCCTTCCTTTCCCAGAGAAGACCCGCAGGCCCTCGGGAGACTCAATAAGTCTGCAGCCTCCTTCCGGGGCTTGGCTGTAAAACTTCTGTTTCCACATTCCTCCCCCAGGCTGTTGTTTCATTATTCAAGAGATGAATTTTTCAAAGAACTTTCAGCCCTATCAGAGAGCAGATGCCGAGAAATCTAAAAAGATAGGGCCCAAGACAGCACTTGGAGGAGGGCGACTCCATTAAAATTAGGTTCCAAGATGCACGGTGGGAGCCTAAGGTAATCCAGATTAAACCCAGCTGAAGTTTCCTCTCCTGCGTGAGAGAGGACTGGAGTGGGCACCGTCGGGATGGGGAGGCAGCCAGGTCTGTACTTGCAGACCGTCTACCTTTCTTATTGCTAAGCTCTTGCTTTTCTGTTACCTCGTGGTCTAAGATGACTGGCAAGCTTCAGGCACCACATCTGCAACCCAGGCCGTAAGAGGGAAGGAAGGCTAAAGGACCAACAGGTCTCCTTCTCCACTAGCCTTTTAGGAAGACGCCACAGGTTTGTCCAACTTCTGCATGCACCTCATTGGCCAGGCTGTCACATGACTACATCTAGCTGCGAAGGAGGCTGGGAAGTGTAGTCTTCTACCTGAGACTAGGTTGCCTCCCGTGATGTTTGAAAGGCAGATAAGGGAGAAGGGAGGAGTGGGCACTAGAAAGGCAGCCAGCAATCTAAAGCACCTGCGACTCCCACGGGCAGAACAAGGCAGACAGAGTTACGGAGGTCTGCCTTACCGGCCTGAATCCAACCAGCCGCCTAGACAGCTGGTGGGAGGCTGCAGAGCTAGTCCCTGAGGCCTATCCTGGGTCCCAGGCCCAGAAAGTTCAAATTGCTAGCACTGCTAGCACTCTTCTGGCCAGGCCTTATATGCATCAGCAATGGCAGAGCTGCAGAAGGCTCTCCCACCCGCTTGTTAATGCACCTTGCAGGTAGAGGCTGCAGAGCCAGCTTCGTTTGCGGTCACGCATGGCTTCGGAGTACCCCCCGAGCTGCACGGGAATCAGGGAGATGACAAAATATTCCCAAGAGAGGGAAAATTACCCAGAAAATGTCTCCCAAGAAAAGTGGGCTTGAAAAAAAGTTTGTCTCTTGCAAAGCGTTATCTTTAAGTCCTCCAGCTAGGCTAAAAGCCTGTCCCGTTCCTCCCCGGGATTTCTAGTGAATTAATAATGCTGCCGATGAATATTCAAAAGTAGGCAGCTATTGTGCCTCCAAGCACATAATTAATTATTCATTACACATTTTTTACTCACTGAATTAAAAAACACAGGGTGCTCTGGGAAATGAAGTGTGCTTCACGGCAGGGGCACGAAATTCCACACTGCCCCTTTAAGGACTATTATTCTCTATTTGTGGTTACCAAGCAACATAAATGCTGGGCAATTAGATCATGGGTTGTCCCTGAAGACTGATGGGATAATAAGCTGTAGTTAAGTATTAAGTTGACCCAGTGAAGGTCCCATCTGAATAAACCTGGCTAGGGCCACAGCTGGTGTCTTTTAAATGAAACTTTTACATTAAGACCATACAAAAGGTGACTGTTCCGGGAGCATGCGCAAAACCCGTTCTCTTTAAATCCCACTGAGGTTCAAGGTGCCTTCGCTCAGCACCTCTGCGTTTGTGCAACTGATCAGGCTTAGAGTGGCCTGCTCTCCTGTGGGGCCAACCGGGCTGGGACATCACGATCCAGCACGGCCGAAGTCATTGGAAGGCTTGCAAAAGGAACCAGGGCACAGATGAGAACTGAGCTTCTAACTCAGAGGAGGTGAAGTCAAAGAGATCAACCCTGCCATAACCAGAACAGAACCACAAGGGCCAAACAGCCCTGCCAGGAATTGGATGAGTAGGAAAACCTCCTGTCTCCTGGTTTACCAGGTCCCTAGACTTGATTCCAGCCTCCCTGTCCTAGACCCTGGGAACAGAAACCCGAGGAGCCCAGAAAGGGGACTCCAGACTCATCCTCTGTTGCCCCGGCCCCAGGAACTGATCTAGATCTGAGTTACGCCCAAGTCTCCAGGGTCTGATCCTTAGAAGACTCAGAACATGTGACTATTGAGTAAATATTAAGATCTGAGGGATGCCTTCCCATCGGCTGCAGCTGGCTGTAAAGCAAAACTCGGACTAATGACTGCAGTTTGCAGTGTCTTACCTCACACCAGTGTTGGTGAGTCTCTGGATGTACAGGGAAGTTGTACACATTTGTACACAGCGTGTACTGCAGGAGAGTGATTGGCTACGGAGGTGGGTGGATCCTAAAACCTAGGATCTTAGGGACATGGGGTCTACACCCACGTCACCCTGAACACTCAAGATTTTGTCCAGTTCAGAAGCACTGAGAACCGGACCAAAATATTTGCACTGGTGTAAATCACAAAGCCCTGTGAGCATAGTGTCCCTAACTGAAAATGGGGAAACTGAGGCTCAAAGAACTTGAACAACCTAGCTATCACCACACAGTTAGACAGCAGTCAGAGGGCCACCCGCAGGCTGCTCAGGCTCTGGGTCAGGCCTATCCTCAGCAGCTGAGGGTGAAAGGGAATTAGAATTGACAGCACCTGAGGACTAATGCAGGGCCCTGAGGCCTGGGTGACCAGACTAAATCTTTGTTCCATGGTCGCTGGGCAGCAGGGAGGGTGGAGGGGAGCCTTCCAGGTTAAAGCAGCAGTTGTCCACAGACAAGAATGCAGATGTGTTTCTGCTTTAACAACCAGGACCACTACACAGGTGCCCGTTCACCTGAGGAGAGCCAGTCCCTACCTTTGGAAAGACAGCTGGCCTCACAGGATCCCTTGAGCTGGGGGAAAGGGGGGAGGGGAGAGAAATCTCAGAACCAGCCTTACCTCCAGCTCTCCAGAGAAGCTAGACTCACTGGCCAGCAGCAGACAGTGGGAGAAACTGGCTAGTGCAGCTGGACTCAGTTGGCTGGCTCAGCCATTTAGGATGCTTGCTGCACTTCCAGAGAACCCTTTTCAGTTCCCAGAACCTACATCAGGAGGCTCACAACTGTCTGTAACTTAGCTCCTGGGAGTCCTACACCTTCTTCTGGTCTCTGAGAACTCCCACGTGTTCTCACGTGTACACATGTGGCACACAGACATACACAGGCATGCATAAATGAGAAGCAAAAGAGCAAGCTCACAATGAAGAATCAGTTTTCCAGCCTGGCAAAGCCACTGACCCAGGACCCTTCGACACCCCCCTCCCCGTTTCCCCACTGGTCAAATGCAAGCATTGTGCTAGAAGATCTCCAGGAGGGCTTTAACAGTAACACTGTGATTCCCTGTGCCTAACAAACACCACCAAAGGAAAAGCCAAACATCTGTACTTCCCACCTTTGAGGTTTTGTAGTTTTTGTTGCTATTGTTTGGTTGTTTGTTTAATTCAAAATGCCCTGTGATTCCAACTGGTGACAGGAGATCGTGGTTTCATTGTAATTGTAGACCATTACTTTTGTAGACAAAAAGGTGGTTCCTTAGCTTATCTGTCTGCAGATACTTTGCCATGCAAAGCCTAAAACAGTTCTCAATGGAAGATAATGTGTGTGTGTGTGTGTGTGTGTGTGTGTGTGTATTCATGTTCTAGAGCTGTGACAGGAAGCAGGGGTGGACACAAGAGGTGCAGCTACAGAGTCCTGGTAAGGGTTGTAGGGTAGGCACCGGCAGGCCCAGGAGAAGCCCTGGGAAAGGCTGGAAGGACACCCCTCTCCACTGCACCGCCTCCTAGCCTACCTCCTCATCACAGCTTACATCCTTCCTGTGTGCTCTTCTGAGGAGCAAGTTGTTTAGTTTGGGTTTTCATCTATGGGGTTCCAGCAAAGTGCTAAGTTAGTGTGCAAACACTTGATAAAAGAAAGGATGGATGGATGGATGAATGCGTGGGTGCATGGGTGCATGGGTGCATGGGTGCATGGGTGGATGCTTGCCTAGATTAATGAAGGCATGAGGTCATGGATGGGTACATACATGGATTGGTGTTCTGCTAACAGCACGTGCAGATCATTAATTACTCATGATCTGCATGTGCTATCAGTAGAATACCTGAGGAGTTCTAGATCAATAAAAACACCTGAGCTCAGAAGCTCGGGGTTCCACTGTCCAATATGGCACTTGCCAGGATAGTGGTTCCTCTGCTAAGGTCTAGCAGAGTTTGCGTCTATGAAAAATGCCCCCCATGTTTTCCTTGGTAAGCCCACACACCAGTGAACTGCTACAGAAAGATACAGTAACAACAAGGAGCGGGGGAGGGGGTCACAAAGTTCCCAGCCCCAGATCTGAAATGGGCAGGAGATGGAGTGAACAAGCTAACAGATGGAGCTGAAGAAACGATCTACTGATGTGCACGCCTGAAAAATCTCACCAAGGACACCATTGTCGTGTGTGCTGAACAAAAAATTAATTAAGAAAAAAGAAAAATAAGTGAGCCATTCTGAAGAACGTGGGAAAATACTCGGATGCAGAAAAATGAAGGGAGGCTCGAAGACATGTGGGAGGATGCTGAGCATGTCAACGCGTGAGGGACAGAGACAGAGAAGGAAGAACAATTATGAAAAAATGTCCTAAGCCAGGTGGTGGCAGCGCACGCCTTCAATCCCAGCACTCCGGAGGCAGAGGCCAGCCTGGGCTACAGAGTGAGTTCCAGGACAGCCAGAGCTACAACAGAGAAACCCCATCTCGAAAAAAAAAAGAAAGAAAGAAAGAAAAGAAAAAGAAAAAATCAATGTCCCAGATTCCTCCGACTCAATGAAAACACGACATTTTCTGCAGCACTAATGAGCCACAGTAGAGAACATACAGAGAGACCCACCTTGGCCTCATCACAGTCAGGATGCCGATAGGAAACCCTGAAAGAAGGAAGAGAAAAATGACTTATCCTCAGGATAAACAGTACGATTGGTGATCGCCTTCTTATCGGGGACCACGGAGGCCCAGACACAGCAGACAGGTGTATTGAAAGGGCTGAAGGAAGAAGCTGTCATCTAAATCCATGTCATTAAAATGATCATCCCAAGAACAAAAGCAAAATGGAGACATTTTCCACGATGGAGGCCACTTAGGTAAAGATAATGTGGCACATGCACGCTGTAGGGTGCTATCACTCCTCAGCTGAAGGGGATCTTGTCATGTGCCACATGCAGTTAAACATGGAGAATGCTGTGCTAAGTGGAATTGGCAGTCGCAAGGAGACAGCACATGGTTTCATATACATGGCTCAATGGATAAAGTGTGGAAACGTGAGGCCCCAAGTTCAAATCCCCAGGACCCACATAAAGACAGGGGCAGTAGAATGTCCTTATAATCCCAGTGCTCTGCTCTAGGAGATGGAGGTGGGAGACTCCTCAGAAGTTCAGCTAGCACATTACCCACTGGGTCAGCCCCTCAGCACTGTTTATAATTACATTTTATGCTACAATTCCTCCCTCGATTCAGAATGTCCACTTCTGTCCAAAGCTCTGGGCTTACAGGGTCCAACCAGAAGACACATATCTGGGAACTAATAGAGGAATCTGAGCTTCAGGAGCCTGTCCCTGTGAGTTCATGTCTAAAATACACAGGCAGACATATGACAAACAGGACCAAACCCCCACTTTCTCAGGACTCAACATTCTAGGTCTCACCTCCTTGGGAATTTGCACCATGGTCACTGTGTCTTTTCACACATACCGTATCTGAGCCACCGCATGAGTATTTTCTTATAGGACCCTCCCACACTACCACGCAGTGATTCGATATGAACTTCTCCTGGGAAGACATGACCTCTTCCCAGACGGCGTTAGCAGACCAGGGAACCGTCCCACTCAAGGCTAGTTTGGTGAAACAATGATTTGACTGTGCTTACTTAAAGAAACAGGGGTGAAGATATACTTATAGAAGTATGAGTGACCCCCCACACACACCCACACACACGCAGCCACATTAGCAAAGATTCTGAGACCGCGTGCAGATGGTGTAAGATTACACACACTCGGGAGGAAATTCAGAAAGGATTGCCTAGAATTTCAGGTGAGATGTTTTTGTGTTTGTTTTTCAAGACAGGGTTTCTCTGTTGTAGCTCTGGCTGTCCTGGAACTCACTCTGTAGCCCAGGCTGGCCTCTGCCTCCGGAGTGCTGGGATTGAAGGCGTGCGCCACCCTCCTGTGACGGAGTGCGAGCAGGCCTGATCTTGAGGCATCCTTGATGATAATGTTACGCTTGGAGGGCAGCATTCTCTGGGAAGGGCGAGAGCCCTGTCTGAGAACACCAAGCAACTACCAAGACTGAGAAACATTAAGTGGAGCAATCAGAAAGGCCACAGGCAACCCTTAGAAGAATGGATTATGTGACATGACTTTCATTCTTCCAGCACCTAGCTGACCGGAAGGTTCCCACAGTGAGGAGGGGCATAGCTGTACCAGGACAGGAGTCCTCAACCCAGCGCGACACCTACCCTTGCTGGAACACTGCCAGCCAGGCGGTGGCTGTGACCGACCTGACCACAGGAGGCCAGTCACGTGACCGTGGAGGTCCTTCTGAAATCTCAGTGTCCTTGACTGCAGCCCACCAGGTGCTCGAGGGATGCACCAGATGTGCATGGCAATGAATGTCAATTGGTCTGGAATGGCAAACCCTATGACAGCAGAAGAAGGTGCAAATGTGCAGTCCCAGCCAGTGTGGGGCACACTACGGAAGGCTTGAGTGTCACCTACAGACCAACTCCAGCCTCTGAATATGGCTCCTGCAGACTCCACTTACCATGAGGCTTAGATGCACCCGTCTCCTGAGTAGTGACTTACCTGTCACCGCCCCACCAGGACAACAGGCCTTGACTTGGGGCACTTCAAACTTTTTCCTCTACTCAGTTCACACCATTTTAAATCACTTCATCAGAGAGTTAAAAAACAACAGAGTACCATTTTGCAACACCACTTGTAGTAAAAACTTCCGGGAGGGAAGTCGAGCTGCGTGTGTCTATGGCTGATCCATGCGGTCTTAGATCTGAGACTCTGAACCGACATAAACTTACAGAATTTCTGGGAACTCGACAGAGGGCTTAACTCAACTTTATTGTGGGAATGGAGGTACATATATAGCCAGAGGAAAGGTCCCTGTTATCCAGTGACGTCACTGGAAGCTCATTGGTTAGGACAGCACAGGTATGACAGTTCCATTTACATATTGGGGGTTGCAGCCTGGACCCAGGTATTTTGGGGGGACCAGAGGCAGAGACCTTATATGGTTATATAGGGAAAAGTGCTACAGCTCCAGATAAACAATTCTGCCAGGTCGTATTCCTGAATGAACTTAGAGAAGACAGGAACAAACTGATTAAAAGCCAAGAAAATACCAACAGCTGAAGGAATTATCAAAAGCAATTCAGAATATGAGACGAGAATTCAATAAAGAGAAGTAATGAAGAAAACCCAAAGTGAAATGAGACTGGAAGTGAAAAATTCAGTTGGTTAAATGAAGGCTCTGTGGAAAGGCTCACCAACATGTGATGAAGGGTATCAGGACTTGAAGACAAGGTTAAGGGGAACTGGATCGTTCTATCAAGGAAAAATGATAAATTAAAAAAAAAAACCGTATAGGATTTTTAGAACACCACAAAAATCTACGGCTTCTGAGCTTAGAAGGAAGGAAAAGAATTCCAGATCAAAGACACAGAAAAATATTTTCAGTAAAATCATAAAAGAAAATTTCCCAAATCTTCAGAGATGCCCATACAAACACAAGAGGCCTGCAGAACACCGAGTAGACAGGACCAGAATGGAAACTCCTCATGACATGTTATAGTTAAAACACTAAAACCAGAAGGGCTTGGAGAGAGGCGGTCTACATTTCAAAAGCTCATAGGTGCCAACGCAAAATACTATGCCTGGAACAGCTCTATAAGTAAAAGAGGGGGAGTGGAGGAATTCTTCTGACTAAGGAGGAGGTTAAACACATGCGAGGGGCTACAGGGAAAAATAAATGATACAAAAGGGGGCCAGGACCGTGTCACAGAGCTGATGAAATGAGAGGAATTTAAGCACATCTGTCAGTAATAATTTTTGATATTTTAAAGTTTTTATTTATTTTTAATTGTGTGTGTGAATGTGTGGCTATGTGTACAAGAGTGCAGGTGCCCCTGGAGGCCACGAGTGGATACAGGATTCCTGTGAGGCTGGAGTTATGTGGTTGTAAGTCATCCGATGCGGGTGCTGGGAACCAAACTCTGGTCCTCTGGAGGAGCGGCAAGTGCCCTTAACCGCAAAGCCATCTCTCCAGATCCTAACTCTGAATATTAGTAGTCTCTATTCTCCCAATAAAAGACACAGCCTAGCAGATCAGATTAGGAAGACAGTATACTTTTGCCACCTCCGAGAAACACACCTTGTCATCAAAGATAGATACCTCCTTAGAGTTAAAGGATAGAAAAAGGCATTCTGCGCATGGACAGTTAGGAAGCGAGTGGTCGCAGCTATTCAGGGTCTGACACAGTTGATTTAAAACCAAAGCTAGTCAGAAGAGAGGCGGTCACTTCGTACTCATCAAGCAGAGATTCTATCAAGATGATATTACAATTCTAAACACATATGCATCAAACACAAGTGTACTCAGCTTCATAAAACATACGTTTCTAGATGTAAAGCCACAGATTAACCCCAACCCAGTAATGGTGGGGGACTTCAATACCCGACTCTTCCCGTTAGACAGGTCATCCAGACAAAATATAAACAGAGACACTAGAGTTAATTAACACCACAGATCAAATGGGTCTGCCTGATCTCTATAGAGCATTCTACCTAAATACCAAAGACTACACATTCCTCTCAGAAGCTCTTGGAACTGACTCCAATGCAGATTATATATTAGAACACAAGGCAAGCCTCAACAGGTAGAGGACCATGAAAATAACATGTGTATTCTATCTGACCACAGGTGACTAAAGCTAGAAATTAACAACAAGAGAACCTGCAGAATGTACATAAACTCACAGAGACCAAACAACAGACTGTTGATGGTGAATGGGTCACTAAAGGAAGATGGACTCACAGAAGTTCTGGAATTTACTTTTCATTCGATTGGTATGAAAACACAATACACCAGTATCTACAGGATACAATAAGAGTAATCTTAAGAGGAAAGTTTACAGTGCTAAGTGCTTACATAATAAAGTCAGAGACTTCAAATAAATAATTTACATGTATGCCTTAGCGCCTTGGAAAAACAAGAGCAAATCCAAAACAGTAGCAAAACCCAAAGCAGTAGATAGGGAGAGATCATTAATATCAGGGAAGAAATTGACACAATGTAAATAGGGGAAAAGTACAAAGAATCAATCAATGTTGAGTTGGTTCCTTGAAAAGATAAACAAGATGGACAAACTCTTGGTCAAATTAACCAAAAAGAAAAGAAAGAAAGGAAGGAAGGAAGGAAGGAAGGAAGGAAGGAAGGAAGGAAGGAAGGAAGGAAGGAAGGAAGGAAGGAAGAAAGAAAGAAAGAAAGAAAGAAAGAAAGAAAGAAAGAAAGAAAAGAAAGAAAGAAAGAAAGAAAAGAAAAGAAAATTAAGAGAGGGAAATTTATATTAATAAAATTAAAGAGATATGGAAAGAGAAACATTACAACAGATATCAATGAAATTCAGAAAGCCATAAGGACACACCTTAAAAGCCTATATTTGATTAAACTTTTAAAGTCTAAAAGAAATGAATTATTTCCAAGATGTGTGCAACATGCTAAAATTAAACCAAGATGGAATAAATAAATAGATCTATAACCAGCAATAAGATTGGAGCAATAACAAAAGTTCTCTCGGCTAAGACAAGCCTGGGACCAGATGGATTCACATAAATTCTACCAGACCTTCAAAGAAGAGCTAACACCAATACTTTTTAAATTACTTCATAAAATAGAAAAGGAGTCGGGTGGTGGCGGTGCATACCTGGATCTCTGGGTTTAGGCCAGTCTGGTCTACAAAACGAGTTCCAGGACAGCCAGAGGTACACAGAAAAACCCTATCTGGATTAGGGTGGCTTATGGCGGCACCATTCTCTAGGCAGGGAGCCTGGGCTGTATAAGAATGGAGAGAGCAAGCAGAGGGCAAGCATGCATGCATTCATCCTCTTTCACTCTCTGCCCTTGATTGTGGGTGTGTCTAGCTGCATCACGTGCCTGCCACCTTGCCTACTCCACAGGGATGGACTGGAACCCAGAACTATGAACTAGAATAAACCCCCCTGACCCCTAAGTTGCTTTTGTTGAGGTATTTTACCATAGTCACAAAAATGAAACTAAGACTCCTGCTGATCCAGTCAGTCTCTTTACCACCCTACTTCCCCACAGGGACGACTCCAGGGTCTTTGCTTGTGCTGATCCTGTGCCTGCAGTGGCCCCTGCGCCTTCCTGCACCAGCTTCCTCCTCGGTTTTCCTAAACCCAGCTCAGAGAGAATCTCCCGCAGTAAAGCCCCTAGGTCGGCCCTCTTCCCTATCTCTCTTCTCTTCTTCTGCTTCTTCTCTCTCTTCTCTCTCTTTCTTTCTTTCTCTCTCTCTCTGCCTCCCTCCCTCATGTCTTCTTCCTCTTCCTCCCTCTCTCCCCCTACGTCTCCCTCTTCCTCCCCACCTCTCTCCTCCCTCTACATTCTCACCCCCCACCCCACCCTGCTGCTCATCAAACAGTCCCTTCTTCACTCCACAGACTGCGCAAGGAGTTTTCCCCCTGCAGGCAAGTTGGTAAAGAATGAATTTTTAATTTGTTTTTCTCTTGTTTGGCTCCTCTACCCAGGAAAGTGGACCTCGTGGACCTCCACATGGGACTAAAGATGACACACCTTGATCTCTGAGTTTGGTATTGTCATTTCCCATAGAAATCAAACTCAGGCAGAAAGCCAGGCACCAGGTCACAGCTGCCGGACCTGGATTCACAGTGGCTGGCAGTGAGGCTCCAGGGATAGTGCTGGGGACAGGAAGCCTTCTATGGGGTTCAGTCCCCAGCATAGAACTTCTTAGGAAATCTCTTGCCCGAGTGCAGTAGGCACCTGCAGTTGGGTTCCCAGTAGCACGGAGAGCAAGGACACAGAAGGGAGCCCTGTGCAGATGCATCCACAGCCTTCTAGGAATTCCCACCGCAGGGATCTGGAGTCGCAGCAGATGCTGAGCAGTGTGGGGACAAGAGACTCCCCTGGTGAGGGTTCCTTTCCTTGTTCTAGGTGCAAAAGAGACACGGAGTGAGGGTCGGCTTGCCTGGGTTTCCGCCATTTCCGTAATGCCCTCCTGTCCTTACCACACCAGGGTCCATTTTCATCCTGAGTCTCAGCTCAAGCGTCATCACTGCAAAGTCCCCTTGTCTCTCAGGTAAGGGCTTCCCGGCTCTTACTGCCCTCTTAACACCTCTGCCAGCCCGCAATATTTTGATTAACTTGTGTGTCACTTGTTGCTACGATATCTCCTCCACATAAATGGATGTCCCATTAGACAGGGCCTTGCTGTTCTTCTGGCCACAGCATCTCCAACACCTGGCACAATGCCTGTTACATGATAGACAGCTAGGCACTATCCACTGGAGGGATGGATGAGTGAATGAATGCATTAACAAACGAGACTGTCCTTTCCAAGGTCCTGATGTCAGCGCTGAGACTGGGAGGTCTCCCGGAGGACTAGTGGGCCCCCGCCTAGAATATGAGCTTGATCCTTTCAGCCCCTGCCAGCCCCTCACCCCCACTCTAGCCCAAGTCCTCGAAGAGCTGAGTTCCTCCCACTCACCCAAGTCCTCACTACCAGGGCCTCACCCCCACCAGCCTGCTATCCTCTTAAAACAGACCCACATTTCCTTTGGAGTTGTAATTAAAATAACATATTCACCAGCTGTTTTTTTTTCCCCTAGATTTAATCTGCCCAGGCTCTGATTTGCATATTAAAAGCACTAATTAGCCCCTCTGAGTGCTTGGGCACGGAGAGGGCAGTAACTGGTCACATTGTCCCTGCAGACGGGTTCCCAATGCTCCGGGCAAGGATCTGGTGGCGGCCAAGCCCTGGGCACACTCGGGCAGCCTTTGTTTCCCAGTATTTGGGGATTGGAAGGCTCCTCGGATTCTTCCTCATGGCTTGCCTTCTCTTTGAAGTGTCGTGTTTGATCTGTCTGCTTGTCTGTCAATTTTTGTTTTAACTCCTTTGGAGTGTGTATATTTGAACCTTCTGGCCACGCTGGGGCTCAGAGTCCCCCGAAGTGCAGCTAGCCTTCAACCCGTGCGACTACCGTGAGCCACAAATCCCCAGACCGCAAGGCTGTGTCCCTTCCCAAGGAGGAGCAGGGGCAATTCCTGCCTGTTGGTCCTTTTAAGTTATGCCTTCACTGGAACCATACGAAGGAATAGCTAATTGCTGTTGTTATTATTCCTTTAAAAATAAATCGGGTGCTGTGAGTGAGGGAGGTGAGGGAGACAGCCTGTGAAGTGAAGCTCTAAACCACTTCCAGAAGATAGACCCAAGGGTTGCATCAGCACCCCCCAAGATTTTCTGCTCCCCCTACACTGAGCCATTAGCTGGGAATGTGCCTAACCAATCCGTGGGAGGGAAACTGAGGACTAAGCATTGTGGGAACTGGCAACAGCCAGCCATGGTGACAGCTGGGCCAATGGTCCCAGAATGTCATAAACTCCAACCCAAGTTCCCCCTATTGCTCCCAGACCCCAGGCTTTCCCATGAAGATAGCAAGGGCTGGGCCGCAGTGAAACATCCAAGTGATCGCTGTGCTGGCCCTGGAGGACAGAGCCCAAGCAGAGGAGGATGGAGGCTAGGGTACAGCAATGGTGGAATATGGCTCCAGACTGCAATGCAGGAGCGGTCCGCAGGGGACCCTAAGAATGCTACTTTGCCCTCTGTGGGTACCCTAGAACCACTGTCCTCTTTCAGCCCTCTTAAAGTCATTCCAATCCTGGAATGTCCAAGAGGTTAGGGTATCCTGGATTCTGCCTCCAACGGCTGCCTGGAGGGGCCTAACTTAGCAGCCATTTTCGAAAGGAACATTAGAAAGACAAGCTGCAAGCTTCAAAGTCAAGAAAATAACCACAGTCAGCACTAAAATTTGGGGAGAGGAGAGAAAGAGACTGTGCCAGGATGTGCTTCGTGGAGAGAAGATAGAAGATACTTGACTCTCGGGGCAAATCACTAAAAACCCGAGGAAACCAGATCAGCTAAAATGTTCACGTTGTGCGGTCCAGACAGGAATTGTGTAAGAGAGAAAGAGCCAGCAAACACGGGGTACCCTAGATCAGGTGTCAGGAGAACAGGGTGGGGGGCAGGAGGCAGGATCCCAAGACCAGCTGTTACTGGAATGGGTGGTAGAGTGATGTGGGCCTTGGCAAGTCTAGACTCCTGACCTTCTGGAGAAGAGCCCGCACAGGAGGCCACAGGAGAAGACGTGGGGATGGGCAGGGGAGGCAGTACTGAAGAGAGCCGGGGGCTTCATTTAAGTGGGCTGATGTGGAAGGGACACCTTGTTCCCAACAAGATCCATCTGGGATCCTGTCAGAACAGACGATGAAGAGACGCTAGGAAAGGCAACAAAGTGAGCGAACCCCAAAGTGAGGAGAGGTTGGCCCAACCTCAGGGCTACCATTTACAACAACGTGGCTTGGTGGCGGAGGCCCTGATTGGCATGTACAGAGCTGGAGTTCCGGTCTCATTACTAATTTTTCTTCAAAGTCCTAAACTCTACCAGGAGATTCATGTGTTCTAGAATGGTTTCTCTCCCCCCACCCCCGCCCACAACCATGGGGAATAGAATCCTTCCAAAACAGGGAGCAGGAACTCCACAATACTCTGTCACTGGTCATTTCTCCCTACACAAATGGAAGGCCCATGGTAGATGACCCAAGGCCTAGCATAGAAGCTGAGCTACAGCCCTCTGCTCAGACCACAATTGGCTCCTGCATGATCCTTTAGAAGCCCATGCTTGGTGAACAAAGACCGAGACTCTGACCCACCAGTGGGCTGCAGTGGGGTTCTGAAGCGCTGTTTTGATCTAAGGACCACAGTTACCAGGGCTCACCAGAGATGATCAACAGTTCCCATTGCAGCACTACTTGGCTCTGAGAGTTGTTGATTGGTACACAGCTGGCAGGGTTGCTCAGAACAGGCCTGAAGGCTCAGGAGTGTGCAGAAGCGGGGCATAGGGTAAAAGTAGTTTGAGGTATTGTTCTTCCCTTTGAACTTGTGGATAGAGAATGGTAAGTTGAAAGGAAGTGATCTCTTACACTATTCAGGACTCCTGTCTAGGGAATGGTGCTGCCCACAATGGATTGGGTCTTCCTTCATCTATTGACAATTAAAACAATTCCTCACAAACGTGCCCAGAGGCCAACCTGACCTGATCAATCCCCCATTCAAGTCTCTCTTCCCAGTGATTCTAGCTGTGGCAAACTGACATTTAAAACTAATTATCACACCATGTCTGGCTGACTCCAGGCCTTATGGTCCAGCACCTACAGGGATTATTGATGTTGCTCCCCCCCCTCCAGCTCTTCAGGGAGCGTGCCAGGCCTCATGGACTTATTTGTAGAGAAAGCTAAAGACTCTCCCTGCCCCAGAGAAGGAAGATCTGAAAAGAGATGAATCCTGCTCCCTCCCCACAACTTCCTTTCCTCATAGGCCTAGGAGTAAAGACTGGGGCCATGATGGGGTCTTAAAACTGCTCCCTTCCTTGATCTCTCTACCCTCCTTCCTGCTGGCTGCTTGGTCTAGGGATAGATCCCTGAGCCTGCCAGTTGTTCTTCCTAGAACCACCCATGCCCTGAAGAGAGGTTGGGATAGAAAGAAGAGAAGGGCAGCTCCAGCTACTGGGGGTCAGGGGAGGCCAAGCAGGTGACTTCCTTAAGGCCACACGAGTGGATACACCTGTCACCCACAGGCCGTGTGCTTCCAACAGGTCCCACGGGAGCACCAAGCTCCCCTGAAAGTCAGGCTCCCAAGGGCTCAAAACACTGCATCTGCCTCATTCTGAGGGACAGAGTGGCCATTGGCCCAGCCAAGAGGCATGGGGCAGGGGTGTAGACTCCACCCCTCAATGAGAACAGCCTGGGGTTTCCAGCCAGCACCCCACCATCCAGCAGCTTATGCAAACTGACAGGTACAAGAATGTTCATTGCAGCTCTATGCCTCAGCGAATCGCAGACAGCGGTTACCCACGACTGCTAGGAGAAATTTAGAGATGGGAACTCATCCACAAATCAGACAGCTCTCCATTTACGAGCTGGAAAAATTGAAGGTCGTGCTGAATGGGAAGACTCCAGCTGCAGGAAGTGGATACATAGCAGGGTGTGGTTTTCAAGGGGATTTTTTTTATTTATTTATTTTCTGTGTGTCCGTACGCCTGTGAGTTCGGGTGCCCAGGTCCCGCAGTGCACCTGTGGAGGTCAGGGGACATTTCTGGAGTCAGTTCTCTCCATCATTTGGCTTTAGAGGCAAAGTCTCTCTTGTCTGTGGTGCTGCGTAGCATACTCCAGGCTAGCTGGCCTGAAAGCTCCTAGCCAGTTTCTCCTATCTCCTCCGCCGTCTCAATGTAGGCTCTCTGAGATCACAGATGTGTGCAACCAAATGCTGCTATTTGACTCGGGTCCCAGGGTTAGATCTCACACCCTCAGGCTTGTGTGGCAAATACTTGCACCTGCTGAGCCATGCCCACCCCCCCCCCCCCGTCCATTTGCTCTATAGCTAACAGACGTATAACCATAGTACACATTCACAGGGCGCCACATGACGGATACAAAAGCACACCGTGAGAAGATCCAATCAGGGTAATTAGCAGATCCATCACTTTCCACAGCCGACATTTCTTTGTGGCGAAGACATTCAAAAATCCTCTCTTCTGGCCATTTTCAGATACACACGATTGCATTCTTATGCTCCGCTGCCCTTAGTGCACACAGCGCTCCAGAGGTCACCCCTCCCACCTCACTGTCCCTCACACCCCTTTGCCCATCCCTCTCAACCCTCCTCACTGCACTTCCCTCCCAGCCTCTGCTCACCACTGCTGGACTCACTGTAAGATGAGTGGCTTCAGAGTCCACACACCACGTCATGAGGTGTCTGGCTTACGCCACCGACCATAATGATAAATGATTTGCATATGCACAAGCATGTAAATATGTGGAGGCAAACTAAGGGGGTCTGCTTCTTTAGATGAGACGCGCTGCTCTCGTGCGTGGGGAGGAAGAGGAGGGAGTGAGGTGCAACTGGGGCTGGTCAGAGGATGGAACCACCGTGTCTCTGATGGAGGAGAAAGATGCGGGTGGGGGTGGGGGTGGAGGGAACTGTTCGGTCCCGATGCATGCACCCAAGATCCAATACATGGAGACATTTCAGAACTAGACAAGAAGTAGGCAGAATAGAAAGAGAGATGAAGAGGGACAGGCCAAGGCAGTCAGTGACAAAAATGGGACCCACATTCCCAAGGGAGAGCCTGCTACACCAACCAGGTAGCAACACTCGGTCCTTTCAGCGGTGCTCATTTCTGTGGGTATTCCTCTGAACTTGCCCTCTCAGAAAGGCCAGGCTGCTACCATTCTATAGCCAGGTAAAGCAGGAAACAGCCATCATTTAGAGTCTGGGGTGCCCAGCTTTTTGACATTACAGTACGACATCATTTGCATGTGCCTTGGGTCTCATTCACAGCTACCCCGGGACATAGCTACACAGGCCTCAGATGGGACACCCTGGTTTAGACATGAGGCAACTGAAGCTGTTCCCCTAATGAGAGGTTGGGGAGATAAGGCTAAATTCAGCCTTATCTGAGCACTTTTTGTGTGGGTGGTGCCAGCCTAAGCATTGAATCCTCGAACGATCCAATGACCATGGCTTCTGCCATCATGGAGCCCACACCTGGACCACAAAAAACAGCAGAAATCTTCCCTGGGTGTTTGTGCACCTCTCCTGAATGATCCTATCTGCTGTGGCTTCACAGCTGAGCGGGCTGGTACAGGAGACCAGGATACCACACTCACAGCTGGAGAAAGGAAGGGAGAAGCCTTCCCTTGGCCTGGGCCAGGTTTCTCCTCACTGGCCTTCTGCTTCCTCCATCTGAATCCCTGGATTCCAAATCCCTCTTACTAAGGCTCCCATGAAGCCTTCTTATTTAGAGCCCAAAGCTTCCGTGCCTCCATTTTCTATTGCCTTTCTAGATCTTTCTACATTCTCCACCAGAACAGACACAGAAGAGAGCATGGATGTGTTATTACTGTCCTAATTGACAACAATCCAGAATCCCCTCTGTAGGGGACTACGAATAGGGCCATTGCTCTGGGCTTCAAGGGCAGAGAGCCTTTGAGCGTGATAAAGGTCTATAGGAGGCCATACTCATTTTCCCTGGCTATTTTCCTCCCAGGTAAATCCCACCTGCTTGCCCTCGATGTTCCCGCTTAAGCATAGGGGAAAAACTACCCAACCTGGGAATGGGAGTCCCAGTCTGTGGTGTCATGTCCTCTGGAGAGCCTCCCTGAGCCGCAGCACCCATGGGGAGGTCAGAGGGCAACTTGCAGGAGCAATTTTCTCCCTCTACCATGTGGGTCCCAGGACTGAACCGGAGTCATCAGGTTTGGTGGCAAGCACCCTTTACCTGCTGAGCTGACTCGCCAAAGTCATCGATCTTTACAAAGATTTTTCTCAACACATTTATTTGTGTGTGGGGGGCCAAGGATGGAGCCCGAGGCCTTGCAGACACCAGACAAGCGCTCTACCACTGAGTGACATCCCAAGCTAACCCTCAGTCTCCCAGCAACGGTGGCTGACTCAACTCTGTGTGTCTGCTCTGTGCTGGGTGTTTGGGGGACACGGGGTGGTAAGGGGTGAGATGATAAAACAGGGTTCTCCCAAGGAGGGCCAAATCTCATGGTAACCAGCAGTAAGAAATGAATTGCCGGGGCTGGAGAGATGGCTTAGCAGTCATTGGCTGCTCTTTTGGAGAAACTGGGTTCAATTCCCAGCACCTACATGGCAGTTCACAACTATCTGTAACTCCAGTTCCAGGGGATCTGACGCCCTTACGCAGACACACATGCAGGCAAAACACCAATGTACATAAAATAAAAATAAAATATTAAAAAAGGACGAATTGTCATGGCATAGTGGGAACACATGCTACTTGACTATCTGGGGGGCTGTTGCCAGGTTTTGGGGAGGCACTGATGGTAGAGATGAGGGCAGCACCCCTTTAGCACAAGACTGCAGTTAAACTCCAGTTAAACTGGTCCCTGGGTACCTCAGCCTTGTTCTATTCCATCCCAGAACTCCCTCCCAGGACGTACCATCATTGCATCAGAGGGCAGAGGCCAAGGCCCTTGAATTCAGCCTAAGATCAGCATCTTGCAACAAGGATTGCATCGATTTGTGAGTTTGCAAATAGGTGCTTAGCTTGCATGCCAAAGTCCATAGCCCTAAGTCTCAGTGGCAGAAAGATATTGCTGAAAATAATTGTGCCTGGCAGCACTGGGGCCCGTTCCAAAAGCTGTCCGGTGATCCAGCGCCTGCCGAATCTTCCGACGCTCTATGCAGCAGCCAGCTGCCTCTGTATCCTGCCCAATTAATCTGGAATGAGCTGGAGTGTGATGATGTACATCCACAACAACCTGCTTCTCAAAGAAGGATCACAAAGCCACTTCCTGGTCCCTTCCCCTATTCCCAGTCTCTCTCCTCTCCATCACTCACCCTAAGGGCCCTACTGATGCCAGCCCCTACAGGTAGATGGTACCAGCTTGTGGCAGAAAGCAACAGAGCACCATGGAGCTGGCAGCAGAGACCCCTACACCGCCAGCCCTTAGCCATTGACTGGAGTCCTGCTGGCTCCAACAGCAAAGCCCACAGATTCCCCACCCGCTGCTTCCCTCCAGTAAGAACGCAGTACTGAGAATGTGACTTTGGCTCGGCTCATACCACTGAAACTCCAGAGGCATTCTCCTGCAGGCAGGACCTGTTT
Source organism: Cricetomys ansorgei (assembly GCA_026225945.1). Classification (NCBI taxonomy): domain Eukaryota; kingdom Metazoa; phylum Chordata; class Mammalia; order Rodentia; family Nesomyidae; genus Cricetomys; species Cricetomys ansorgei. The sequence goes on along the minus strand of JAMJFZ010002669.1, from coordinate 1,432,067 downwards.
CTTTCCCCTCCTGGTGCTCACGAAAGAACCAGAAAACTGAGAGCCACAAGGTGCTCAGAAGCAGGAGGGGAAAAAACAGCCGCATGCCACCAGCCTCTGAGTCTCTCCCTCTGCTGCCTGCTGCAGCCCCAGGAGGCCATGTGCCTCAGCCTGTTTCTCAAAGATAAACATGATGGAAACTCAGGGCCCATGAATATGGTGTACGAGGAACCCAGCCAGGCGAGGGCATCCCAGAGAGGGTGCCGGCTTCCTGTGACCTCCTCCTCAGGGGTCCCTCCATCGATTTGTCCTCACATCATGGTGGAGGGTAGAGTCGAGGGCAGGAGATTGGGCATCTCTGGCAGTGGTTGGAAGCTGCTCTTTTGTCGTTCTGTTGCCCCTTTTCGTGGCCCCTTCTCCAATCCGCATCCGCACCCGAGACATCGAGGTTCCCTTTTGTAGGACTGTCCCCATGCCTGCTTCCCTCCTTGTCGTCTCCTGAACTATTTTTAGCTCCAGAAAGGCCTGTGAGCCTGGAGGAGGGCTGCAAACATCCTGTGGCTTACAAGATAGAGTCATTCTTCGGAAGTAAATGACTCCCCCCCCCAAAAAAAATACCATCAAGGCTATGTTCCTCTCGGGACTATCTGTAAACTCTGGGTTCCTCCCTCCCCAGAGAGCCTCTGAGTTGGGCTGTGTCTTTGGAGTACATTTGCTCTTTTTTTTTCAGCCAGACCCTCCCCCACACTCATACACACAGCTAAAGTCCCAATCTGGGCTGTCAGGGGCTCCCCTTCCCCAGCGCCCACACAATGCCTCAGCCTGCCCACTTCTCCACTGTGCTTTCTGCTCTGCTCTCGCCTTGTGTCCCTCAGCTGCACCTCCGCCCTACCTGGAAGAGGAAACATCTGCTTTGGGGCACCCACCTTGACTTAGAGAAATGCCCGTGTTCTCTTCCCACCAGCACCCACATTTGCAAGGGGTTCTGGGTACAAAGTGGAGTTGGGAATAAGGAAACAAGCCTATAGGAGGAAGAGGAAGATGAGAACGGGGTAGTCAATTGTCCTCCAAGATAAACACCATCGAAGTCAAGCAAGGTTTCCAAGTAGGGACTGGCTATCAGCTGGGTTCCTGGCAGCCATGTCAGCACACGAGGATGGGAGGGGCTGGCTAGTGCAGGCCGGGCTGGCACAGGGTCTCCACTCATGCAGAAAGTGACTCCAACCATTAAGCGTGGTCCTTTGTTTCCTCTCTCTCTCTCCCCTCCTTCCTTGTGAACGCTGTGTCCCACTGTGCAGGGTACCGCAGTCGCCCTCCCTGTCAGGCCGTTTCGCAGTAGTACTGTGGCGCCATGGAGAGGGGCTAATTGGATTTGTTGTCACCTCCTGAAGCTGCCAGGAGCTCACGTCTGCTCTGGTTACAGATGAAGACATCACGGTGACAGGCTCAGAGACAGCTCAGCTGGCATCCCAAGGCCACTAATAGAGCCATGTTGATTTAATGTCCGAGTGGAGAGGTGCGGACAAGCTGTTCAAGTTTTCCCGTCCAAAAGAAGCAGGGATCTACCATCCGTCATCTGTGGATCAGTAAATAAGCATCCGTGTGCCTCCAGGACCCCGTCATCAGTGCCACAAAAGAATGGTAAACTATTTTAAACGGGGAGTGGGGACTTTGAAACGGAGCCTCTCTCTGGTTTATGCTGCCCTCGGGGAGCCCGGCTAATTCCACCAAACATAAATTTTACTTAACTGTGTAATTATAAATGAACCCCGTTAGCTTTAGAGAGGCTTGTGAGCAAAAGGTGTGCCTCACACGTGTGCCCTGAGGCGTGTGAGCACATGGAGAAACACCGCTGAAGATGAGGAGACCTCTTGCTTTTCAGCGGACTTCACTCATCCATCTCAATAAATACTGAGAACCTACTGTGTGCTGAGCATGGGAAGATGGAACTTGGCATGTCAAAAGCTCCTCAACAGGACATAAATGGACAGTTATAGCCTTGAGCCATAAAGGGTTAATAGTGGGGAAGGAGAGAGCTGGGGGAGGGGCAGCTGTTAGCTCTGTGGATGCTTGCAGTGAGCCTAGGATCTGCCTGCAGGGGACTGTCAGGCTACAGGATCCAGGATCCCCTGGCCTAGTCCGCTCACTGCCTATTACAGACCCCACTTCTTAGTCTCCCCAGGCTGGGTCCAGTGAGCTTGGAATGACAGGTCTTTTCCCTCCAGTCCACTGGTGGTTCATAGATCACGTGGCTCACCGGAGCCTGTGACCAAGAGGTATCCTGACAGGGTGTGGGAGAGACAGGACCCATGAAGTCTAGCACTAAGAGGGAGTGTTTGAACCTCATACTCTGTGGGTCGTAAAGCTCAGACTGCCCCACACCCAGCTCAGAACACAGTGCCCCTCTGAGTGGACGAGTATCCCAGCACCCAGACCAGCACCTGCTCATTTTGCTCTTGTTGTTATGAGACAGGCTGTCTATTATGTAGACCAGGCTGGCCTCAGACTCACAGAGATTCTCCTGCCTCTGCCTCCCGAGCGCTGAAATTAAAGGTGTGCGCCACATGTCCAGCCTGGCCCTGCTCTTGTCCCCACCCAGGCTTCCCTGTATGCTCTCACATGCCAACCCTTCTGCCCTGATCTTTAAAAACTCTTTGGAAACAATGACAGAAGAGACCCTACAAGTCCTCAGAGGGAGTTCTCGGGGCTTACCAAACTGGGGAGCCATCTGAAGCCCACCATAGGAAAGAATGCACCTCTAGACAGTTTTTTTTTCTTAAATGGATAATTTTTAAATGAAAATTTAAGTTTTAATTTTTAAAGTTTTTATTTTATGTAGCTGGGTGTTTTGCCTGCATGTACGCCTGTGCACCACGTACAGGCCAGAAGAGGGCGCTAGATCCCCTAGAACTGGAATTGCAGACAGTTGTGAGCTGCCATGTAGGTGGTGGGAATTGAACTTGAGACCTCTGGAAGAGCAGCCAGTGTGCTTATCCACTGAGCTACCTCTCAGGCCACAATAACTTTCTTTCTTTCTCTTCTTTTTTTTGGGGGGGAGGAGGGTGGTTTTTTGTTTGTTTGTTTGTTTTTGTTGTTGTTTTGTTTTGAGACAAGGTAACTCTGGCTGTCCTAGAACTCACTCTGTAGACGAGACTGGCCTCAAACACAGAGATCCGCCTGCCTCTGCTTCCCAAGTGCTGGGATTAAAGATGTGTTCCACTACCACCTAGCAACAGCTTTCTTTTAAAACAAGGTCTCACTGTGCCACCCAGACTACTTTGAATTTTTGAGTCTCTTATCTCTGCTTCCTGAGTTCTGGATTCCAGGCCTGTGTCACCTTGGATACATGGATAACCTTTTAAACAGATCAAACATCTGCATACACAGTTCTCCAGAAAAACATAGTTCCTAACCACTGTTGTGAGAATTCCTTCTCTCGGGGAGACATAAACATGTATCCCCTCCTCATCAGGGCCCAGTGACAAACAAGAGTACAACTTTACCCTGGGGAACTAAGGTGTTCTTTGGGCTTACATATAGACCATGGATTAGGAGTTACTGGCAGGATTGGGGGTGACCCGACTGCAACTGCACTGGAAAGTCTTTAACCAGCGTGGATGATGGCATCTTGGTATCAGGATGAAAGTCTGCCTTTCAGTTAACTTCTCCTAGCACCTCCTGAGACTCCTGAGGCCACATGCAGTTAGGGTAGGATTGCATACAGATGGCTGGGAGACGCTGCCAATTTCTCAGGTGAGGGTCCAGTGACCCCCAGCACCTCCTCCTTCTCTGAGGAATGTCAACAATCAACAAGTCACATGCAATGGACTCTCCCAAACAGACACAGCTGATCTGAGGAAGATGGTGGCTGTTTGGCTTGGGTGGTCACGGTCTACAACAACCATAAACTATGAATCATTGCCTGCTCACTTCGTAGAACATTGAGGGTGAAACTGAGTCCTCCAGAGATGGAGAATAGGAAAGGCAAGTTCCCCACAAGAAGAAAATGTGCAGCTGGTCAAGATTCCTCCACAACCAAGCTCAACACCAAGAAGCAATGAGGCAGCCACTATGGGGACCCAGGTGACCAATGGGGGCTCTGCCCCCAAAGATACATTCACCCACTCAATATGAAGAGAACTGGGAATAGAGCCCCAAGCCCATGAAAAATACTGGGCGTTGAAACCAATCAGTTCCCATTAAGACACAGTAAAGGAAGTGAGGAAAGGCATGCGTGATAGAGTTTGGTCCATTAAAAATAAAACTCAGTGTCAGCAGCCATGGGATGAATTGCAGAAACGTTTACAGAACTACAGAGCCATCAACCCAAGAAGCAAACATGGAGAAGGTGTGCAGATGAGAGATGGGAACAAGGTTTTGGAAGAAGATTAATGATGGATGAAAACTGGTGAGAGATTAGACTTAGTTGATTTAAAGATAGCAAGAAAAGTAGGCAAGAAGAAACAAGTGTTTCTCTACTGCACCACACACAACACACATACCCCACCACTACACACACATACATATACCACACACACAAATCACACACCACACACACATCACACACCACACACACATCACACACCACACACACATACACACCATACATACATACACACCACACACACACACACACCACACACACATACACACCACACACATACCCCACCACTACACACACATACATATACTACACACACACACACATACCACATACACACCACACACAAATACACACCACACACATACCCCACACATACACACACATACATATACTACACACACACATACCACACACACATCACACACACATATACACCACACACACATCACACACCACACACACATACACACACCACACACACATCACACACCACACACACGTACACACCACACACACATACACACCACACACACATACACACCACACACATACCCCACCACTACACACACATACATATACTACACACACACACACACATACCACATACACACCACACACACATACACACCACACACACATACACACCACACACACATCACACACCACACACACATCACACACCACACACACATCACACACCACACACACATCACACACCACACATACACACACACAGACCACACACACAAACATACACCCACACACATACACACACACAGACCACACACACATACATACACCCACACACATACACACACACAGACCACACACACATACATACACCCACACACATACACACACACAGACCACACACACATACACACACCACACACACACTATACACATACACACACCACACACACACTACACACATACACACACACATGCACACATACACACACACATGCACACATACACCACACACAACACACACACACATACACACCACACACACATACACACCACACACACATACACACCACACACACATCACACACCACACACACATCACACACCACACACACATCACACACCACACACACATCACACACCACACATACACACACACAGACCACAAACACAAACATACACCCACACACATACACACACACAGACCACACACACATACATACACCCACACACATACACACACACAGACCACACACACATACATACACCCACACACATACACACACACAGACCACACACACATACACACACCACACACACACTATACACATACACACACCACACACACACTACACACATACACACACACATGCACACATACACACACACATGCACACATACACCACACACAACACACACACACATACACACCACACACACATACACACCACACACAAACACACACACACACACACAAACCACATACACACACACACACACACACACACACACACACACACACACACACACGGTCCAGGAGCCAGAATCACCAAGGTCATTAGAAAGCTGGGGACAGGCGAAGTTGAAGACCTGAGAGTTGATTGAAAGTTGGCATTGGTGGGAGCAGAAATCAGTTCACTAGATGGGAAGGTGATCTGCCCTGGTTTTTCTCTTGTATGAGTGGTTTCTGGGGAGACAGGATTCTAGAATCTGTGTCAGGTATGGTCCAGAGAAAAGCAGGACGAGCTGCTCACTCTCTCACCAGTTCCCCACCCCAAGTCAGTGCTCCTATAGAACTGCACCTTCCACCTCAGAAGACCCAACGGAGTTTGCTTTGCGGTGAGAATGGAGTCCAGTGGATGGTCAGCAACCCAGCAGAGTGAGAGCCTGCTAAAAAATGGACAAGGCAAAAGAGATAAGAGTCTGCACGGGGAGCCTGGAGAACCCCAGCCTTCCATGTCCCCTCAGTCCAGGACCCCAACAGCTGGCTGGCACCTTACTCTCCCCACACACCTGAGTGTCCTGCTCCTCAGTGGATCGGGAGACACTCTTCGGAGGGGACTGTCCAGGACAAGTGATTACAGGTTCTGATCTTTTGGTGTCCTGAGAGAATGGCCACAAAACCATCTTACAATGATCAGTGTCAGTCTGCACACCCTGCCCTGGGACAGACAAGCGTCTCCCTTCCAATGTTCCCATCCTCTCTCTTAATCACAGGTGGGCAGCCAGGGACCAACAGGTGATGGTCTGAGCCTGGGACAAGCCCTTCAAAGAGAAGCAGGAAAGTCATCTAAGGGAACAGCAAGAGAGGTCACAGCAGCTGCTAAGCAGCCTTTGGGGCTGGTAAGTGGTAGGAACCTCAGAAGGAACACATCGGGGCTGGGGCTGGGGCTTAGTTGGCACAAGGCTTGTCTAGAATGCATAAGGCCCTGTGTGTTCATCAGGGTTCTCTAGAGCAGTGGTTCTCCACCTGTGGGTCATGACCCATTTGGGGATGGAACGACCCATCCCCATTCACAGGGGTCACCTACGACCAAAATGCATAGCAGATATTTACATTAGAATTCATAACAGTAGTAAAATTACAGTTATGAAGTAGCAATGAAAATACTTTTATGGTTGGGGGGTCACCACAACATGAGGAACTGTATTAAAGGGTCGTAGTTTTAGGAAGGTTGATAACCACTGCTTTAGAGGAACAGAACCAATGGGAGGCACACACACACACACACACACACAAAATCAGTTTAAGTTGAAATAGTAATAACAGCTGGATCACACCTAAGAGGCAGAGAACCCAGTAGTTGCTTGGTCCTTGAGGCTGAGTGCCACAGGTGTCCTAACCTAGCACCAAAACCCTGGACAGTTCCTGGCGAGCCAGTGGCCCTTAGTCCCATGGTGGAAGCCTGGAAACACCGGTTCTGATAGCAGCAGAGGAATCAGCAGGGATAAATCAATTCAGCGGGAAGACCAGAAAGACAAGTACTCTTCCTTCTGCCACGACATCTCATCCAGGCTAGCACCAGATGGGTATCTGGGATTGGGTCTTTCCATATCAAGGCAGTCAGGTGAGGCTTTCCATGCAAGTGATTCTAATTGACATTAACCCAGACCATCACACTCTGGGTTCAATCCCCAGCACCACATAAACCACGTGTGGTGGTACCCAGCACTCAGGTGGTAGAGGCCGGAGAATCAGAAATTCAAGGTCATCCTCAGCTGCATAGGAAATGTGACATCAGCCCAACATACATGAGGTCATGTGTGTGTGTGTGTGTGTGTGAGAGAGAGAGAGAGGGAAAATGGGGGAAGGGGATAGGAAGAGGGTGAAGAGGAAGTCGGGGAGGGGAGAGGGAGAGAGAAGAGGAACAGGAAAGCATAAGCAGCAAGAGGCCCAGCTTTCCTTCACAACACTAGACAGAGAAGGTGATCCAGCTGAAGCGATCAGAGAAGCAGAGACATACAAAGCACAAACCCAACAGAACAGTACCCATAGCTACCTGCTGTTTGCTTCTTTGTCAATCTGTGTACTTTCTGAATGGACTCAGACTCCTTCTATAGTCAGAAGAAAAAATAAAGATGTCATAGTTGGAAGCCTGTCTAGCACAAGGGACAGCTCACTGGGGGCTGAAGTGAGTGTGGAAGCTCCCAGTGTGGAAGCCCCCAGTCAGGCCCCTGCTCTCCACGGGCAGCCAGCTCCACCGGCAGCAGGGGCATGGGGCTTCCAGGACCCTCCTGCCAGCCTCTCAGTGGCTCTGGGCCCAGCTGGGACAGGAGCTTCAGGGGTTCCAGAACCTGGGTGTAGACAAGGTCTTTCCCACCATTTCCAGAAAGGACCAGATGAAAAAAAGTGCCCAGTAAACTCCTGGGAACTACAGGGAAGAGGTGATGGAGGCGGGGGCGGTCCCTCCACACTTCAGAGGAGCACTGGAATACTTCTTTCCAGACAGGAAGACCACAGGTCAGGCTGAATCCCGGTAAGGCAGTAGTAAGGTTCTGTGCCTGGACACCCTGCGATGGGGACTCTCAGCTCCTCCAACAACTCTCCTTAGGTGAGAGCATGCAAGACCCACAAAGGCAAGGCCAGTAATGACGGACCTGCTCCTGACCACTGTCCCCACCAGCCCCAGCTCACAACAATATCCTTCTTCCTCAAGGACCATCTAGCTCACCACCCAAGAAGAAAGGATCCATGAACTCAAGAGTAGAAGGTTGGCCAGTATAGTCTTCCTCACTGACAAGACAGTGCAGGGCTTGCTGGCCTGCGGTTTGTGAAGGAAGGAAGGGAGGGTGGGTCTTCTGGGGGTGCTGCCCCACTCACAGGTGTCTTTCTGTTGTCTCTGGCATTACTGCACTAGCTGAGTGGCCACAAATAAAAAATGTGTCTTACTTTGTTCTTAGAGCCTTGATTTCTCTCATCAGGAAAGCATCTTGTGTTCAAGCTGCCAGGCGTACAGTAAGTCATTATCCCAGGCCACCACCCTCTTCTTCTTTCTCCATCCTGCAGGCTCCTTTGGCTATAAGCTGCTTTCCATCAGCCTGCCATAGCCTCAGCTGGGTAGCTGGCCCAGGATGGAAGGCTCTCATCCGAGAAAGCTGGCTCACGTGGCTTGCCTTGGCTGTGGCCAGAGCTCTATGGCCTTCCCCTGTGGCTTATGCTCTGGTTCCAAGAGTGAATGCCCCAGAAAGCCAAGCAGAAGCTATGGCATCTGTCAGAACGTAGCCTCAGGAGGAATCTCTTTTCCGTCATGGTCACAAGCCTACTGTGGTGGTTTGAATGAAAATGGCCCCCGTAGACTCATAGGGAGTGGCATTATTTGAAAGGATTAGGAAGATGTGGTTGTGTTAGACTATGTGTGGCCTCATTGGAGGAAGTGTGTCACTGGAGGCGGGCTTTGAGGCTTCAGAAGCTCAAGCGAGGCCCAGTGACTCACTCTCTTTTCCTGGAGCCTGTCAATCCAGATGTAGAACTCTTGGCTCCTTCTCCAACCATTCTGCCTGCATGCTGCCATGCTTCCTTCCACTATAAGGAACTCCCCCAATTCCTGATAGCATCTCTTGGACCCCTGTCCTCAGTTAAAGCAGGAGCTGTTTGTTTGCAGAGATCTGCTCCAGCTATGAGATGGGTTTTGTCACACATCACCCAGGGAATGCAAGGCAACTGGAGGCTCACTTTGGTTATGACAGCCAGGCTTCCCGTGAGTGGGCTCTGTGTCCCAGTCCACACAAGATAGAAAACCCTGCAGCATGTCTGTTTGATCACCTAGAGAACCAAACACATTTGGGGGAAGGGGAAGCACTCATGAAGCACCTACTGTGTGAAGCGTTGTGCCAACTGTTTTACATATTTTTCATTCCAACCTTTGAAAACCTCTGTGAGACGGGTGCTATTGCAGAGGCTCTGCACACAGAGAAACTGCTCACAGCCACACCAAAGTCAGAATGAACCGAGCCGGAGCCGGAGCCCGGAGCCGGAGCCTGTGCTCACCTGTGCTGTTCACAGTACCATCTCCTTCTGTGTCAACTTGAGTTCTGATTGTCTTCTTGGGAAGGACTATAGAAACACCCCACTGTCCTTAACCTGACCTACTTGTGCCTGGGGCTGATGTAGGACCAGAGCTAGGGCTGGAGTCTGCGGACAGAAGGAAAGCAGAGGCAGGAGGATCACTTTATCCTAGAGTTCCGCTCCAAAGCTCCCCTTAAACCTCGAAAACAGTCCCTAAAGCCTCTCTCACCACATTCGGCCACCTCTCAAATTACTCCGTCCTTATGCTGGGCTGTGGGCCTCTTCCCCAGCTCCCAGGCTGGAGCCTGCACCTGCCCACATTCTCAGCACATGTCAAGACCCGGAACCTCGGGGCCCAGCGCTGCCCAAATCCTCTGCTCCTCTTGCTTCCCATCCTCTGCTTCCATGGTTCTTACACAGAGATTATTAAATATAACCCCCATCTGCAGGAAATATGCAAAAACTGTTTATGTTTGGAAACTAAAATACACAAAACTGAGTCATCAGGCAATTCTCTGCTTCAGTAAGCGATACATGCCCAGGCCAGCAGGCCTGAAATAGCACAGGAAAGCCTTTTCCCTGCTCATCGTTCTGCCTACGGAGCACTTTGGAACAGAGTTCAAGTCTGGCAGTGTGAAGCCAGGACCCTCCAAGCCTTCCTCAGACAGAGCCGGGGCTCTGGGGGAGAAGCCAAGGGCTGTTAACCCGGCCTACGATCAACTTCAGAGAAAGATGGGTGGGACATATCTACGCTCCAGAAGTCATCTCAAGACCTGATGGGGTCAAGGTCCAATGAAGATTCTTCTTTCTCTCACCCCGTGAGCTGGAGACATTGACTCCCCGAAGAAGCTCCTTTTCCACAGGGCTGCTCTCCTTGGTCCAGAGGAGGGCTGGGCACAGCTTGGCAGCCCAGTGACCAGCCCCTGGGAGCAACAACAGCCCCTGACAGCCGCCCCTCAGACAAGTTCTTACCAACTGTTCCTCATCCCTTCCTCCCCTTCCAACGCAGACATGGGTCTCCCTCCATACGACTTCTGGTCCTGGGAGACACGCACAGGACACAAAGGTCCACTGGCAGTGTACTGGCTGTTCTGAGCCCTGTGTGAGTGGGCCTTGACCTCCCCAACTCACCATCTCTAGGCCTACTGAGAACATGCCCAGCTCTTGCTAACCTTGAGCCATGATAGATTTCTTCATCTAAGCAGGTGTTCAATAGAACCTGCCACAAGTGCACGTGTTCATTCAGTCATTCAACAAAAACTAGTGGACCACTGCCAGAGAGCCAGCTGTGGCCAGACTCCGGGTGCTGGACACATTGAGAGAAGGCCCTGCCAGGAGCAGATGCCCCTCCAGAGCCTGGAGTACCCCCCGAAGAAAGCACCTTCCCAGCGGAAGCTAGTATGCTGACCCCTCACTCCAGTGCTGGATAGAGCTCTGTTCTGCAGCTTTTAAAATTTACCTTCAAAAAGGAGAGTAATTTTTAGTTTGGTGCAATGGTTGAAGTCTGTGAAAGCCCAGCATTCCGATTATTTTCCCACGTCTCAGTTTCCCCATTTGAAGAGGTAACAGATGCAATGGAGGTTGTTCGCACATATTTGGCACACAGTAGACAGTTAATCAAGGCTGTGGTGGTTATGAGCATCCACTGAGCTCTCAGGCCACAGGATACGTTCCTGTTATCTTCTGCCTCTCTCCAAATACTCCTGAGGGTGAGCACAAGGCCAGGCCCCAAGCTGCTTTCTGTTCTTAGTCTCGTTGCTCTCACCAGAGATACCGAGCAGTGCCCGAACCTCACTGCCCCAGAGCCGCCATGAGGACTGAGTTAGACAGCACCCATCTGTGACCTGTGCAACATTTTCTGTGAATGGAGCTAGTCTCTGGTGAACATAGCAAGTCTTTCTCCACACACAGACGAGGCCGGGATGCTTTGAGTTGCAAGCCAGGAGACAGGTGAAGACAGTATCCATTAGCTTGCTCTGTGCTGCCCAAGGGGGCCAGGATGTGTACTGCCCAGCATCAAGGGGAATAGGAGCCTTAGACCAACTGCAACTGACTCTCTGGAGCCTCACTAGCTGGATGAGGGTGAATCTGAGGATGCCAGAATCTACCCACAGGGAGGAGAGCCACCCTGATGTGTCGCTTACGTGGCACTCACGAGCCTTGGGTGGGACATCCCTGCAAAGTCATTCCAGCTCTTCATAAGGACGCTGAGACGAATGGACCTGGCTAAACACTGATGAGAAAAGATGCCCGCACCAACCTGGGACTTCTCCAGAGGCCACGGGCCCATAGCCACACGGACAGCAGCAGCCGCTGGCAGGTTTGTGACTGTTAAGTCATCCAAACCCTTGGTCTAGCAAAGTACTTGTTCTGGAAGATCCTAGGAGAGTCCTTTGCTTCCTCCATCTCCAAGCCAGAGTTATAACTACACAGAAAAGAGTGGGCAGTGTGGGGAGCCCCAGCTTCAGAAAGAACAGGCCCCTAAGCTGATCAGACACCGAGGATACCCCGGACCCCTACTCCAAAGGCCCAGGAGGCAATGTGACTGCTAAGTGTGTCCAGGCCAAGAGCCATAAGCCCAAGGAAACCCAGGCTTCCTGCCATCTCTATTCATTCTTTCCAACAAGCCCAGTAGTAGTTCCAAATCAATGCATAGGACTCCACCCTTCCATAGCCCTGTGCTCCAGCTTGGGATGGGTCTCGGCAGCCAGCAGGCTGGTGCTGGGGAAGGACACCAAGGTGATGTACTTAGGGCAACATGGGGAGATATGGAGCCTTCTGGGGACACACACATCCTCTCTTGTCTGGGGAAGCTCATGCATGCCCCATGCCTACACTCCGACACACAAGGGAAGCTGCCCCTGGATAGAGTGGAGGAGCAGAGCAGTGGCCTCCGGTGCTCTCTGCAGCCTGGCTGGAGGCGCGTTCTGAATGCGGCAGTACATAAACTCTTGGCAAAGTTGGCTTTCCATGGTTTGCTGAACTCCGGAACACAGATGTCCCATTTGTGTTTCATTAGCGCCTTGGCCGCTCTGCGGCTCTCGACCTCTGCACCAGGCAATAATGGCCTGGCTCCGGCCCATCCGCGCCAGCTGGCCGGGGACCTGCTCTGCCGACCAGGACTGTGTCTGCTGTCAGCCCTTTCCAGGCGACTGGATGGCTCCTCATCACCACGGTGTCTCAGTGGGCCTGGGTGAGCATGGGGGGAAGGGGCTGGGCTGTACGGGTCATGGGGTTGCTGCATGATTCTTGATGGGCTGAGTGAGCATGGGGAGGGGGTCTTCATGAGCCCGGGAGTGAACGGACACTAACAGACACCCTCAGAGGGAGAAGAGGCATCCAGAGCCCAACTACCCCAGGAGAGTTAAGAGGAAAAGAAGGGAAGGGTAGGGGACAAAAGAGAGTCAGCAGAAAGGAGGGAAGAAAACATGCAGGGGATGGGGGGAGTAGGGAGGAAGGAGGACTGGGGGTGGGGGGAAGACATGGCAGTTGAAAGTGCAAACGGCCCTGGAGCTGACCACACTGGGAGCTGGACATACGCAGTTGGGCCTGGCAGGCCACAGCCTGGAGCAAAAGGCCAGGCAGCGTGTGAGTCCCACAGCAAAGGCCACAGGCCACATAGAGCTTCTGAGGGACAGCTGAGGACTTCAGGAGCAGCCTTGACCCCTCATTCCACCAGAGAGCCTGTGCACGGCTGTTGTGTTTCTGGCACCCTCCCTCTACCCTCTGACAGCCCGCCCCGATCCGTGTTCCTGGGGAGGGCTTCAGGAGAACCAGACTCTTCTGTGAGGTTGACAAACACAAAGGCCCTGGGCCTGGAGTTTGGCAGGTGATCCTTCTAACCCACAGCTCAACGGAGTTCTGCAGGAAGTTGGCACAGCCCAAGTTCCCTGCCTCGAAGCCAGGGCCCCTCCAGAGGCCCACAGCAAAGTGGGCTGCTGATAGCTTCTAAGACATTGCTCCAGGTTGTCTGCACTCCAGGCCTGAATCTGGCTCTGGCCCCGGCACATGTGTTCGCCAGTCTTCACCTGCATTGAGGTACAAGGGGAATGTATTGCAATCAGAAGCCTCGCCGTGGTGGGATTTGAGACGTGTCCCAGTCATAAAGGGACCAGTTGGGGATGGAGGGCCCAGAAGGAGAGAATATTGGGAGAGAAGGCAGGAAGGCCATTTTATTGCTACTGTATATCCTGTGCTAAGCATATTCAACTGTGGAGACACAATGGAGAAAGCACTTTCTCGTTCTGTGGTGAGACAGGAACCCAGCGAAGGTACCAGTGACCTAGTGAAGTTGGAATTCACGTTCAGGTCCACGGTTTCTTGTGCCGTCTTCTGCCTGCTCAGGATCGACACCAGTGGGCTCAGAAGCTGGGACCTGGCAGTCCCAGGCCATATAGATGGCCTCCACCGTGGGTAAATCTGTAACCTTTTCAAGGTTGGGATGGTGCAAAAGTGACTCTGGCACCTTCAGGGGAAACTTGGCTTGTAGCTCTGAGTTTGGATGTTCCCTGATGCTGTGACCGTGGCTCACTGTCAGCCTCATAATAACCAGGGAGAACAAACAACGCTCTATCCTACCTACGCTGCTGATGGTGTCCCTTGGCTGGGTGTGGTCCATGCATCTTCAGCCTACAGTGTTTACTGAGGGGACACCGCCCCGTGGCAATTGAAGAAGCAGCTGTTCAAGGATCGTTTGACTGTGTTGGGGATTCCCAAGCGGCGAGGACATGGGTATGAAGCATGCTTCTCACGGTTTGTTTGCAACATTCCAAGTGTTTACGGAAGTCTCTCTAGCTCATTTTAGCTGTTGTGATTTTGGAGTGACTGCACAGAAGTGTATTTATATCAACAAAACCAATTACATGTGCGATCTTGCAGGCTTTCTGTTATAGACAGCGTTAATTGTCAACGTGATAGAATCTAGAATCACCTGGGAGATGGGCATCTGGGGGTGTGTGTGTGTGTGTGTGTGTTTATCTTGTATAAATTGAGGTATGAGACCTGCCCACTGTGGGCGGCACCATTCCCTGGCTGGGATACTGGGCTCTGTAAGTGTAAAGGGGAGCTGAGAAGTAGCAGGCATTCGTCATTCTCTGTTCCTGACTGTGACTGTCACATGACCAGCTGTTGCAAGTTTCTGCTCCCTTAACTTCTTGGCTGTGATGGACTGCAGTCTTAAACTATGAGCCAGAATAAACTCTTCCTCCCTTAAGTTGCTTTTGTTGGGATCCTTTCTCACAGAAGCAGGGTAAGAAACAAAGATTCCTTCATCTTGCGGTTTCTTCAATCACCGATTTTTTTAAGATTGACTTTTTATTTATTTGTGCATGCGTGTGTGTGCGTGTGTGTGTGTGTGTATTTTGAGTACACACACGTGTACATAAATGGGTGTGTACATGTGAGTGCAGAGGTCATGAAAGAGCACCAGAGCCCTGGAATTGGAGTTACAGGCAATTGTGAGATGCCCAATATGGGAACTGAACTCAGGTTCTCTGAAAGAAGAGCTACGCTCGTAACCGCTGAGACATCTCTTCAGTCTCCAGTTCCCTGATGTGTGAAGGCGTGTCCCTGGAAACGGTACGGAGCATAAGCAGGCTGCAGGATAATCCATGAGGAAGGCTGAGTTGGCTAACCATTGACATGGGCAGGGGCATGCTGGCAAGGGCCTGAGGAGGGAGCCAAGGGACTCCTCAGAGAAACACAGCCAAAGCCACAGATGTTTTGAACTGAATTCTCTAGAAACTACCCTTAGGCCCCTGAAAGCCACGCTTAAGGCAGGAGACTTTTTCTGCTCTTGCTTGACTCTTCTCAAAAGAGGAGGACACCAGGTATCCTCAGTGGGCACCACCAGCAACCTCCTGCATGGACTCTGTGTGGACTGAGGAACGCTGCCCAGAAGCCACCAGTAGCACAGTTTTCAGGGCCCACTGATGGCAGCACAAGCAGGCTCCAGAGCTAAGCACCATAAAATCAGGAATGGGAGGGCAGAACTGGGGGCAGGCCCAGTCCAGCAGGGAGCTTAGCTGTGGAGTCTGGGGGTAGTGTTAGTTGGCCACAGGATCCTGGTTTGGGGAGCAGGGCTGTGACAGGAAAATTCTGGTCAGGATCTTCAGTCCCAACAAAAACCTAGGTCAGACTGTGTCGAAGGAACTAGGTTTGCTGCTGAGATGGCTGGTGGTAACTGTCAAGAGAATCTAGAATCATCTGAAAGATGGATTTCTGAGCATGCCTGTGGGAATTACCTTGACTGCAGTGAGGTGGGCAGATCTGTCCACTGTGGGTGGCACCATCCCCTGGCTAAGATCCTGGACTATACAAGCAGAGAAAGGGAGCTAAGCGGCAGCAGTCATTGAGCTCTGCTTCCTGATGTAGATACGATGTGACCGGCTGCTTCAAGCTCCTGTTGCCTTGACTACTCCACCACGATGGGCTGTACCCTTGAACTATAAGCCAGAATAAACCCTTTCTCCTTTGAGTTGCTTTTGTCAAGTTATTTTTTTTTTAATCACAGCAACAGGAAAAGAAGCTAAGACACCTTCCGTAAATGATTGTTGGGTATGTCACTGCTTCAGGCATGGCTGGATCCAGGAGTCCTACTGATGTCTTCAGGGCCTGTCTCTGCATCTCTTCACTTTCTGGCAGGTTCTCCCTTGTAATGGTGAGAGGGTGACCATTGCAGTAGCTCTGCCCTCCCCCATCAGCTCCAACTGTACCAGTTCTAGACTGCATGCCTGTCTCCATAGTTATGCACTCAGGGCTGGTGCATAGCAGCCCATCATTGCACTGGGTTCAGATGAGGTACTCCTTCAGGAGGGCTCTCAATAGGAAAGTTTGTGTCCTGTTTATACAAAGTTGGGGGGTTACTTAGAGGGAGCAGAGCAGGGAGGCAGGAGAGGAAGAGAGGGCAAGGAGGAAGGAGCCACCCGAGATCCAGCCAATCTGGGCCATCTCCATGCTCCTGGAGATCTCAAAGGATTCAGAGAAACCCATGCACCTCCATGAACTGATGGCTCTGGGGCAGATGGTGTTCTGGTCACTTCGTCTTGGTCAGCTTGAAGCTGCAGCTTAAAGAGACCACTGCCCATAGCTCAACGGGGCGTCAAGGGGGAGGGGGAGGGGGCGAGAAGACCCTTCCCGTGTGCTGGTTATCACTCTGGGCCCCAGCCTTAGGAGGAAAAGGGAGCTGTTCTCCTAGTCAGTGCCTGACTTAAAGATGGCATGTGGCCTGGCGTAGCCAACAAAAGGGCTGGGAGCCAAAAGGGGAAGAGCCTGAACTGTTGGGAAAGCTGCTCTGCTGATATGGGGGATGGAGAGGGGAGGAGGAGGAGGTGGAGGGGGAGGAGGAGGAAGGGGAGAAGAAGGAGGGGGAGGAGGAGGAAGGGGAGGAGGAGGAGGGGGGGAGGAGGAGGGGGAGGAGGAGGAGGAGGGAGAATAGGAGGAGGGGGGGAGGAGGAGGAGGGGGAGGGGGGAGGGGGGGAGGTGGAGGAGGAGGAGAAGGAGGTGGAGGGGAGGAGGAGGAGGAGGGGGAGGAGGAGGAGGGGGGAGGAGGAGGGGAGAGGGAGGAGGAGGGGGGGGGAGGAGGAGGAGGGGGAGGGGGAGGGAGGGGAGGTGGAGGAGGAGGAGAAGGAGGTGGAGGGGAAGGAGGAGGAGGAGGAGGGGGAGGAGGAGGGGGAGGAGGAGGAGGCGGAGAGGGAGGAGGAGGGGGAGGAGGAGGGGGAGGGGGAGGAGGAGGAGGAGGGGGAGGAGGAGGAGGAGGAGGAGGGGGAGGGGGAGGGGGAGGGGGAGGGGGAGGAGGCGGAGGGGGAGGAGGCAGAGGGGAGGAGGAGGAGGAAGGGGGGAGGAGGAGGAAGGAGAGGAGGAGGAGGAGGAGGGGGAGGAGGAGACAACAAAAACCATCCTGTCTACCTTTGCAGTTCATGATATCCGAATGGCAGAAATGGGCAGCCACTCCACCACCATGAGGGGAAGCCGCCTATGGAGAAATTGATCTGCTGAGGGTGACCAGGGAGCATCAAGTTGCCAGGGGCCTCAGAGAGGTTGCAGAGGTGCTGAACTAGACACCCCGAGGCTGCTTTAGTCAGGTGACATAAAGACCTCCCTTCTTTGTAGGGAAGGTCCAGAGGAGCAAAGACCTTGGGGGATTTGGGGACCCTGATGGCTGCTAATACCTAGGCCAGTGGCTGCACTTGATTTTCAGAGCCGTGACTCATATTCGCTGGTGCACAAGGCAAGTTCATCACCTCCAGGACACAAAAAGAAACCTTCTCCCTAATAACTCTCGGGGCCTGGTTTAAATAAGGAACAATCACGTGGCCTTCCGGAAACCAACATTTCTTTTTACACAGTCAGAAAAGAACGTCCCCAATGTACCAGCTTCAGTAGGGGATGGTGAAGTTCATGGTGGCTGTGTGTTGGTGCTGAACTGATGCTGACGTATAGTCAAAGGAGGAGAGAGACTATGTATGTGCTAAGCTGAGACTGATGGTTTACAAACTAGAAAAATGGGTCCTGCCCCCACCGGTGTGTGTGTGCATGCATGTGAAATACTTGACGTATTTAATACATTTTCTTGAATTTCCTACAGAGGAAAAAAAAAAAAGATCATCTCCTTCAAACTAGAATGATGATCCCAAAGAAACCCTTAGCAGCCGCCAGGAAGCGGAAGCAGGGAAGCTGATGGTCAGGCGCCCAGCACCAGGGAGGTGGCCCAGCTCCCCGTGTGCCCGCCTGCTAGAGGATCTCTGGCCAGTGCAGAAGGAAAGGTCAGTGGGGCCAACCCTCGGGCTCAGGCCAGCAGGATTCCCCCATTTCATCCTCTGCTCCCTGTCAAGTCCACTTCCCTCTAAGAACTCTGGGATTTTGCCAATGAGCCCGAGACACAGCAAAGCCCCCAGAAGCATCCAGGTGTCACAGGCAACCCGCACAGGCCGGGTCCTAGGGAGTCCCTTAAGCTTGGGGAGTTTGGCACGTGGGAGGTTAATTCTCTTATCAAAACTATACAAAATCCTAATTTTGCAGAGTGGCAATTTGGGGGAAAAAAAACCCTCAGCAATGGGAAAATGTTTGGTTATGCAGCACAGACATTCAGTTCTCAGGGGATCAATTATAAAAACACTCATTCAGCTATTTCTATTCAAATGAACACCTGAAGAGGAGGCCTCGATGGTTTTAAAAGTGTGTGGATATTACTGGATAAACGTTAGTCCAATAAAAGAGATCATCATCCTCTGCTTGTGTACATTTAAGTTGACACTAAAAAGATCTTTGTGGGGGATCGTCGGCTGCTGCGCCTCCTGCATCTTTTTATCTCTTCGGCCCTTAATGCTTTAGCAACTGAAGGAAACAAACCAAGCTCAGCTGCTCCTGGGTTTCTCTCCTCTCAGCCCCAGGATGACTCTGACATGGGTGCTAAGACCACACCTACGTGGGCAGCTGTTGTCCTGCCTGAACGACTACAGAGCACCCTGCTCTGAGGCTCTGCCACCAGCCCCTAATAAGAACATGTAGCCCCTGCTTGGAAACAGCCAGGGATTTGCATTTGTCCTGTGGTCACAGCTCATGAAGCGTTCTTACTCAGAATTTGTTCCTGTTCTCCTTTCTTAAGGTCTGAAAAGAATCCCTGCCTCTGCTTCCCAACATTCACATGCACATGTGTGCATGCATGCACATACGTGTGGCTATGTACATATGCTCACACAGGACGCACATATGTATATGCACACACATGCTCACACACATGATATGCACCCATCCTCACACATGTACACACATATGGATATGTACATACATGCTCAAACACACACAGGAATATGCACACACGTGCTCACCCATGCACACAGATGCACACACATACACACAGGTACATACATGCATACATCTTTCTACCTCTCTAAATAGAAATTAAAGGAACCCATGATCCAGGCAGCCTCTCCACCTGCAGCTCTGGGACATGGAACAGGACTCTAGACAGAGACCCCACCAAACTCTACTCTCCGCATGTTTCCTTTGCACATCCAAGAGGCCTTGGTCCAGAATGAGATGGAGTGGGGCTGGGAATGCGGCTCAGCTGGTAGGGTGCTTGCCTAACATGCAGGAGCTGCGGCCCAACCTCCAGCATTGCATTAAAAAAAACCCAAAAAACAAAAAACAAAAAACCCACAGGCATGGTTGTATCCATCTGTAACCCTAACACCCAGGAGTGGAGGCAGGTGGATCAGAGTTCATTGTCATCCTCAGCTACAAGTTTTGAGGCTAGCCTAGGATATGTGAGGCCCTATCTAAAAGGTAAAACACAGAGGACACTGGCCAAAGTCCTAGGGTGGTAGTGGGGAGCTCAGGGAGCTATACTTTGAGGGATCAAAAACAAACACTCTGCTGTACTCCCAATACTGGGGAGACTGAGGCAGGAAGTTCCCGAGTTGGAAGCCAGCCTGGGCTACACGGGGAGCCCTAGTATCACAATAAGTAACTTCAGCCAGTTGATTTTAAAGCAGACTTTCATAAAAGGCACATATTTCACTTCCAGCTCTGGAGCCACAAATTGGCACACGGGCCCCTGGGTGCTCTGGCTTCTCACGTGTCTCTCTCTGCCCTTTCCCTAATGCCTGAGGCAGCTGGACCTCTCTCCTACCACAGGGACATGGCTGGGGGGCCTCTCTCCAGATGCCAGTGCCCTCCTTACCCAAGCAGACATGGGGAGGCAAGGGGGGGGGATGCCGCAGCTATCCCCCGGTGAGAACAGCTTTCTTAAGGGCAAGCTGCAGTGCCTTGCTATATCTACTTTATTTAGGTGTGGGCCACACCTGCCTGCCCCTGGGGTTGATGGGACAGTGGGAGAGGAGGGAGGTGTGCAGTGCCAGTTGCAGCCACCTGGTGAGCACAGCAGATTTCTTTGTAGGCTGCTCATTATGTTGGCCCACTAAGCCCCCATTCCAGGGCTAACAGTGACACCTGCAGTTTAACTAGCCGCATGTCAGACTGAAGGACAGTAGCCTAGGATGTGATGGAGACATCTCTGGCCATCTATGACTCCCTGGGACATTCTTGTCATTTGCCCCAGGGGTGTGTGGAGGATCCTCAGATCTCTGATGTTGCTGTAGGAGCCAGATAGGCCGCGGGCTGTGTCCAGAGTCTTCAAGAGCACTGACCTGCACCTGTTGCTGTCCCCACCAAGCTGGGGTTTTGGCTTAGTGGGAAGGACAGAAACCAGCCTATCATGGCAGCAGCATGGGACAACCAGCCATTGACAGCCTCACCCTCTCCCCTGTTCCTCTCTCACTCAGCAAACTGAGATCCCCAAGTCAAATGCTGTTTTTATAGACCAGGAGACTGAGGGCCACAGAGGGGAAGGAAGCAGTGTGGTTACGGTTGCCTAAGGCCATGGTTCTCAAGCCTGGTTCTTGCCCTGGCCTCTGACCATATAACGGTGTACAAGACAGTAGTGGATCGCCTGGCTCTTGACCTTCCTTGCAAGACCACCATGGGAGACTGCACACAGCTTCTCTACAGATTGTCTGCTTGACACAGCCCGCTGCTTTGCCTGTATACTGTATACATGAACACACACACACACACACACACACACACACACACTAGGCCAACACAACCTAGGAGACAGCAGGTCGGAGGTGAATTACTTTTATTTCTCTGAATCCAATCATAGTGCCCTGAGGCGGGGCTTCAGCAGCCCTGGCTCCGTTTCCCTCTGTACACTTGCCTGCAAGTCTAAGAGCCAGAACATAGGAAAATAAAGCGAGGCGAAGATTTCTTTGTAACTTTCTCAATATTCTGCTGATTGCCAGCTCGGTAGCAGATGTGCTATGCTTAATGATGCATAGACAAGAAGCAGTCCCTAATCCCTAGATGAACTTCTTATCGCTAAATATATAAAGGGGAAGCTATATAAACTCAATTTAGCCCTCTGCTCCTCCAGCCTTCCCACTGAGGCATGGAAGCAGAGCACGGGTGTCTAGGAGACCCAGTGAGGATAGAGCAAATGGAGGAGGCCACAGGCTAGCCCACCACAGCAGCCACAACCCGTGCAGTGACAAGCAGTCTACCTACGTTTCCACTACAGCACCCGAACGGATAGTTTTGAAGCCTGCAGTGGCCACAGAAGCACAAGTTCACACCAGCTCTTCCCTGCTCTCCCCTCGAGGGCCCCAGTGATCCCCCACACTGCCTTTTCCTCCTAATCTAAGCTTCTGCCCATGCAGACAAGGCTTAAAAGCTGACATGCTGAACGGCACGTTGGTGCTGGCGTTCCAGTGTGCGAGTGCTGGGTCACAGTCCCAGGGAAGCCCAGGTCCAAGTGGACAGACGTGAGGTCTAAGAGCTGAAAACACCATCGGTGGGCACCCCAGACATCAGGAACAGAGGGAGACTCTCCTCTACCAGTCCTGCAGGTGGACAGCAGAGAGGGCGGAAGGAATAGCAACTCCAGTGGCTCAGGGGACACTGAGGGCTGGAAGGCAAGCTGATGATGACCTGGGAGCAGCTGACCTTCGCTCCACAGCAAGTGAAGACCCTCACCTGAGGGCTCCTGCCACCATGCTGAGAGGGTGGTCATGAGGATTGGGGTTCAATATTCAGAAACCCCAAGAGGCCAATCTAGGGCTTGACCATGTCTTTAAAGAGCTGTGTAGCCCAGGTGGCCTTCTAATCTCACAGGAGTCAAGGAAGCAGGAAGGCATGATGGGAAAATGTGTGCACATCTTCCACCCACTGGAGCCAAGGGCCAGCTTATACATATTGAGATGTGAGTCCACTCAGAAGGCTTTTCCATTAGCAGTGTGGAGAAGCCGTGGCCAGGCTGGGGGAATCTGTATTTCACCTTACGCTGCACACAGCTGGGTTCAGATTGGCACCACTGCTAATATGCAAATGAGGCTGTATCTGTATTCATTAGGACTCCCCAAGGAGCCAGGAGGGACCAGGGTCCTTCTCTTCTAGAACCAGCAAACAAAGACAGGAATGGGGCACACCAGGGGGTAGTCGGCTGCTGGGACAGGGCAGGTGGGAAAGGGGTCATGCCATTGGAGAGGAGAGGCTGGGTCTTTAGAATGGTTTCCTAGGGGAAAGCATTACCAATAGGAGTCATAGACCCCCAAGTGCCTTGTAGTCAGAATGTCCTCCAAGAACCCCCATCTAAGAGCCTCATTTTATTGATGGAAAAACAGGCCCAGAGAAGAAAAAATCATACATTCTAGTTGTGACCTTTTTGTTCCTATGTGAATATGGTTGTGTCGAATTTTAATTTTACTCACGTAGGTCAAGACCAAGATCCTTAAAAGGCCCCTCACTCGGAGGCTAAGTGTGTTAACTAAGTAGAAGGCCTGGCCATGCCTGCAGTGTGCATAATGCTATCAAGGGAACCCGAAGAGCAATGTTCACGCATGTAGGATGCCTGGGTAATACTCAACACTGATCAGTACTCAGTACTCCAGTCACATGGGAAGCAAAGGCCAGTGCTGTGAGCACATGCTGTGTGCCAGGCTTGAGCCTGGGAACCGGTCAGCTCTGTTTCAGAGTGACACCCCAACTTCTGGCTCCTGCCTTTCAGCTCTGAGCCCTGCTCTTGGATCCCTTCTCCAGGCTTTTCCTGGAGAACTTGGTGCAGTCTGCTTGCTGTTCTAGATGGCTGGGTACAGTCCCCAGCAGTTCAAGGTCTGTTACTCTTAAAGTGGGAAAGGAGTGGGGCTGGAGAGAAGCTCCTCTGTCTAAGTTTGGTTCCCAGCACTGGCATTGGGCAGCACCTGCATTGGGCAGCACCGGCACTGGGCTACAAACACTCACCTGCACCTCCAGCTCTAGGGCGATACCACTGCGTCTGACCTCCAAGGGCACCTGGGCCCACAAACATGTAATTAAAAATAAACCTTAACAAAAGGTCAGCAAGAGAGCTACCAAGAGGGCTCAGGGTGTAAAGCAACATGCTGCACAAGTCTGATGACCTGAGTTTGGTCCCCAGAACCCATGCTGCAGACTTCTCAAAGATGGCCTTTGGTTTCCACATGTGGTAGGTACAGTCCCCTTCCCGGTACTGAGAGGCAGAGTTAGACAGATTTCTGAGTTCAAGGCTAACTTGATCTTTACAGCAAGTTCCAGGCCAGCCAGGGCTTCATAAATTCTGTCCTGATATTCAGGAGAGCTCTACAACCCCAGTGCACCCAAAAAGGGCATGCCTAACCTTGGTGCACAGGCTGTGCCGTCTCCTCCCCTATTCTAGACTCTTACTCCATTCCTGATTGGTTCTGAGATTCAGGGCTGGGTTCCAGGATAGACTCCTTGGTAGCCAGACCAGCAGCCTGCCTGTCTCTCTTCCTATCTGAGTCTTCCCTTCACCCTCTAGGGCAGGGACTTCTTTTTTGAGGATTATGGGCATTACTCTGAAGTTGGTCTGTTCCTCTGAAGGATAAAACTGTTAAAGCCACACATGAACTTGGCGTTGATTTCCCTTGATGCTCTTAGCAACCAGTTAAGGAAGTATTAGGTCGGTGAAACCATATTGGGTTTTGATCAAAATAAGTCATAGGCCAGCACTGATCTGTTGTAACCCAGAGGCCACTTTCCAGGGCTGGTTATGGGCCAGCCTGTGCTATGCTTCCTTTGGCCGTGACTGTAAACTCCCTTTTCTTGGTCAGAACCTGCCCTAGCCAGGAGAAGATGAGACAGTGAGGAAGTGGTTACTAATGTAAGGAAGGGGTTCACTGTAAACCCTCGACTCTATAAGGACCTTCAGCTGCCAAATGCACCTCCACCAGCTGGGCTTCCTGTCATGACCTGTTCAGTAAACAGTAGTTAAGATTCTTTAGGTCGGAACCCTTTCCCAAGAGGATGGACAGGATCACAGCAGATGGCTTCTGCTTTGAGGCCTCTTAAAGTCAAACTTTAAGACCCTGGGCTGAGTTTCAGGGTCTGTTTAGGGTTATGGGGTTTGAAGCCTAGCTCTCATGGCTCCCTGCTGATACCCTTAGGCAAACTGCTGGCTTTCTCTGATTCCTTAGCCTCCAAGAGGTGACACTATCCTAATCAGTGCTTTCTTCCATTCACCATAATGCGGACATGCAAAACTGTCCCCTCATGGAGCAGCCACACATCCACAGCAAGTGGTAAAGCTCAGCCAGAATGCTTTGAGAACAGAGAGGACCTAACCCAGCCTGAAAGATCTCAGCCACCTCAGAGCAGACAACTGTCTATAAGGACAACGGTGGGTAGAGAGGAGTTGGGACAAGAACTTCTATGCACACAGAAGGGCCTGAGGCAGCCATGGAATTGGACAGGCCACACATGGTCTGGGTACTCATCCTGCACACTCCACTCATACTAGGCACCTGGGTTTGGATCTGAGTAAGCACAAGCACGAGCCAGGCCCTACCAGCAGACTCTCTTCTCCCTGCTTACCTGTCCTTGTGGGGCTGAAGCTGAGTACAGTGAGCAGGAGGAAGGGGTCCGCTTGAGAAGCATATCACACACAGGATACGGCAGGCTAGGTTGCTAGGCAAACCCTCATCACCCCTGGGTACCCATTCTTAGTCAGAGGCACAGGCCAGGGCCGCACTCCTGCTGAACAGCACGGTTGCATGGGGACAGGGGAGAAGGCGGAAGGCACACACATTCCTGCCCTGTTGAGCTGAGGACATTGGGTACGGAGGTAGACAAGCTTCCTCCTGGGGCCACTCTCACAGCGCCTCTCTAGCAAAGGTTCTCAAGGACCTGTCCTCGTTTCTCCTCTTCCCAACAGCCCTGCTCCTGTCCCGCCCCCAGCCCACTCCCTCCCAACACAGCTACATATTGTTCACTATGTACCCTCCCCTTCAGCCTGCAGTAGAAGCTGTAATTAGAACCGACAGACAGGCGACGCCAGGAACCTGTGCTTCCCCCACTCCCGTTGGGTGGATGTCGAGTGTCTTCTGTTCAGGCTGAGTTGCCACACTCGGGGTAGGGATGGACACTGCCATTAGGTCAAGCTCCTGCACCTCCAGATGTGTCAAGTACAAAGATTTGGGGGCCACTGAGAGGAATGTGGGGTGCAAAATGTGTCAATAGCAAGTCAGGGAAAAAGCAAGCAAGAAGCAGAGAAGAGGCTTGGAATAGTAGAGACCGTGTGGGGGTGGGTGGGGTGGGGGTAGGGATCCCAGCATTTATCAATGAAACAGCAACAGCTGTTTCTAGCCTTAACTAGATTCAGTGATGGATGCCAAGGACTAAAAGGCTTCCCCACGGGCAAGTGACATGGCTTAGCTTGAAGGTATTTGCCACCGAAACTAATGGCCTGAGTTCAATCCCCAGGACCTACATGGTGGAGTGAATTAACCCCAATGAGATGTTCTCTGACCTCCGCATGCGTGTTCTCTCATGCACAAAGGCCTCCCCAGAAAGAACTCTGTAGATGAACAGGCCATGCCCTCTGGCTCCATAGGTACTACCACATGCCATCCCCTCATGGGGATGGGCCTGAATGTTACTCAGGACAGAGGTGCCAGCAGCAGTTTCCAGAGTAGGTACAGCCAAGCTGTCAAGGAAGTGTGAGAGTGGAACGGTGTTTAGTCTCCAATCAAGCTGATGTGCTCCAGCTAACCCTCCCATCAGGACCTTGGGTTCTGAGCATCTACCCACCCTTGGGTCCTGCAGTGTGGACCCTTCCCTTTCTCTTGGCTTGAGCCAGGTCCTGGTTGAGCTGTTTTGACCCTCCAGTTCCTTCACCGCACACTGTGGCATGCCACCCCACCCCGACCCCAAAACACAGCTTCTGGTCGCTTTGTTCTCAGCACCAATCACTGTCTGCAAGCTACCTCCCTGTCCCTGGATGGCCCTTGCTATTTGAGGTTCAAAAAGCACATCCCCCAAACGGCCCGACTTCCTGCAGTGTCCCAAGGCTGCCAGGAAGCTGCAAGCATGGCCTTCAGTCAGGAACCTATGCAGCTCTGGAACGCTATTACTACACCCACACTGAACATTTACACCTGACTCAAGCCCAGCTTCCAGAAATTGTACCTCCCTGTCCCTCTGCGGTCACCAAGCTCCCTCCTGCTCCCAGAAAATGTTGCCCCACTCTCAAACCTTGCTAATGCCTCCTTTCCTCTTCAGGTCAGAGCCCTTTGTGTGCAATGCTCCTCCCTTCAGCGTACTCGGGTACGTTCGTGTACTCGCCACCCTTCTCGAAGAACTCAAGTTTAAAGAGGACAAAGGCCCTGCTGGCTTGGCTCAGTGTGGAGAGCCAGGACTTCTCTACAACTTGTATCCACAAATCAAACAGCCTTTCCCCAAAGGACGAGTCTGCCCTGTGGAACAACAACAATTCAATCTAGTTTTACGCCAACTACTTCTGTCCACAAGAGTTGTCATGGCAGCTAATGTGGTGTCATTCGCAGTGGCCCAAGTGCCCAGCACTGACAATTCCTTTTCTTGCTGCAGAAACGCCGACACGTGGGAGGGATTGTGTGTGAGGTCTTTATTTCTCTGGTTTAAAACAATGTGTGTTGTGTATGCAAGCATGTGCGCCTCACAAGCGTGGAAGTCGACAGCCTTCAAGAGGCACTCTCCCTTTCCTCCACGTGGGCCCAGCCTCTGTCAGCTTTGGAGGCAAGTGCTTTACCTGCGGTACCACCTCATTGGCCTAGGTTTGTTGTTTTCCTGGCATTTTTGAGACAGTTCTACTACATAACCCAGGCTGGCCTCAAAATTGACACCCGCCTCCCGAGTGCTGGGATCACAGGTGAACACCCGTCACACTCAGCACGGTCTTTGCTTTCAAGTATTAAAATGATGAATGCGTATTACTTCCATGGTCAGGATAAAAATCAGTATAAACAAACAAAAATTACTACTAACAAACAAAAACCAGCATTAACAAACTCAAGAGCACCAAATTTGCTGAAAAGCAATTCACCTAATAATGAGTTTGCCAGATAATAAACCATAATCACCACTTTGGTGAAAGTGGTACTTTATATACAACATATTGAAAACCCCCAAATTCACTTGTAGATACTGGCATTACTCTTAAAAACAAGAGCTATGACTTTTATTCAACCCCCAAGGTGTTTCTGCCCCCACTTCTAAAGGTAAGATCTCACGTAGCCCAGGCTGACTTTGACCTATATAGCCAAGGATGACCACGGGCCCCTCCAACTACAGGCGTATGATGCCACACCTACACCAGGTCTAAATTGTTCTAGGGTTAGCTCAGGATCTAAAGCATGCCAGGCAGGAATCCTAGCAGCTGAGCCACACCCTCACCCTGCCCTGACTTTATTTATAATAAAACTGTATTTAATGTCCTGGCTTTGGACATGCCAGTCTGCAGTCTGCAACAGACATGCCAGGAGGCAGTCACCACAGAAGAGCCAGTTCTAAAGCATCTGAATTGGTTTACTGGTCTTACTCTTGACGAGCTTTTTTCTCCTTCCTCCTCCTCCTGCCATTTTTAATTATAAGGACTCTCTTTTATTAATTAGATTTAACAGCTTTTTTACTCTTCTTGTATGTGAGTGGATGCGCTCCGGCTACACTGGGGAGGTCAGAGGGCAACCTTGGGTGTCAGAGCTTCATACTACCTTATTTTGAGATTTGGTATCTGGATGTTTGCCACTGTGGCTGCCAGACTCAGTATCCCAAGAGCATCTGAGGACTCTCCTCTCTCTACTTCTTAAATCCCCAGAGTTCTAGGATTATAGATGTGGACTACTGCACCTGGCTTTCCAGGGTCTCATGCTTGTATGGCAAGCACTTTGCCCACCGATCCACCTCTCCAGAACATTCCTAAGATGTACACCTTCTCCATGTGAGCTGGGTGTATGTATGCTGGCTTACTCTAGATTGTCTCTCCACAGCCATTCTAGACCTGACCTCACAATTCCTCACCCACCCACCGCCATCAACCATAACAGCTTTAAGGATACTCACACATCAGAAATGCATTTTAGATGCTGCAAGGCTAGATGCAAAAGAGCTAGCCCAGCCTTCCAAACAAAAAGGCCCATCACAGCAAGGGAAACAGGGCTCAAGACCAGGTCTATTAGAGTAAGAGAAGCCCAAGGTAAAATACAACTTACTGAAGTCCCAAACAAGATGTTTTAGCAAAGAAAGGTCTGTTTTCTCATCAGTAAGTGCTCACAGGCTGCAACATCATCATTTTCCTGTCATCAGACCTATTTCTCGACACCTAACAGACACAGTCCACAAAATGTAGCTACCACTGGTAATTTTGGAGGACTGTTTCCAGTGCCAGCCCCCAGCATAGGCAGGCAGGCAGGCCACTTGTCTCTTCACCATTGGCACACAGCATTTGTCTTGACATTAAAGGGAGAAAGCTCAGGATGGAGACTTCCATGCTCTCAACCCACCATAATTAAAGAGGGCTTTGCCTGCCCCCAGATGTTTCCCTTACTCTGGTCCTGTCCAAATCTCACAGCAGGAAACCGGGTGGGAAAGGCTGGCGCAGCTCTGCTGTCTGCAGCTTGCCTTTGTGCCTGCCCTCTAATAAGTCCAAATTAGGTTTCTACAGACTCTCCCACCCGGGCGGGGACACACACGGACACACACACACACACACACACACACACACACACCACACCCTCACACACACAAAACAAACATGATCCTTTAAACACATCCTGTCCACATGCCATTTCACATAAAGTTCAAAAAGAAAAATCTAGGGAAAAAAAAGTGTTCTATTTTACTCATGACCTACAAAGGTATTAACCATGCTGCTGTGGTCACTAGCCCGGGTGGACAAGACAAGACGTTCAATTCCTGGAAGGCCAGGGCTTTTCTTCAAACAACTGGGGGAGCTGAGATGGAACTCATTGAAAAGGTAAAGGTTTGCCTACGCATTGCTGAACAATGCCTGGGTCCGAGAGCAGCTGTGTGGCTATATATGTCGGCAAGACGTGCATGCAATCTCTTTCATTTAGCTACACCCCCAGGCCGCTAACCTCAAACTTACTTCTTCCCTCCTCTCCAGATGGGAAGAAACTTACCCCTACTAGTCCACTTTCACCCCTCCCCCACCCCGAGGTCTCTCTTTGCAGCCATAGATGTCTTGGAACTCATTATGTAGACCAGGCTGGTATCAAAGTCAGAGATCCATCTGTCTCTCCCTCCCAAGTCTTGGGGTTAAAGGCACCTTAGTGCCTTGTCATGCCTCACACACCAGAGTGGGGGATCCTCCTTGGCTCTCTCCCTGGAGCAGCTCTGCAATAGGTTGGTAGACAGTGTACCAAGCACGAAAGGTCCTGGCGTCACATCCTAGTAGCACTACATAAGCCTTTTTATCCAACACAGATCTGCGTACACTGGCTTTCTGTACTTACAAAACTCCATTGCAAAAGTCAACTCTGCAAAGCCTGGCAGAAGAAAGGCTCCCCTGTCAAGGAACAAAGCAGACCTCAGAACGCACATTCTCCATGTTATGGTTGCCAGAGCCTCCGTAGGCCAAGTTCCCCAAGACCTTCCATTTTACCTTCCCTAGCAAGAGTGAGTCAAGACAGCAAACACAACAGCAGGAACGGCCTATTTCAGACTGACAGTTAATCACCACTGGATATAAATGACTAACAGGCTCCTCTCTATCACCCTACTACAGTGAACTCCCTGCTTATCCTGAAGCTTGAAAACAACCGAGGCCAGCCATAGTGGTGCATACCTTTAATCCCAGCACTGGGGAAACAGAGGAAAGAGAATCTCCTTAAGTTTGAGGCCAGCCTGGTATAGAGTTCCAGGATAGCTAGGGCTACATAGAGCAATCCTGTCTCAAAACAACCACCAAGGGCTGGAAGACCCCGACAGGCCCTCACATACAAGTTCCTCTGCTTCCATTACAAAGCACAGCCACCCAGTGTCAACACTCAAGACAGAAGCTTGTTCTTACTCCCTTTCAAGCTCCTGGAGAACACTAGGTTAGAAGGCCACTACACAAATTTAAGGAGTGCATAGTGGTGTGTGACTATAACCCCAGCACTCCGAAGGCTGAGCTAGGGTCATCTGGAGTTAAAGATAGTCTAGGTTACATACAAAGACTGACTTCAAGAAACAAAACACCAGCCACAGACAAGCCTGAGAAACATCTCCCATTAGAGATGGGTCAGAACTTCCTTCCGAAGATGGCTGTTAGAACACAGAAATCTTGGCTCAACCTGAAACTTCTAATATTTCTCCAGAGATGGCAATTACAAAATATGGATGCCTCCCAGTGTCAATGCATGTGCCAAAGCTGCCATGGCACCACAAGCTGGGCAGCTGAGACCCTATTACTCAGACGTTTTACCAATCATGGGCATTTCTTGTGAGTAAACACATACATACAGTTAGGGATCAAATCTAGGGTAGCTTCATATATGCTAGAAAGAAATTTTAAAAAATTTAATTACATGGCTTTGTTACTGTACTTAAAAATTAAGTTCATGGCATGAGTTTTAGAAGAATCTTGGCTAGTGAAATCATCACAGAAAGAAAAAAAGAATTTTTATTAAGGAACTAAAATGTTCACATTTGGGTCATATAACAATATAAAAGTCACAATAATTTTTAAGTTTCCTTCAAAGAAAAATCCACTAAAATGTTACACTCAACAAAACCCAAAGCAAAAAGCATGTGGATGGGACAGGCAGGAGCATCTGTGAATTAAGAGGTCAGCCTGATCTACACAGGGAATTCCAGACCCTGAGCGCCCCCCCCCCAAAAAAAAAAGAGAGAAAGAAAAAAATAAAAACAAAAACCAAAGAAAAGCTACATGAAATAACTATATCCTTAAGTTGATATTAAAAGAGAGCTAAAAATTGTGCACGGTATTGTATTTATTTTATGTAGTACCCTGGCTGATGCAGAATACCAAGTTTGAGGCAATGGGATAGTGGGTACTGGACTCATGGCAAACAAAATAAAAAGAAAGCCTACCCACCCCAAAATTCCTGTGTTGAAAAGCCTCCTGCAGCTAGACTGAACCCCAGCAGCATAGGGAGTGGCAGTCAGGCACTGCCGTGACATTCAGCACCCTTGTTCAGCCAATGCTGATTCAGTAGGACTTGAAGGAATGCAGGCTTTCTATAAAAACTATAGATTTCATGTTTTCAAAATAAAACCCAATTTTTGCTCAGTCAAATCAGGGTGAAGAATGAGCAGTCATAAGAAATGACAATTATTTTGTAGTGGGAGGGCCACAATGCTTATCCGTTTGTCCTGAACATCTCATGAACCTAAGACTACAAAACGAGAACGCAGGTGGAAGGAAAGTGAAGCACAGGAGCCTAATAGTGCAGTAAAGCTCCAACAGTCTTGGCACCACGTCCAGGCACGGTCGGTTCTCTGCTGGGGGCGGCATTCTTGGCTGTGAAGGCAGATCATGCCCTCTGTCACTCATGGGGAGCAGTTCTGCCCAACTGTCTCTTTTTGACAACTTTATCATCAATCTCTTTATTAGCAGCTCCACTGCAGTTAGAAAACGCAAACAAGGACCCATTCTCATGCCAGATTTCTGGAAATCACATAGCACCAGGCACTACACAGTGTGAAAGTTTGTGAAGAGGGTGTTGCGCCAAGAGAGACAGCATCTACAAGACAAGCACAAAGCCAGTACATCTACCTTACAACATTAAGATACACAGAGCAGCCTGCTTAACGCATAAAATCCGAAACAAATCCCAAATATCCACACCATGTATGGAGACAGACGGGAGCAACAGTAGCCAAGAATCACTCTGAAGCCCAAAAACACCTTTGCCACTTCATTTCCAGACATCTTAGAAGCAAAAATCACTAAACACCCACCCCAAGATGCCCAAATCTAAACTGTCCTAGGACTATGTCATACCACTATGGAACATACAAGACTGAGGCAGGAGTCTGCAAGAGGGCTAAGAGCCCCACAAAATGAGAGTGTTTGAATTATTCAAGCTACTTATTTTCAGCATGAAATCTGTTAGATCAAAAATATCTTATAAATTAATTGAGAAATGCTTCTAAGATGC
This sequence comes from Cricetomys ansorgei, assembly GCA_026225945.1. Classification (NCBI taxonomy): domain Eukaryota; kingdom Metazoa; phylum Chordata; class Mammalia; order Rodentia; family Nesomyidae; genus Cricetomys; species Cricetomys ansorgei. The sequence goes on along the minus strand of JAMJFZ010002669.1, from coordinate 1,399,258 downwards.
TTGTAAAATATTTTAAGACACATAAATAAATAAATAAAAATCAGGTCACATCCATACAACAGACAAATCTATCCTTGTTATGTCTTCAAATAGAGCACTCTTATCTGAAAAGTCCCAAGTACCAGGAGCTGACCCTTGGCTGCAGCAGGCTGCATGCTGACCAGTCCTAAACTACAACTACCTACCATATGGTTGGGTTTAATACTTTCAATTGATTTCTTCCACAAAGAGAGGAGGAGAGTGGACTACACAGGACTCCAAATAACCTCACAAGATATTTTTATGATGGTCGTGCTATTTCACAACTGGATTCACACTGTTCTGAGATTATTCCACTTGTTGGGTGTCTCATTATTGTCTGCCTGTGTCCAGTGCAAGAGACTAGAAGACAAAAGTGCTGATGGAGAACCCGAGCCCAGGCCAAGCAGTTTTCTTCCTTTCAGACTCCACAAAGTAAAACAGAAACCAACAGATCTTGGGCTTTCTCCCATCAATTCTGGGACATAGTAAACCCAATTTCAGAAAAAAAAAAATCCATTCTTACAACTTAAAAGAAAAACACAAAGAATATAAGCTGGGTGGCATAGCAAAATAGCAAGTTAAAAATATACTTTAAACACACTGCTGTTTTGGCCATTATTTGAATACATTTCCCACCTTGTAAGTCAGGGGTGGACAGGATGGATGGGGAGGTAAATGCTTGTCATGCAAGCCTGATTACCCAAGTTTGATCCCTGGAAACCATGGTGGAAGGAGACTACAGAAAGAGGAAAGTGACCCCTGAACGTGGTCCAACCTCTCTAGATGCTATGTCCCATGTATATATACGCACTCACAAACACACATACATACATACATTTTAAAAACGAAAGCAACAGTGAAGATTCCCAAGTCAGTTGGGTATGATGGTACATGCCTATAATCCCAGCATACAGGAGGCGGAGGCAGGAGAATTAAAGCAAATTTGAGGCCAAACATACCTACACAGAGAGAAATAGCCCAAGTCACAAAGTGAGTGCACTGTCCTAACTGTATTACACAAATGACTACTTTGAGCCATGGTGATGTACCATGGTTCCAGCATTCTGAAGGTTAAAATAGGAGATCAATATGGCTTCTGTAGCCTTTGTAGACATGCTCTCACCTAAATGAAAATATGACACATGCAATAAAATGAGAGAAGTACAATCGTTGACTTACACACTGGGGTTTCTGGAATCTAAACTCACAAACAGCTGTAACTCTCCTTTCAAGAAAGGCCTAGGACTGAGACAAGGAAAAGTGTGCTTTAATTCTTTTCAAGGAAGTGTCTTTTGATAAAAGACTAGGGTAATACCAGAATAGAAGAGACAAAGGTGTATCTCCAAGGAAGAAAAACAGAGGGAGACTGAAGTCACGTCCAAGTGAGTGAAGCCATGGTTAGAAAATAATTCACTTCTAATGCCATGCCTTGGAAATATACAGGCCATCCTTCACTTGGAGCCAATAAAGCTGTATGAACTGTAATAAGATGTTTTTAGAAAACCACGAAGGGTTTTGAGCACAGGTCCTGTATTAGTCTCCAATGCTGTTAACCTTGTATAACGAGATGTTGCACCTTCTTTCAAGGTCACAAAGCACGAAGCTTGGAAGTCAAGTGCTTGCCTGGTATCTGCCCCCAGCCTACCAAATAAAAGAGCAAACAAATCAATCAAAAATTCACAAAGTGCCAAACAACATAATCCTTTACTGTTTTCTTTCCTACTATTACTCCTGGAGGTTGGGGGAGGGATGCACAGTTTTTAAATTGGTACAGATGGGAAAGTGGTTCTACAAAAATGAGAAACATCACTTGTTTCTGTGCACCTGAAGGTGTGTTTAACCCAAAACAAGACAGCGTCTCATTTACCAAGCTCAGGTCTGAGTCTAGACACCACCTATTTGTGGTTTGGGCTTGAAGTGTGAACTAAAAAATAAAACAAAGCATACAATTCAGGCTAAAAGGCAACTTATTTTCATTGTACTATTCATTTTTATTAAAATTAAAATAGGCAAGAGATCCAAAATGCGTGTGCAATGCCTTTAGAAAACAATTCACCGTTCTGTTCAAATGCACGCAAGCACACTAGGGTCGCACAGCTCAGCCTACAGTGTGTGCAATAGTGATTGGTCCTTTCATGTGTCAATTACTACTTGGAGCTGCTGATCATTTACTGCCACTGTGAATGCAGCCAGAATTAACATTATGCAGGGCTTTAAAATATTTTTCTGTGTAGAGAGAAAAACAGAGGTGCTAATTAGAAAATATAAAAGTTTTATTTCAGAATTTACTCGAGCCGCAAAATACTCAATTTTCAGTTATCATTTTAATAATTCAACAAGATGCAGGAAACTACTCTGGGCCACATGGGTAACAAAGCTCAGGAAGCGTCCCTATCCAGTCCCATGGCTAGCTGACTACTAGGGTAGGAGCAAGGCAAGCTCAATTCTGTATGTATTAGGGATGGAGTCCAGAGAAATTCTTACCATATTTTCACTTTGTTGAATAAGCCCCAAACTTATTCTGTTATAATAAGAAGTGTCCTCTGAAGCCATATACTCAATGAAGATTCCAAGAATTTGGAGTTTTAGAGATGGGATGAATGTGCACAGCTGCTAACCCTTTGGAAAATGGCTTTTATATAGGAAAAAAGGTCTCTCTACTGAGACACTAAGATAATCATACCTAAAAGTTGGCCATTACAAACTCAAAGAATAGTCCACTTCTATTCCATGCAGCGAGGGTTAGGAAAAATAACATCAGAATTTAATTCAGTAAAATAGACAAGATTTAAGCTGCTTGCAGGCTATAATTTTACATTTACTGAAAAACAACAGTGCCACCTGCTGACATGGAGGGAAATGCAAACTGCTTTGAAAGCCAGCAGCATTAGAGAGCCTGGAGTACACAGGCCATGGGCATCAACACACAGGAAACTAGTGTGCAGTCCAGACGGAGCACTACGGCAGAGGACCCTCTGCTGGAGCTATGCTCATACTGTCCTCCCCACAGATCAATTATGTGAAAGACAAATACCTGCTATCCCGTGAGACATAAATTAGTACTGTGGTGCAAATGCGTGACCTAAAATAAATCTGCCAAATATAACCACACTAAACTCCCAATCTGCACTTAGGGCCACACCATGTATTTTTAAGTAGAACCAGCTAGATCACTAGAAAGGGGATGAGAGGGGGGAGAGAGAACAGTCAAAAGAAATCAGCCAACTGTGGGATTGTGCTGTTTTTTTTTTTTTATTGTGTTTTCAATGGAGAAATACATCATCTGTTTACAAAATAGCTCTTGAAAAATACAAGGAGTACAGATACTATAAAACAAAGCAAACTCCAGTCATGAGACACTACTTACATCATGCGAAAGCAACAGTCTGATCTCCAGGTTATGAAAACTAGAATTAAAAAGTCACTACACAGAAAAGATCCACGTTTCCAGCCTGGCGAAACTTGGATGCAGTTACATGGAACGTTTATTAAACTGAATTTTTCCCCAATGTGTAAACAAAAACGACAAGACTAAATCTGTGCCTGGTGATGTCAATCTAACTCTGAAGCTACACACACAGACACCGTTACACGTCACCTGTTAGCGGACCGTCTTCTTTACTCAAGTGGTGGGAGGAAGGGCAAGGTGACTGCAGAGCAAAGAGGTGGAGAGTAGAAATACTGTATATGAACAATGTAAGTGGTAAAAAGAAAGCCTTAATTAATGCATAGCTTAAGGGGAAAGACTATACTCCAACTTTGGAAATTAATTTAGAAGGACAGGGGAGAGTTTAAGTAATTACAGTTTAACATGAAAATGCACAAATGTGTGATAGAATGCAGAGAAATGATGATTCAAAAACCATGCTCACAAGAAGGTCTGCTGCTACAAGTCTGCTTTGTCCAGGTTGAGAAAGAATAAGTTTATCAACATCTGGCATCCCTCAGACGTCACAAAGATGGACGAGAATTCTGCTACTTAATTATGGTAAATTATTGTCTTTAAAGGAGTTTCTAATTTTTGGTAAACAAAAAAAATTCAAAAGTAGAGAGCTGACTAAATGTCAAGTGCTTGCTAGAAATGATTTTTAAAATGTTTCTGTATGTAAAATTCACTGACAAATTTTGATAAACTGGTTAAAAATAAAAATTAGTTTAAAAATCTGGAAGAAAATGCCTTTTGCCCACTTTTAAATTGAAAAATCAATTTTGTCTAAGACAGGAACAGAGTTCTGTGGAGTGTACAAAAGTCCTCTCAGAGATCAAATGGCCATCTTCAGAAGGTGCTTCACAGGCACGGCTTTCAGTCATTCTCAAGTTCCAGCCATGGGACCAAAGTTAAGTGTTCTGTGCCATGCAGCTACAGGGTCACCGGTTTCATGTCATGGCTTAGGAAAATACTGGCATTCTGGTTTTTATGAAATAAGCCTTACCTTGTGCATACAGACAAAAACAAAAAGAAAGGCAAAAAGGGGGAAGAGGAAGCGCTTTTGTTGTTTCGAAGATAAAAGACCAAAGGCAAAAGAACAGAGAGCTTCAGAAAGCTCAACGATCACACTTGTTGGCTGACTGCTGATTTGTATGCACTATAAAAACAACTCTATAAATAAAAGGAATATACATTTCTTAATCATAACCCATCAAACCAAGTATCTCCTAATTTTTCTTTCAGTGTCCAAAGTATACCTTAGCATTGACAATTCACCCTAAGGGTTACAGCTGCCTCGTAAGGACGGACCTAGGTGTCCTCTTGTCCTCTCTGAGGCAGAACAGTACACCACCACACAAGGTATCCAATTTAAAGACTAATTGTAAAGAAAATTCTTTGGGAAAAAAAAAATGAAAATCCATTAAGCTGAAAATCTAAAATTAGTTCTACTTTCTAATAAAAAATACATAAAAGTGCATCATCCGAATAAGGAATTCTTATGCCAGTTTGTATTGCGAATTTTCCAAACAATGCATCACACGTAAACCCAATCTGGATGTCAATTATGGATACAAACATAGCTTGAGGGTTTTGTTTTTTTCCTTCTTAAAGGCAGTAATTTTTCTGAAATAGTTAATGCAACTGTTGCTAACACAATAATAATAGTACTCCTGGCTTTGCATACTAACCTGGACTTCTGATCAAGTGCTGATGAGCCCAAGTAAGGGAGGTCACCAAAACCCTAAATCCACTGTCAGTCATGTCTAGTCTTGTACCCTCCATTCTCCTTTTTTCTTTCTTTCTTTTTTCTTTTTCTGTTTTTTTTTTTTTTTTTTTTTATTTTTGTAAGCATCTGAAGACAACAGGTTGAATTGGCAGATACTGTTTATGGACCCTGAGGTGGTTTTACCGATTCAGTCTCAGTTTTATTGAATTCTTGATAACAGGAATAGGATTTGCAGGGAGAGCAGGGATATCAGAAAGGTCTGTACTGGATGTTTTCTGAGAATGAAAGCAAAGAACACATCATGGTTTAAAGAACTGTGATTCACAATGGACTGTGTTTCCCACTGCTTTACTTCCTAGGAAAAGATGCAGCTTTATTATGAGAGGCAAGTATTCAAATTTAAAAAAGCAATTCAAAATGGCATAACATACAATGTAAATGAACATTACTAGTATAATTACATATACTCTATACTTGCAGAAATTTTCAATAAAGCATGTGTAATAACAGTATTTTCACTATATATCAACTCTTCCAACAATCTAAAATGTAGATCTTAGAACTATGTTTCATTAACAATCGCCTATAAAATAATTAAGTTAATTTTGTACTGTGTTTAAGTTATGATACTAACAGCACAGACAGGAAGAGGTATTGGAGCGCCCTCATGTGGAGGAGCACTGAAATTCACCTGATATATAGAAGCAACAGTTAGCAATTATTTTCTGATGTTATAAATTATAAAATTGACTATACACAACTGAATAATTTAATTATTTCAACTTTTAAGGAATTTAAACAATTATATTACACAGACTATATTACAAGGTATCTTTAACATTCAAAAATAGAGAGACAAATCATAAAATGTTATATGAGAAGTTTCCAAATAGATAAAGTTGAGAAGTTTCATGTGAGCTTCAGCAACAGTTAAGTCAAACCCAATCTACCTTCCTCTGAGCTTTAACGATAGATTATTCTGAAGCAAAACTGGAGATGCTACCAATTCACCTGTAATTACCTCAAGTGTGGCAATGCTGTGTTTAGATGTTACCAATTCCTCAGAACCAAGTCCTTCCCTACAGTCACAGGGCAAAAGATGCATTCTTCAAAAGCAGTATAACTGGGGTGGTTTTTCTGTAAGTCCTTTCATTTGCATGGAAACACTACTCAAAAGATACTTTAAAGGCAACACCATGGCTACGGGGATGTACTCGGTAGGACAAACTGCAAAAGCAGGCAGCTGGGTGGTAATGTATGCACGTATCAATACAAAGCACACTTCTCCTCATGGTATTTTAGTTACCGTTCACATATTTTAGCTGACGTAAAGTATAGAAATAAAAAATACTTCAGACACTGAGCAGACTACTGTGGAAGTTAACACTCATGACCACATGAACTCCGAGGCACAGAAGAGCATCATGGCGACAGCTGGCTCAGGGGCACTGACCAGTTAATCCAATTAGTAGAACTTTAAGAAAACACCAATTTTTGTAGCAAAGTTTGACCTAGATTTCAGTGTTTTTGTTTTGTTTTCAGTTTAAAGAAACACTGTTTCAGAAACAAAATGAAAAGTTTGCATTCAGTGAAAATGAGATTACTCATGTGCACAAGGAATTGCCACAGCACAACACCAGCAAGGATCAACTACTCTAAGGAGTATGTACTGTGTACTGAGTAACTAAGTGAAATCCGTACTAAAAACCAAACTGAACAGAAATATATCTTAAAGATAAAAAGGACAGGAAGCCAAAGGCAGATCAGGAGAACACAGGCTACACAGTGAGACCTTGTCTCAAAAAACAGCTAAGCTTAAATAATGAATGAACAAAAGGAAACTAAAATCTCTATGAGCCCTGCAAACAAGTCCGTGACAATTTTCTGTTCCTTGTCTCACTGTCAGTCTTTAGCCTATAAATAAACATTTGCATCATCCCAAACACAACAATAAGAACTTGCAGTAAGGCAGAGCTACAGCTGCCTCCTGTTCCTTTGATGGGGTCTCACTCCAGGCTCAGGACAGTCCCTGCCCTGGAAGCTTGCCTAGGCCTCCCAGGAGCTGTGATGCCACAACTCCAAATCCAGTTTCTGCCTGCCTTTAAACTACAGGAAACTTAGAAGCTTCAAGTAATTACTTCCATAAACATCATTTTAATAGTTAAGCATGAATGCTCATTTAAAATCAATATACCATTCTAATATCAAAACCACTGACAAACTCTGCTTGCTTTTGCACTTAGTACCTGAGAGGCCAACAGAGAAGTCGATGCTGGGACAGTTTCCGATTGAATCGCACTTGTCTCCATATCAACTTGTTCCTGGGAGACAAAGGACGGGGAGAGAGGAACAGAGACTTTAAAAAAAAAAAATCAAAGAGCACAAATGGGTGTAGTGGCTATTAAGACAAATTAGGACAAGTGGGTGGAGTGAGATATACCTACACTATATCACATACATCATCAAGCCCTGATATAGGTTGTTCCCCCATTTCAGATACAAATTGTAAGGCGTGGTCAAAATATTTCAGGGTTTCAAAATAGCTCTAGCTTGGACATTTTAAGATATATTAATTAAATCTATGCACAGTCTCTTTAGGAAATATTATCCAGAAAATAATTAACAGATCATAAATCCAAAGGAAGTTCTTAACTATGTGGGGACAGGGGGGTTCATGTTAGTAAATAAAATTACTCAGAGGCACAAAAATTGCCCCACATCTGTAATTAAAAGTAGCAAATATGCCTGCAAACTGTCCTCTTCCTGTGGTCTCTCCTACCCTCCTCTGTCCAGCAATGAATGCACTAATTCTACTGTTGAGTGTCATCAGTTAAAACACAGGATGGACTGTGTTATCCATGGCAGCTTCACTCTTATAAAGCAGTGTATAAAACACACACAAATGGAAATACAGATAAAAACACATTTCTAATCTATGAAAACAAGAAACATCGCTTCTTTCCTCCAAAACTGAAAAGGGTAACTAAGACATGAACAATCAGAATGGAAGAAGTTGAGTCTTTCAGGAGACTATTTGGAGTGTGTATCAAGTTCTTAAGAACATATCCAACAAGTGTAACTGAACGGCAGGTATCTACAATGCTGCAGTGCTGCAGAGCGAGGGTGCAGACTTGTTAATGAAAGCCGTTGCCAACAATAAGCAACTAGGTGGGTATGGTGTGACTAAAAAACCAACGTCCAGTGCAGTCATTATGCAGATTATATAAAGTAAACTGTTTTCTTAGTTTACAAAGTATATTATAAATAGAAAGTAAAGGCATTAGTACATATGTATACACACAAAGCTTGAAAGATATCAAAAGAATACTTATTAAAATATTCTTCATGAGAATTTGTCCAAATTGGGAAAGTTAAGCCTTTGGTGTATTTCAGTTTCTAAAAATCTGTCATTCTCAGTCTTTCAGTTTGAACACAAACAATTTCTTCCTTGTTACCTATCTTATTCAAGCCAAAGCCTGCTGAAAATAATGCTGCTAATCAAACCCTAGTACTGTCAGACCCAACAGAGAGATCAGAGTCTCACTGACTATCTTGAATTACAAGTGCTGGGCAAGTACTGCTTCCAAAGTTTTTAATCTCTTCAGTCAAAAGCAATACCTTCCCCCTTCTCACCCCACATCCCAACCCTCACTTGTCACTAATAACACGCAAAACAATGATGCCAGCCACTGTCTTACCTTCTCTACTTAACTGTAAGTTCCTTTCTTACGGACTGCTCTATTCCCAACAGTTTTAGGCATTAACTGATATTAAAAAGAAACCAACAGGTCTCTAAAAACGGTAGTAAGAGAATCCCAAACACTCCAATGCAGATACAGTATAACACTGACAGGCATCTCCACCAGGCCGGCACTTCCACCCGTGCACACTTCTAAAAGCTAAGTTAGTATACCTTTGTTTCTGTTTTATCATGTCCACTCAAAGCAAGACAGTTAGCATCTTCACTTGTTTCATCCTGTTTTTAAAAAAAAAAGCTTTATTCTCCAAAATGAAAAATTTAGATTATTTGCCAATTAATGCTTTAATTTATAAAAAGTTTTCAAAACTATAAGATGAAGTATATTCTTAAAATAGATTGCAGTCTCTTCTACAGGGGCTTTTGAGATTAAATAATTTAACTTAGCTTTAATAAGCACCAAAACTTTTAAACATGATAAAAACTGTTTTTGTCCATCTCCATCACATAAAATACATTCTCCAAACCACTAAGCTCATGAAATGTATTTTCTAAGGAAAAGATAGCTCCCTGATCAGATCGAACAACCCTGAGAATGTGGAACAGCAGGCTCCCTAGTGAAGGAAGCTCCTGTGCTCACTAGCACATCAAATGATTGGGAAATGTTACTTTAACTTTCCCAAGCATAACCACCCCAGGAACACTCATGCGCACAAAAACACCGCTTCTCAGCAAAGCATCAACATCCTAAAAGAACACAGGACCTAAGGTATTCACTCCTTGGGTCTTAAAAACTATGCTAACACTGTTTCTTGACTTTATTGACTAAAGCACATTTCAACTTCATGTGTGTATTTGTGCAGATGCATGTGCATAAGGATGCACATAGAGGCCAGAGCTCAACCTCAGGTGCAATTCCTCATGAGCCATCTACCTTGTTCTTTGAGGCAGAGTCTCTCAGTAGGACCATATGCGTCCTGGTACTAGAAGCCCAAGCACGTGCCATTATGCCTGGCTCTCTGGGTACTGGGTCCTTGTGCAATCAGACAAAGCTATCTCCTTAGTCCCTAATATTTTAAATTAAGTTTTTTAACGTAGAAACCAGAGATAACTTATAAAATAGAAGAGTAAACAATACAGTAAAAACTAATTTTAATAATGACCTTATTTGTCTCTTAGAAACAAGTTAAAATCATGGTATAACTATACAAATACTAAATATCACACTTTAGAATTATCATTGATCCCACTGCGATATATATACTGCTATGGTTGTTACATGCCCCTATTTGTAGACGCACATTCAAATATTTGTGACTGAAATCATATGCCTGGAATCAAGAAAGGAGTCTAAGTGAAACAAGGCTGGTCAGGAGTTAATAGCTGAGACTGGAGGACAATAATGTGACAGACAGCACACTTACTACTTCCCTACACACTTAAAATTTTCCATATTCAAAAGTTTTAAGGGCTTAGAGGTATGGCTCAATGGTATTAAGCCCAAGTTGGCCTCCTAGTTCTCTACCCTGAGTGCTGAAATTACATCATGTGTGAACATGCCCAATACATGAACAGAGAACAAATGACCCAGTTGAGAAGGGTTATAACACACTTGCTTAAGTCGGTACCATGAGGTGTAGAGATTAGTTCTTTTGACTAAAATTAGTTTTGTAACTGTAAGAGACAGTGAGCAGCAGGTGTTTCTACTAGGAAATTTAACACAAAGTAAGCAACATCCTTCTATACTTTGCAACAATGGTTCTCAACCTATGGGTCATGGATCCCCGGGGGGGGGGGGGGGATGACCCTTTAACAGAGGTTGCCTAAGACCATCTGCACATCCAATATTTAAATTACAATGCATAACAGTGGCAAACTAACAATTGAGGAACTATACTAAGGGGCTGCAGCATTAGGAAAGTTGAAAGTTCTATGATTGTGTCAATTGGCTCCAAGAAGATGACAGTGAAATTCTGACTGAGAAAATTGATATAATAAAAACATGTATAAGAAAAATGAAGAAACCTGCATTTTAAAGGACATTTAAAAGACATCAAGTAATTTTAATACTAGCATCTTACTTTTATTTGGATCCACATTTAAACAAGAAGATATTTTAAAAACAGTGATATCATCAGGAACATATCAAACAGGCTATACTCTTTGCTCATACTCTTATGAATGTGATCTTAAAAATTCTAATGATACACAGTTCTAGGGAAGAACACTGAGCCAATCAGGGCTACAGAGCAAGACTTTATCTAAATAAAATAAAATAAAAAAATAAAAAATAAAATAAAATTCTAAATTGAGGGCAAAGAGAGTGGCTGAGCTCATTAGAACTGTAGCTTTTATTGTTTAAACCTTAAGGCATTAAATGACTGTTTTTCATATTTTTTGTTTTCCACACTAAATTTAACATTTTTATACTCCTATGGCTGCTTTAGGCCCATGAGCACAAGCATTATTGCACCTACAGAGCAACTAGCTCTGTCCTGGTGGACACTCATTCGCTAAGCGCTCAAGGACTCACGGTGCTACTTATAACAAAGAGATATATTATTATAGAAAGACTTTCAGATCTTTTATGAAGGTAAAAAGAAATCTAAATTCTGTCACATACAGCAGTTCACATCTGTAATTCTAGTACTAAGGAAACAGAGGCATGGAGGATTACCCTAAATTTGAGGCCAGTTTGAAGGATTTTTTTGAGACTACCTCAGAAACAAATTTCTAAGTCCAATTCCTAGAAGGGCTCTGATGCAAGGTATCAGGAAGTCTTTAATATGGCTATCTAAAGATAGATAGATAGATAGACAGACAGACAGACAGACAGACAGATAGATAACAAGATGCAGCACTCAAGAGACTGAGGCAGGAGAATCAAATAAAAACAGTTACCAAAAAGGACATAGGTATGTAATTCAGTGGTAAAGCACCCACCTAATACACATAAGGCCTTGGATCTCATCTCCAATACCACATACAAAACAAGACCACGCTACCACAAATGTATCAATTTTTAGAACCCATCTGTTCTATCCATTTTCATTCTAACTCCCCCTCCCCCCAAGACAGAGTTTCTCTATTGTAACTCTGGCTGTCCTGGAACTAACTCTGTAGACTAGGCTGGCCTTAAATTTAGAGATTCACCTGCCTCTGCCTCCTGAGTGCTGGGACTAACGGCGTGTGTCACCATTGCCCAGTTTTTGTTCTAATTTAGTGTCACTGAGTAACAAAATTTAAGTTACTCCATTATTTGTAGATATTTCCAAAATCAATATAAAACAAAGGCATTTGATTAGATACATTTTCTTTAATACTGATCAAAATGCAGTAGATACCTAAGAGAAACTTAGGCTTTTTTTTTTCTATTCTAAAGAAAGTTCCTAGGGCTAGAGAGGTGGCTCAGGGTCAAAAGCACTGACTGCTTTTCTAGAGGTTCTGAGTTCAATTCCCAGTTATCACATGGTGGCTCATAACCATTTATAATGAGGTCTGATGCCCACTTCTGGCATGTAGGCACACATGTAGACAGAGCACACGTACATAAATAAAAATCCTTTAAAAAAAAAAAAAAAAAAAGGGTTCCTAAATAACAAATTCTAGCGAAGTGGTTGGGGACTGGCACCTCTAGGCAATGGTGACTGTCCCACTAAAATGTAAACAGCTTGAGAATACTCCAGAGATCAGACAGCATAATAAGACTTTGACTTTAAGACTGAAGGGCAGCTTAGTAGTAGAATACTTATGGGGGATGCCCAATGACCTGGACACAGATTCTCCAGGACCATAAAACCAACCATGAAGACACACAGCAGTCAACATAATGACCAGGAATTTCCTAGAACTACTTGCATCTCAATGCTCATTTGACATTGACTGTTAAACACTGATGGAAGCTTCCTGAAGAGTTGGAGATCTTAAACTAGTCTGTCTTTACAACTTGTTCAGTCATCAGAAGATGATGAGGACTTGGGCTGTGGCTCTGAGGCAGATCAAGCTCTAAGTTCCCTCTTCAGGAATCCCTAGTAGTCAGAAAAAGCTCAGTCATCCTATGACACCAATTAAAATATAAAACTCGGAGTTAAAGGAAAAACACTGAAGCCAGGTGGTGGCGGCACAAGCCTTTAATCCCAATACTCGGGAGGCAAAGGCAGGTGGATCTCTGTGAGCTTGAAGCCAGCCTGGTCTACAGAGTGAGTTCCAGGACAGGCAGAAACACAACAGAGAAACCCTGTCTTGAAAAAGACAACAACAACAACAACAAAAAAAAAAAAAAAAAAAAAAAGAGGAAAAAGAAAAAAACTGTCCACAAAGAGCCATAAAGAACCGTACAAATAAAAGTCACTAGAGATTAACAAAATAGGGTATTGTGTACTTATCTGACTGCTGCCAGATGAGGCAGCTACCCACAAAATGGGAGAGATAGGGAGCACTGCCACAGTAAAACATGATTATAGAGAAGCACCACAGACCCCCAGGGTCTTCCTGAAAGTTTTCCCCACTAGAACAAGTGAGCAAGGCTGCCATGCCTGTATCTTTTTGTGTATGTATGTATGCACATATACCTCTTCTGTTTTGGTTTTCTTAGGACTTTCTTCTTTATGGGGTGAGGACGTTCTCTTGACTCCTGCTATAGGAATAGGTACTTTTGTTGCTGCATTTCCTGAAGGTCTAGGCAATGGGTTTACCAGACGTGTTGAGGAGACAACTCTGGAGACCGTAGGCTTTGGTGGTGGAGAAATGGCTGGCTGTGTGGCAGTTTGAGGAATGCTTTCGCTCGATGGACCTAAAGAGTAAAGATACAAGCACACAATTAAAATCATTACAAACATCATCAAATTACTCCTAACTCACTTCATGAATAACTTTATGTGCAAATACTAAAAACCCAAGTACCCAGCACACACCTGTAAGAACACAACAGAATATAAGGGTGGGAGCAAGAGGATCCTCAGGTGGCTTGAGGTTAGCCTGGGCTAACTTAAAGCTCTGCCTCAAAAACAAAACAAAAGAGGCTGGATAGATGGCTCTGAGGTTAAGAACATGTGCTCTTGCAGAGGCCCAGAGTTTGGTTCCCAGCACCCAGCACCTACGTTAAGGGGCTTACACCATCTGTTAACTCCAATTCCAGGGGATCTGATGCCTCCCTTTTGACCTCTAAAAGCACCACACACTGTAGTGGACATACAGATAAGCAAGACACACACACATACATAAAATTCACAAACTTTTAAAGAAGACAATAAAAAACTGCATTCGAACTCCGTAACCAACAAACTCATTTTCCAAAATGAAGTATAAAACCCAAGAAACCACAAGAGTGGCAAACTCAACTCCTTACCCCCTGAGCTTTCACTGGAATTTGCTTGTGGCACAGACACCTCAGAAGCCTGTATGCTGGTCACAGATGCTGCGGTCACAGCTGGAGCAGGACTGTTTCTGCTAAAACAGGAAACAGAAAAGGAAGGGGGAAAAAGAAAGAGGGAGGAAGAGAGAAAGAGGTCGATCAGAATATTTTATAGACAATCAGAAAAACAATTATAAATGTTAACAATCTCTGCTACAGACCTAAAGTATGTTTCTTTAGTTTTAACTTCCTATGCTTTCCTAACAATTAAAAAATATATAAAATACATACAGCAGCATAAGCATAAATGTCCTATGATGTATGTTTCATATAAAAACAGTAGCTGACAAAAATGATGTAGCTATTCTGCACTTTAAATAGGGCGAGTGAGACGAATCGTGAATCTGCCAGTGAGGATACATATTTAAATCGACTGAAAACTGCTAAACATGATTATCTGAACAAACGATATTGAACAAAATAGTTCTAAAGTGTCTGCTCTCGGAGTATGATTGAGTCCTATAAAAAGGAGTAAGAAAAAGAAAAGTCTGAGAAAATTCTGCCAACAAAATCTATAGGGACATAAAGAAACCCCAAAAGCTCATCCATTTGGCCCAGGTACAAAGTAAACACTCTCAAGTCACAAGAGGGTATTGTAGTATTTTATTTTAACCCTGGTCTCTCTTGACCTTATTTAGTACTTCACTAACACCGAAGCCATCAGTCAGAGATAATCAAAGAAGGAGTCAGGAATGTCAAGTATAAGCCCTGCCTACTTCCACCAATAGCCTCTTGCTATTCCATCATATAGTAAGCCAGACCCCTCCCATGTCTTAGATATTGGTACATCTTCATCTCAGGAAAAATCACTCTTTTAGTCTATCATCTCAATTTTTCTGCTCAAGTAATTATTACCATTTTTTAAAGTTGCTGTTTTTTTTTTTTTTTAATCTTCTGAAAAACAAACTAACAAAAAAAAGCACACACAAAGTCACTAGGTTACCTACTCACTCAGCACTCATTCACCTGAAGCTGGACAGGAAAGCCAAAACAACGGCACCAACATTTGTCTTGACTTCTGGTGTCCTAAGTTCACAAAGCCCAGAATGCTTAGCTTTAAAGTCATAGCGATTAAGAGTGCACAGAAATAACAAGTCAAGAGAGTAGGTGATATCTCTCAGGAAAAAATCAATTTAAGATCCAAGAAAAGTACATACTGAAGACCACAAACACTCCATCAACTATAATAAGAAGCCTTTACAGCCTGGTATGGTGGTGCACACCTTAATCCCAGCCCTTGGGAGGCAGAGGCAGACAGATCAATCTCTTGAGTTTGACACCAGCATGATCTGGTCTACATAAAGAGTTCCAGGCAAAGTAGGGTTATGAAGTGAGAGGCTACCTTTAAAGCCCTTTAGTGTTGAGAAACTACATTTTATTTTAAATTAAATTTAAATTACTAAATAAACATTCTATTTTATAGAATGTAGGTCCTAGACTAATTGCTAACACTGTAAAAGCAAAAATAAATGGATGTAAAATAAAATGTGGATGTTAACACTACAAATCAGAAACTGTTAAAACACTGAGACTCACAGGACACACACGGACACACACACACACACACACACACACACACACACACACACACACACACACACACACACACCAGGCCTGGAGTCTTCCAATAGAGCATGGTCAGTTAGAAAAGCACCATGTACAAAAAAATAGGCAGGAAAACAATGGATTCCTCACTATGCCTCAGCATTTTCTATTGCATACTTCTCCACAAAAATCATTCCTAAACACCACCTATGCCACTGGCTGAGCAGTAATAGAAATCCAGTGTTTAAAACTGTTTTTCAAAGACTAAAACATGTAAATAGTCTTAAAAGGTTAATGTTTTCATGTCAACTTACTAATACTGATCAGTATAACCATCACCATAACAAAAGGCCCTCTGAAAATAGGGTTGTATATAAAACCTAATTGAAAGGAAGCACTAGACAGCAAAGCTGTCAACAAGTCAAGTGCAAATACAACCCTATTGTGGTTTTTTTTTTTCTCTCAAGACAGGGTTTCTCTGTTAGAACTCTAGCTGTCCTGTAGCAAGCTTCGGTAGACCACTCTGGACTCCAACTCAGATCCGTCTGCTCCTACCTCTCAAGTGCTGGGATTAAAGGCTAGTGTTCTAATTTTTATAACATAGATACAGATCATTCTTATCAATCTGTAAACTGTATATGTTTTTAAACGTATTAAATTCTTCTAAGGAAAAGAATGTTCCCTTTACCTAAGACCACTCATTGCGAGCATTTAACCTTCTTTAAAACCAGTAATGGTTTCAGACAAACAAACTCTACCATGGGGATGAGCAGGTCTAGACAAAGGGTGCCCTATCCTGTTTGCTTCTCTAAAGAAGTAAACCTAGAAAGATGAAGGCACTAACAATCATTCATAAATTAAGACATACTGGTCCCCAAAATGAAATATAAGTATAGAGAGTAGAGACAAAATTAAAAATAAGAGAGTATCGAGAGAATCCTCCATGGTACTTAGCAAAGAAGCACCTCGTTTCTTCCCAGCTCCCTTTCCTTACCCCTGAGAGCTGCCAGAACTGTTCAATGGACTGGTCTTCATAGCACTAGTGGGTGAAGGCACAGACATGCTGTTATCACTGTCCATAGACAAATCAAGGCTGCTGTCGTTCAGAGTCGTTAACTTGACTCCTTCTGTTGAATGCTGCAACCAAGGAAAGATTGATTTCAATGTCTGTAGGTATTCAAATTTACCAAATTTGTACATTATGCCTATTGGAAGGCACTCATCAACAAATTATGAAGCTCCTACATGCCTTGAGGACTATAAAAAGTAAAAATTGAGGGGGGCCATGCACCTTTTGACTTAAAGACAGATCTGATTAAGTAAAAAATAGGAGAAATGAATAATCCATTTATGGTCATCTGCACAGTGTCAATTTAAACTAGAATAGAGAAGTGGACTATAAACACAGGTGCATAATCAATGCGAAGACTCAGTGAGCAGGACATGGATAACAACTGTCAGGACTACAAGGCTCGTTGCTTTTTGTATTCTTATTAAAGAAAAGGTCACAGGTCAGGCAGCGTGAAGTACACCTTTAATTCCAGTATTCCAGAGACAGGTAGGAAGATGTCTGAGTTGGGAAGCCAGCCTGGTCTACAGAGTTCCAGGACAGACAGGGCTACACAGAGAAACCCTGTCTTAAAAAAAGAAAAAGACAAGGTCACATGATGCCCATGTTTGTCCCAATCCCGGGGCTCAGGCAATCCTCCTGCCATACCAGCATAGTGTATAGATGTCTAGTTATCCCACAACGAATACAGAAATTATATAAGTAAAAAACATTACCACACATAGTGGTACCCACATTTACTTCCAACATTCACCAGGCTGAGACAAGAGGATTCTGAATTTGAGGCCCACCCAGGGCTACACATTGACTTTTAGGCCAGGAAAAGAGACCTAGTCCACAAACAAAACAAATAAAAAATTATCAGTTATCATTTATTACCACTTATTACTATTTTCAACAAAGATCTTTGAAAGCAAGGAATCTGTAATGGTCTCTTTACTATTTTTTAGAGGGGGGCACAAGACACATGGACATGGTCAGTCTGTAGTTCAGGCTGGCCTGTAACTCAGATTTCCTACTGTGGAAGTGAGAACAGATGCTGTTTGTGTTCATACTGGCTTCAGTTTCCTACTTTCACAATGGAAAATAAACAACATAAATGATTTCAAACAGAGGAGACAGGCTCAAACTACAGCCATACAAAATACAGTATGCACAAAGCAATCAAGGTCATAAAATGTGGCATTTATTCTGAAACTGAGTAACAGTCTACACAGCTAGCAGTCTGTATATAAATGTAGAGATCAGTTACTTTGCTGGATAATCAAACAGTAGACAGGAGATCCCTGGTCACTAACATTCCCTATAGTCTATTTTTAAGGAAACATAGCCTAACGTGCAAGAAAAACTGAACAAGAAAGCCAATTAAAGCTGCATACCAGTTAGTCCAGTGGTCATTCAATAGTAAGACTTTAAAAGGTAATAGGAACTTTAAAATGGTTCTGGAAAATACAATTACTTGTTATGAGTTTTAATAAAATACATGCAGCCAAGAATTAAAGAACATACCCTATTAAATTCACTTCTGAAAACTCAGTGTTTCCTGGTTTTCTCTACATTGCAATGCATGTGTTTTTTAACACATTACTACCAGGACTATAGTGTGCCTGAAATGGTTACACATGCTTAGTGGAGATTCTGAGTTTGGTCCTCAGCACTGTTGAAAGCCAATGAAGACGTAACTCATATTTAAGCACATTCAGGTGGGTATTTCCTTATCAGGCCAAGAATGGGGATGAACATACATAATTAATTCCAGCAATCAAGAGGTCAAGGTAGGAGGTCTGTAAATCTGAGGCCAGTCCAAGTTACAAAATGAGACTATCCGACAGTCAATTGACACTATCACTTCCATATCTATGTACCTATCCCTAAGCTGTAAGTGATCTTGGCATTAATAATAACAGAAGCTGGCATGAATATCTAGTATGTGCCAGGAATGAGTCCAGGTCACTCATGTATTGATTCATTTAATACAAGAAGGTAAAAATTGCTAGGTTTTTCAAAACATGAACATAAGAGCAAGACACTACAATACTTTACCTCAAGTGACATCCTTTTTAACTATTTACAATTATTGTACAAAGGATGTTATGTGACCCAGGCTGGCCTAGGATCTGCTCAAGTCGCTTTCACCTTGCAATCCTTACTTCCTACCAATGCTGAGAATACAGGGGTGTGCCACAATGCAGGCCACAGAAATATATTTTCTTTTTTTAGGGGGAGAGGGATTCACAATTATCATGTATCCTCCATGTGGATACATGTGGATGAGTCTGACTTCTAACCCTCCTGCCATGACCTCCTAAGTCCTGGGATTATAGGCTTGTATCACACCATGCCCATTTTATGCAGTGCTGGGGATCAAACCCAGGGCTTGGTGCATGCTAGGTAAGCACTCTACCAACTACCTTCCCATTCCCATGTAAAATAACTCTTAATCCTTATTTAATTTTTTAAATTAATTTATGAGAAAGAAAGGCGAGGAAAGAGAGCAAACGTGAGGAGCTAACTTCCTTCTATCATGGAGGACCCAAGGATTGAACTCAGGTCCACCAGTGGACTACCCGATGAACCATCTCACCAACCCACTCTTAATTTTTAAAAATACTCTTATTCTCCCACACTACACAAAAGAAGACACTTTCCTTTTTAAAAGTATAATTTATTTGAGCATGTAATGACAATTTTGTTCTTTTAAAAGAAGTAGGGGCTGGAGAGATGGTTCAGCAGTTAACAACACTGGTTGCTCTTCCAGAGAACCCAGGTTCAATTCTAGCACCCACATAGCAGCTCTCAACTGTAATTCTTGTTCCAGGGGATCCAATACCCTCACACAAACATGTATGTAGGCAAAACACCAATGCACATTAAAAAATAAATTATTAAAAAAATAAAATAGAAAAGTTTAGGCACTCGTGTGGAACTCTAAATGGTTAAGAATAAAGATTTTTTTTTCTTTCAGAGAGAATATAGGTATATACAAACCCAGTCATGAGACAAGTACACACAAGCAAAGTGGTGAGAGCAACACTTCACTGACAGGCTTGTGAAATGCTGTACTAAGTTAACAGCTTCCATAATGGGTATGCGAGTTCTGAAACATGCAGGCAAAGTGCACAATGCACAATATTGGTGGCGCTGTTCACTTCCTTTCTAACCTACCTTTTTCTTTTTCTGAAGCACATGACTTGGCAGCAGTTGATGGAGTTGCTTTCTTTTCACATGCATTGCTGCAATCTTCATATCCAACTCAAACATCTTGCTGTTTATTGCTTGCCTATAAACTAAGACAACCAGACATTGTTACAAAAAACAGAAATGTTTTAATAAGGATAGATTTAATTCACTCTGAAGTGGGAACCTTTCCCACTACCAGTCCCTGGTCTGATATAATCTAGTGGTGGGCCAGTCATGTATATAACAAAGAACAAATGCACACTCAGTCCTTTAGCACACTAACTCTCTGGGTGCTGATAAAACAGAACAGAAAGAATAACTGTTTAAGAACCACCAGAATTCAAAGTACTCTGCACATCTGTGCCTATCTCCATTAACCACCTAGTCTCAGACTTTAATCCTGGTAAACACCTGCAACACAAGGTCAAAGAGAAAGGAGTCACACCTGCAGGCACCTTAGAAGGCCAAGCAGGGGGAAACCATACCTGAAGACACTTTACAAGTTATGTGGAGAAGATACTTAGCTGTTAAGAGCCAGTGCTGCTTTGTGCAGAGGACCAGAGCTTGGATCCCAGAATCCATGTTAGGTAGCTCATAACGGCCTAAAATTCCAACTTCAGGGGATCTAACACCCTTTTTTTCCTTGAGCACCTAGACCTCCTACAAGTACACTTCTACACACAGATAGACATAACTGAAAAAAAAAAAAAGGTTGTGCAGTGGTGGCATACGCCTTCAATCCCAGCACTTGGGAGGAAGACGCAAAGGCAGACAGATCTCTCTCTGTGAGTTCGAGGCCAGCCTGGTCTACAGAGTGAATGCCAGGACAGCCAGAGTTGGGTTGAAAATTTTTTTTCAACATAAAATTAGCATAATATATTTTCTATTACGAAAAATAACTAACATTGGGGATCATATGGCTCAAAAATAATAAGCTACAAGTATAAATTACTTTATGCCTCAGAGTGGAAATATTTGGATCACAATGGGTCAAGTGGGGTTCTGTTGTGTGACACCAATAAACAACATTTAGTCATGAAGGCAGAAGCATCAAAAAAGTGAAAATAATCCTGAACTACATAGTAAATCCAAGGGTAATCTGGGCTACACAGAAGCTGCAGAATGCAGGGGAGAGAAGAGAACAGAATAAGAAAGCCTGTCTGGTGGTGAAAGGAGGAACAGGACACTGAGCTGCCATCTGACAGAACCTGAGCCACAGAGCCAGTCCCAGGACAATCTCAGCTATAAAGCAAAACCCAATGCCAAAAACAAATGACTTTAGTGCAAAGGTGAGCTGATAGTATCTAGTCCAATATTATTTCAGGAAAAAAAAAAAAACTCCAAGAACCACACACCCTGAGCAGGAGCCACAGAAGCCAAAGGGGAAGAGAACAATGTCAAGGCCATGTTCCCTCACCTGCAAACCCCTAAATTCAATACATCTGTTCTAAGAATGCCATCAAGACTGAATTAGCAAACACTCTGGAACTAGAGAGATGGGTCAGCAGTTCCTAGTACCAACTTAGCAGCTCACAAATGTTTAATTTCAGGGGCTTTGATACCCTCTTCTGGCCTTTGTAGGCACCAGGAACATACACACTGCACATATATACATGTATGCAAAACACCCATACACATAAATTGTCACAAAATATTTTTGAAAGAAAGCTCTGATCCTAATTAGCTATAACTATTTGATCTATGTTCACTGCTCCTTAAGTACCAAGCCTTGCTTGTAAACTGCTATATATACCAAACTATGCTCCAGACCCTGCTGGCAACACATTCCCCAACTTTATTATCTTTCTAGTCCCAAAGTAAATAGACAATGGACTGTAACATTATAATGGAGATAGGAGATGATAATGTACCAAAAATTACAAGGCCCTTCCTTCTGCTTGAAACTGGACAGCCACTTAGGAGAACATGGCCATTTGGCCCTAGACCCATAGTGTCTCAGACCTTAATGACCAGGGCACTTTACACACACAGCCAGTCTCAAAAACAACAAACATTGTATGTTACTAGGTAAGAAGGTGTCTCCATGCCTCTTAGATATGGGCCTTGAAAGCAATCCCGTGACAAGACCAAGTAACTCCCTCCTTAACAGTAATAAAAGGAATGGTACAGTCTTCTGGGAACTTGCTCAGCTTTCTTACAGTGTCAATCAGTTCTACTGTCCATGCTTTCAATAACTCTTCACATAGCTTCCCAGCCAGCAGCCTTCCACACACCGTTTCACAAATTCAGACTACTGAGTAACTAATAGAGAGCAGTATGTAGAATGTGACTCTGCTGGAAACAGGGCTCATCACTTCCCAAGCAGGTCAGAGCAAGACAGCACTGGGTTTCACCAAGTTTTCCATTTACTGTTTACAGGTTATGGCTGACCAGGGGAAACCCAAACTCCATAAAGTAAAACAGCAGAAAAAGAGAACATTATTTCTCTCCTCACAATTGCTATCAAATTGACTTTTTAACAAAATTGACCCCATTTTTTCCCTCTTCCTTTTTAGTTAAGCAGGTTAACTTTTTTTAAAATGTTAAATCAAGTTTTATAAAGGAAAACTTAGTGAGAAAAGTGAAAATGCTAACTACTGTGTTGTGCTAGATGTTTGAAAGAGAAAAGAATTTGTCTTTCAGAAGATACAAATTATAAACATCTACACAGGAATCACAGATTTAGACAATTCTGTGAATCATTTTAAGGCTCTAACTAAAATATCTCATCTTTATCTAAGGATCCAAGTTCACCTTACTGAATATAATCACCCTGTTCCCTGTCCATGATTTAATACTCACTTCATCTATATTTAGCATAAGCTAAATCTCTTAAAATTACCCAAATTTCAGCACCATCAATTTCTAAGCCTCAAGACTGAAGTAGGTTCCCACCTAACTTTAAGGCCTATCCCTACACATAGAGTTATTTATATTAAACACTACTGAATCCATTAAGATTACTTTAAATGATCGTTGTTCAATACTCAATTACTACAAAGAGTACTAATAACTGTGTACATCAAAAAACATTTAAAAATTCATTACTCAAATAAAGACATACCTGTATCAGTGAAAGACTGAATATCATAGGTGAGGTCAACACTGAGATTTTCAGAGTTTTCTGTTTTTTTAAACACTAACCCAATCACCCACATTGTGCGAAATTCTTCCCTGCAAAGAAGAACATTACCACAGTCCATTAGGATTCAGGAGAGCATGGCTGTCAGTGTGCTGACAACCTAGGCCTGATTTGTGGGAACATAGTAATACAAATGTGTAAGTTAATAAAATCTTCAGTTCATACCCCTTCAAACAATGCATGTCCCTTCCCAGACCTGTCATCTAGGCCACTACCATATAAACAAACTTCCTAGACAATACTCTTACTTTTTGTGGTTGTAACAAAGAGTCTAAAGTATTAGAGGTGCTAATATTTATTAAATGTATTTAAGACAATAAGAGGAGGGAGCATAATGTTTTTTGGAAAAGTCTGGGACCAAAAAATTTTTTTCTAAATATAAAAACTGGATTTTTGCTGGGTGTGCTGGTGCATACCTCTAATTCCAGCACTTGAGAGGTAGAGGCAGTGAGTTTGAGGCCAGTCTGGTCTGCATAATTTTAAGTTTCAGGACAGTAAGAACTACATATATACATTTTTTCGAGACTCTGTCTCAAATAAACAAATAAATAAGTGGATAAATAAATAAATAAATAGATAGATGAAATAAAATGAGAAGATTAGTACTTTCTAAATAGCCCTTTGTGGATCACCAATTTGACTACATTCAAGACCCTATCTCAAAAAAACAAATTCAAATAATTTTTTAAATGATTCCAAAGGAGAAAAATCATATCTATTTCACCAGCATACTCTAAAATCTGAGCAAGCTCAAGTGATCTTAACCTCTTTCTGATCAAACTTCCTTCAAATTTTATCACTCACATTGTTATTTCCAAATGTAAAAGAGCAACAATGAAAGCATCAACTGACTTCTAAGACCCTAAACAGCACTCGGGAGGCAGAGGCAGGCAGATCTGTGAGTCTGAGGCCAGCCTGGTCTACAGAGAGTTTCAGGACAGCAGAAACCACCCTGTCTTGAAAATCAAAACAAAACAAAAAGCCTTCAATGCTTCTGATCAGCAAAGACACTGAAATAAATGCCAAATTAATAGTCAGCAATCTACCCAAGTCATGATCTACCCAAAAATGATAGAGTAAGAGAAGAGGGAGTCAACTAAGGTACACTTCTTTACAAAAGTTATACCCAAAAGCAGAGAAAAGCCAGCAAGTTAAAAAAATCAAACATAAGCTGCAGATACATCATCACCAATCAGCAAAGCCAGCTAGCTATAGTCTCTATGGTGGTATACACCTGAAAGTCCAGAAAATTCCAGGCTGAGACATGAGGATCACAAGTTCCAGGCCAGTCTGGGTTAGAAGCAAGACTCTGTCTCAAAAATCAAAATCAAACTACCTATAAAAACATCTACATAAAAGTTGAAAGGGTAGGGAAGTTGAATTCAATTAGAAACATGCTTACTTGTCAGGATTTTCTCTGGGGGCTGGAAATGACTGGGGGTTCACATGAGCCAGTGTAATAAACTCATTCTTCTCCAAGCTTCCAACCAGGATGCGGATTTTTGATTCCACCAAGCCCACCCTGGACAAATGTCATTAATATTAATGAAAGATTCTATTAAAAAAATTCATATGCAATCAAGTTTTCATGTAAAAAGGTAACGTAACTATTATATGTAACATAAAACATATACCAAGACAGTTCAAATGATTGAACTAGTCCCCCAAAGATAAAACCAAGAGACTTAGGATCTACCAAAAAAATGCTGAACTCGATGGAAAAAAAAAAGAGAACTAAGCAACTTCATCCCAACAGAAATTAAGAGATACCCTAGTCATAAACATCAGCAAGCTAAGCCAAGCAACGTGAAATACAGTCAAGCTGTGGATCTTTCTAAGGAGGGAAGTCAACGAGCTCCTTTAGGAACGAACAGATGCCTCCCACCGCCTGTGCACTGAGCTTTCAGATTCATTTTCAGCAAAGCCTCCTCTTACTACTCACCATTCCAGACGCTGCTTTTCCGTGGGCGCACTTGCTAGAAGTACAATATAATGCCTTTGAAGATAAAGACAACATGCTATTTATTTATTTATGTGCTTTGTGCTGGATCTTATAACCATAATGTAACAAGCTTCCTCACATTTACAGACCACCACTGATTCAGCAAGGGGTTTGCAATCAGTGTGTACATAAAATCATGTGATCTAAATTCCATGTTTTCACTATTGGCAACTTGGATTTTCTACAGCAAGAAACTATGAATAATTACCAAAAGAGTGGCTGAATTTTCAAAGCTGAGAAAACTTTAAGCGGTAATTTTACTCAACAATTCAGCGGAGTATTCTACCTATAAAATTAACAAAGACGTTCACGGGAAACTATCAAAAAGACTTTTTGTCATGGAAACTAAAAAAAAAAAAAAAAAAAACAGAGGACTCTTGACACAAAAATAATCACTGATATGCATATTACCAAAGTTAACCTAAAAAATAACATCAAACACAGCAGATCTGATTAATATCATACAGTATTTATCAAACTGGACCTAGAGTCAGGCCCTCCACCTACCCAAATCAATGGCATAAATTCCTGCAAGATATGAGACTACCCTGAGAGTAAAGTGATTTCTAATCAGAACTTAATCTCATATAGAATGTAGAAATACCAAGTTTTTATTCCAGAAAATACCACTAAGTATCTACTCTTAAGACTTTTTAAAGTTATTCCAACCAAATTACTACACAATTCATTTTTTTGCACTAATAATGTTCCCTGAATAAATCATTCTATATATTCCTTTTACAAGTATTGCAAGCTGAGTTTTACATAAAAAACTTTACCTCAAAAGCAAACTAACATCATTACCTAGTAGATACTAGATAGGAAAGTGCCAATATGGTCTGAGTCTTCGAAAAGTCTGAGAGCTTTCTGGTATTCTTTCGCATTTTGCAAGTAATGTTGCTATTCAAAAGCAAAAAAGCTTGAAAATCAAACAAAACTACCAACCACAGTTACAGAAAAAACAAACAAAAAGAAAAACAACCTTACATGAAAGTTAAAGTCTGATGAATTAAAGAATTTTTTAAAGCCTTATGCTTTTAAAGACCCATCTTTTAAAAGGTAGTTCAAATTCTTCCCAACTTTGCAACTAGAGGAACAGCTCTAGAAGTTATGTGCCACCTGGACAATAGAATGGCATTTTTCTTTGTAAAAAAAAGTGCTGTCAAATTAATTAATAGAAATTTATCAACTCAATTAGAGAAAAGACACAAGAACCCAAGACACATAGAAATGAGGTGTGTCTGTAGAATACATGTAGTCCACACCCACAGAAATGAGTACTTCTTTCCCATTTGGTCAGCATTAGTTCAAAACAAGCCAAATACAAATAGTCAAGAGTCACATAAAGCACCAAAGTTCATGCATTTGTGTACACAGAAACTCAAACTAGTATCATACAAGTCAAACGAAATCCTGACATGCTTAATCATATTTCTGGGTTACTGAGCCATTAAAAAGGTGACCTCATTAGGGAGAAGAGATGCAAGCACTCTCAAGGTATAGAAGCTGTCAGAGCAGACAACCAAGTATAAAACCCAGGCACACACACAGAACTTTACAAGTGTCAAGCTGCCTAAGTTTTACACAGCACAGCTTTTCTAATTCAATTTTATCATAGTTAAATTGGACTTATTACCCAGTCTGGACAGTCACTTGATCCTCTTGCCACCACCTCCCAAATGCTGAGATTACAGGCCAGCATCACCATACCCAGCAACAACAGAGTCGTTTCCCCCCCCTCACTCTCCTGAAAATTAGTATCTTTATTGATCACCTGAGTCTTCAACAAGAGTAAATGATGCAGCACAATGCACTCTAATTACAAATATAAAATACATGATCCATTCGAACATAACTCTGTTGGCAATTCAAATTTCAAATTTTTGAAGCCTATAATTCAATCTGACTATTCAGAAAATCCAATGGGTGAGGGTAAGTTTCTTTTCTGTATATTATTTAGAAACATATACATATTTACATATAAACATCTCATTAACAAGATTTGTGGGAATTTTTATGTAGCTACATTTACACAAACTCGATATAAAACAATTAAGTTTAAAATAAATAAGCTGCAAAATATTTTACATGATTCACTAGAAAAAGCAATGACTTCTCAAATCTCAAACTAATTCTCTAAAAATCTGTATTTTTATTTTGTGCATGGATGTTTTGCCTCCAAGTATGTCTGTGCACCGTGTGCATGCAGTGCCCACAGAGGTCAGAAGAGGACATCAGATCCCCCAGGAACTGGAATTACAGCTGGTTGTGAACCTCCAGTCAGTGCTCTTAACTGCTGAGTATCCTTCTAGTCCCAAACTCTGCATTTTAGAAAACCAGAGTTAGTATTCAATTCCCAAGGTCCCTCCAGACCATATGCATTTCTAGACAATTTTGTTGTTCCCCCAAAATGTGATTCACAGCTACCAGGCATCAGCTAGCTCAAATGTCTCAAAAAAAAAAAAAAATCCAACGTTAATGTAATTGTCAATTACCTTTTCCCTAAAATTGTACTGTACATGTGTATATATATATATACATATATATATGAATATGAATGAATATAATATCCCAAATGAATTAAAATGTCTGTAAAAAAAAAAAGTTCTGGGGCTAAGAATGTACCTCAGCTGGTAGTATTTTCTTATATTAAAAGTTCTAAGAATACTTTAGTTGTTATATTATAAAAGTTATTTACCAAAAAAGCATTCTGTAAGTAGGTTTCTTGGCCATTTCATCTCAATACTTTACCTGGGTAGATCACAGCTCAGATACCAAGCACTGAAAGAAAAACCTATCTCTTAGTCAAAATACTTATAATTCTTTTAAAATTCATAACCAAGAATTAGAGTTCACTATTTAAATGTGTGCAGCTGGTTTTCCTGGTTTTCTGTTGGGGGAAAGGGGTTGTATCCCAAGCTAGATTTGAACTTGCTATGTAGCTTAGGCCTTGAATCTTGATCCTGCCTTCACATCCCAAGTGCTGAGACTTACTTGTGTGTCCCACCAAACCCAGATTTTATAACCAATCATAAGGCTAAATTATTATACATACATCACTACACTTCAGGCAATTTTACTTCCCTAATATATTTCTCCCTGTTCCTAGTGAAACACAGTATCTAAATAACTATTATTCACATTTGCTAATGTCTGTGACTTACTGTTACTTAACAAATTAGATATCTTAAAAGAGAAAAAGAATATTCCTCAAAACCTTAAGAATTTACAGAATGCCACTCATTTTCTCTAGGCAAATTGACACTCCTCTTTTTGAAGGTGGCTGAGTTTACATTTAAGACAAATGAAATCTCTATGGTTCCCTCCCCTTCGAAGAATAGCAGGGATATTTCACACAATTTTAAATCCTAAACAAAGAAAAGGTAGTACTTCCAGGACATGCTTCACACAAACCCAAACAACTTTCAGTTATAGCCAACTAAAAATTCCACTTCAGGTTACAGCATAACTGGTGCTTCATATGGAGACACATTTAAACTATTTGAATCTACTAGTTCCGTGAGCCTAAGAGAGTTCCCACTGTGCCTTGAAGGACATTTGTACAGAGCAGCTAGAATTTACATTCTCCAGGACACTTGGGATCTTAAATTTTGTGAAAAAGACTTGTTTTGTTTTACGCTTCTTTTTTTAGTCTTCTTAAATAAAAAAGTTGGACTGCCTCAGGTGTCAGGGATTAATAACCTTTTTTGCCAGCCAAGAACTTACAGGTGCTACTGCAAAACTTGGGTGTGGTGAGAGACACCAGCGCACCTTTCACCAGGTCCTAACAGTGCCTGTGTATAAAAGCTGGAGTGAGGGTCAGTTCCATGCTAGCATTCACTTTTCCTACAGTACAAGAAGCTACTGAAGCAGAATTTTCCAGCAATCTTTCTCCAGCTCTTATAATTATGGATGTTAAGACAGGAAAAGGAAGTGCTCATGTTTGAGACTGGGCAACTGAGAAACACTGTTATCTGTCTTTGAGGTCTTTCTTCTCAATGTAACTATGTCTTGTGTATGGTTATTTTTCAAGTGATGGCACATATGACTGCCAAATGCTCAGTCATTTTCTTAACATTAAAAAAACAGAATTATCGGCCAATAGAAGGTAAAATCTATGAAGAATGAGCAGTGAAACACAAGCACTCCAAATCTACGCTACTCCGACTTTTACTGACAACATAGTGCTCCCAGAACACAACAATTACACTGGCTCCATCACTGCTTTTTCATGCAAGATACAGAAACAAAACACGGAGACATCATGAAGGTCATCATTCTTACTTTTAATTTGGGAAAAGTATAAAATAATCTTGATTAAATTATTGTAACAAAACACAATCCAACACAAAATCAAATGGTCAGGAAAAGTCTCAAGCATTAAAGTAAAAAATTTAAGTGGGACTTTGCTAAATTTTCAGCCCAGGGCAAATAAAAGTTCCAGTCCGTATTTGTTTTTTGTTCTTTCTTTAAGATTTATTGTAACTCACATTTTTCAACACAACACAATTCACGAGGCTTTTAACCTCTAAGGTGTTAAAGCATTATTTTAAAGACATTAACAAAAATTATACCCACTTAAATTATTAGAAAATTATGTGCAGACACATCTGAAAGGGGAAGTAGTAGGTCAATGATATGCTACTAATTACTGAAAACATTTAATCAGCCAAACACTGGCATTCTGTTAGGTCTGTACATGTTCTAAAGTATCCTGGTAAGTTCTCAGAATGAAATGTAAGTAGTTTCTTGAGAAAGAATCATAACTAGATTGTCAAGAGTGCACCCATTTGCTAAGGCGCAAACTATGCTGGTCACTGTCTTCTGCCTTCAGAAGAACTGAGGCAACTGACACACAGTAGGAATGCTAGGTCAATCAAGCAACAAACAGTAAGGCTGATACATTGTACTAATAAATGAAAAGAGAGAGAGAGAGAGAGAGGGAGGGAGGGAGGAAGGGAAAGAAAGAAAGAAAGAAAGAAAGAGAGAGAGAGAGAGAGAGAGAGAGAGAGAGAGAGAGAGAAAGAAAGAAAGAAAGAAAGAAAGAAAGAAAGAAAGAAAGAAAGAAAGAAAGAAAGAAAGAAAGGAGAAAAAACAGTTTACTAAAAATGCTAAGTCTGTTGTGACAGTAAGGAAAATTCTACAGACACTGGAGAGAGACTCCAAAGCTCACTAATCTGGCAAGAGGAGATACCACATATGCCACTGTTAAACCACTACTTAAGAGCAACATGGCTGACATGCCTTAAAATACATACTTGTACTTTTGAAAGAAGTTTGGAGCTTCAAAAAGTTTGGACCACTCTGCCTTACTCAGCAAAATTTCATCTGTGATAGCAAGACCTAAATTAAAAACATATTAGAATGTTTGTATGTTTCAACCTAGCAATCTAGAATTTTAAATAATTTTAAACATACCACATGCATACACTGTAATCCTAAACATTAGCAAATGGAAGATTTCTTTTATGACCTTAGAGCACATTCTTACACATATTTCAAAAGCACTGGAGAATTTTCTGATAACCACATTCCTGGTAAAGGGCCATTATTAATAAAATGTCATGCTCAGAGGCTCGTTCAAAACTCAAGCACAGTAGTTACCCGAGAAAGAAAAGTCTCCCACATAATGTTTCTTGCCTTTTTAAAAAACAAGTACTGCTATCTCTAAAACGGCCAAGAAGTCTTTTCCATTAAAAAGCTTCCTTGCATGGAAGAACAGTCAACTTAAAGCTGAAAGTGGTACAAAGACTTTTCTACCTGACGCCTTCAGGCATCTTGGTCTTGGAGGAATTAAGATAGCAGTTAGGAATACCTTTAAATTTATAATAGAACTGGTACCCAAAGTCAAGGATCTTCTCAAAGGCAGAGTTTTGGGCCCCAACCACACTCCAAAATCTTTCCCAGGAGTGTAAAAAAATCCCACACATCCCTTGTGTCACTCACAAAGATCGAATGGCATCAGCTCTGATGTTACAAGGCTCTCAAACAGCCCTGAACTAAGCCATAAAGTCCGAGTCTTTAATTGTCACTTCATTTTCCAATATACTTCCATAGTAAACTGCTTAATACACTGTTGAGTTACTCTCCAAAATATAGTAAAAAAATAAATGTGTAAATCCATTTTGGCAATTCAACTAAATTGCACTACTAGCTAACTGCTGGGTCTAAAACAATAGACAGACCCTTTGTGTATAAAGTAGAGCAGAAGCAGAAACACTTACCTTGTTTAAACTCCTCAACCATGACCATCCGTGTTGAAACGGACACATTGTACGTGGAGTTCTGTTGTGGGTATGCTGGTGTAATTATAGGCATAAGATGGTACCTATCACTGGGGTTTACCTACATACAACAACAGCCAATCAGTTTCTTCAAGTACATATACAACAGATACTTGGACTTTTACCCCTTGTTAAAATGAACCAATGATTAAATTTTACTTCATTCATAGCTGGAGTTGAGAAATAAAAATCGTATCAGGAGACTGTTTTATAGAAATTTTTTACAGAATGAAAGACCTAGTCAACAGTCTATTCCCATTCTGGAGGCATGGCTACCTTGTAACCTGACTGTGTGCACCTGCCAGGCAAAAACAAAGCAAAACAGAAAGATACAGTTGCAAATCTACTGCTGTTTCTTATTCAGCAGCATAAATGGGGATACCTGCAGAATTACACTTTTAAGTGTTCGTTCTTATAAAACTCATTTTAAACAAGATGGGACTGACCTTCCAACTTGTCAGCTATCAGAAACTTAATGTTTCCTAACACAGGGTGAACAGCTCTGGGCTGCTGAAACAATAGGATGAATGCTCATCTGCACACTAAGTGCTTCATCCCCTAAAGGCAACTACAACTCACACTCTCCCTTAAATGCCATGAGGCTTAGGCAACTTGAAAGCACACAGAATGGGGCAGAGCCCAACAGAACTTAAAAGGGTTTGATATTGTAATAAATAACTAATTTTAAAAAATTAAAATTTCAAAAACCTGGAAAGTTTTGAGTCAAACTAATTCCTTTCATCAACAAATAAAGCTCATGTTACTAACAGCTAAGAATGTAAGCAATGAATGCTATCTGTAACTCAAGAAAAATGGATGCTCTCCCTTAACCCAGCCACATTTCTACATCTCTGAAGCATCTACACCAGTTTTTCCAATTACCGCATAGTCACTGCAATACTGCTTAGGAGCCATCTGCTACATAAAGACACTACACAACAAGAGCTTTCTATAAGAAGCCAATTTTAACAAAATACTTAGATCAAATAAAAAAAATACAGGGATTTTTAGTATCCTTTTATTTGTTTAAAGCACAAATGCCCACACAGCTTTGACTTACAAAATAGTTCTATATGGAATAAGTTGTTAGTGAAATCTGTATCAACTATGTGTACAAGTAAATGTGGTTTACAAGGTACAGCATTACACTTCTCACACCAGAGGACAATTAGAGGGCAGGTCATCTATAATAAGTGTGATATGGATGTGTCCATTCATTTGTAAGAACTAGGTAGCCTACTTGAAGTTTATGCAGGTGACTTTTGTAATTGAACAGTGTGAATTTGTAGGGGAAAAAATAATACACTAACCCTTGGGTCCCACACAGGCAAATTAAGATTGCATTCTTCAGGCTGTTTCAATAGCACTGGATTTGGCCATTCCCTGTTCAAAAAGATTGTAGCACTTGATAAGACTACTGGACATTAGCATCTAAACGTATTTTGTTAAACATACAGCATTTGTGAATGCAACCCTACTTCACTCAATTGGCATATACACCATAGCCTCTCATTCCTTTCTGTTGACATCTATGAAATTAAGCCATTTGATATCTTCTTCAAACTCATGTCAAATATCTCTTGGCTATCAAAGAACTGATAAAGCACTATCCAAATAAAGAAATGCCGTCTCAAGACATCTAATGTGTTCACCTCAACCTTTAACACGATTAATCCCATTTAGAGAAAAAATTCCTGTCTTCACACTAGTTCCATCCACAGACATATGAGAAGTTACTTCTGACTACAAAGTACTAAGGATAACTCTAAGAGCCAAGAAGGATAATGCTTCCCATGTTACTATATATAATATAGTAATGTTTTAAACATATTATTGGAGATCAAATATGAAAAATGTTTGTTTTGCTTAGTATAAATCATGCTGGCTTATTAAAACATGTTTGTGTGACGTCTTAAGAGAAGTTCTAATCTCATCACACCCATTTTCCGTGACAAAAGGTAGAGCAGCAGAACTATACTGGAAGTGCCATAGTTATAAATTATAGCCACAAATTCTGTTATAAAATGACTACAAAAGAACGATTCCTTTTTATATGAAAGACAGGAAGGAGTTGGCAATATGGAAGACAAATCTCCTTAAGATAATTTGATTAAAACTCTAACTTTTGGGTCAAGGTAACCACCACAAATTGGCAGTGTCTCTTGGGACTTTTAAATCAAAATTCACCAACATGCACATCTTGATTAGGAAACTTTAATGAGCTAACAATCTCAATCTTGTTTCTCAGTCACTTAATTCATTTTTTAAAAAAAAATTCTTTTAAAAGTTGACACCTTTCAGGTTCTACCAAGATAATGAACAGCTGAAAGTAAAAAACAAAACACAATCACAAAAACATGGCCTATGGACTTAGAAGCATTCAGAATGAAAGTAGTGGTGTGTGTAAGTTCTACCCAACCTATTAACACATCAGATGTCAGCACACATTACAGTAGCTAAAGTTCAGAGTTTATTTGGAGGGTAGGCTCACAAAAGTAGCACAGGTATTATCTGCCTTATGACCCTGGCAGAACTAGGGAAAAGAAACAAGAGTTTAGGTTTGCCTTTACATAGACAACGTCTCTTCCCAACACAGTAGCTGTATACTGGTTGGGGTTTTGGCGGGACTGGTGACTGAACACAAGGCCTTGTGCAATGCCAGGCAAGCACTCTACCACTGAGCTACACCCTCAGCCCACAAACTAAAATCAGAATCTGAAACCAGCTGTAGAAATGTCATAGAAATAAGACTAAACTTCAGTGTCTACAATCAATTTTATTGTAATATAATCTAAAAACATACCATTTAGAAAATACCAAGAAAAATTTATGTACAAGAGTTGATGCTATTGCATTTGGATAAAGCTGGCAAGTTCTTGCTACTAGCATAGCCCAGGAAACACCACCGAGGAAACCTAATATATTGGAATAGATGTTGTGCCCTGTTGATAAGGGAAAAGCAAAAAGATTAAGTTAGTGTTGATGAAGAGCTTAAATGTTTTTAATAAGCTTGCCAACAAATTCTGAACTCACGTTTGGCCCACAGTTTGATGGCTCTCAGAGTTAACCTGAAGTTGTCAATGTTTGGTACTAGATGTAAAATCTCATCGGTTACCCTGCAACCTGATTAACAGGAATGAGAGAAACGGAACATTAAGCCATCAAAGGTATTACAATAGCACCACTCAAATTTCTAAGACAATCCTTAAAACCTTACTTGACAGAACAAGTATGTCATTTCAGTAGAGTTAAGAGTCATGAAATTACTTAATTATTTCCTGTCTCAAGCTTCATCCTAAATCAAAACTAACACACTGTAGTAGTTTACGTAGCCTCAAACTTAATAACTCATAACTGCAACTTTTTCTGTCCAAGTTCCCTGAGGAGTTAGTCCACTAAAGCTTCCAACAGTTGTCCCAAAATACTGGTAATGAGCTATTCTAACTTTTTAAAGAGAAAACCCTTTCACTCATCTGACAACATTATAAAGCAACTATCAAGTACAAATTAATGAGGGCTACACAGTAAAACCCCAATCACTAGCAACAGTATAAATTTCAGTCTCTTTAAGGACCTCACATATCATTAATAACAAGAAAAAATATAAGACTATCAGTGAGCAAATAAACTATCAGATACTGCTCTGTAGTCTACCAGGTAAAGAATGTTTTATTATATTCACTACACATTAACAACTATAAAAAACCTTCATTACAAAGCATACATTTTAAAATCTGTTATTTACTATTTGATTTAAAAAACAAAAACAAAACAAAACAAAAAAACTCTCCAACTCCACAAAAGGAAGCAGGCTTTTACATACCATTAAGGCTTCTTATGCATCTTATGTCTAGGTTTTTAAGCAGACTGTCATCTCGTAGGTCCAAATCTTCTGGAATAGTCTGCAGTGCTAATCTTGCAAACAAAATATCAATCTAAAACAAAAACAAAATCTAGCATTCCATATCTGTCAAATTAATTTTAAGGCATGTCTATTTTTTAAAAAATCTACTTAAACTCTCATCAGCCATGAATATTGCAAGGGCTACAATGGCCTCACAAGAAGTCCAAACTGTAGGCACAGGCATATTAAACAAAGGCTAAAGCATGGGAATGGCAATCTGAAATAGAACCTAATAAATACTACATGTCATTTTAACCATAAGAAGTCTGACCTATTAACTTCTTAAATGCATACACTGGAATTAACTTCTGGTTTAGCATTCATAGGATCTGTAAGCTGGCTGTGTATTTAAAGGAACAAAAAAATATGAGGCAAATACACTGACAGCAACCTCAGAAAGGAACTCATATATTCATTTATTTTCACATAAAAAGAAAGCAAAACCAGTAAGTAGATAGAATGTCATCTTATATTTTAATTATAGATCGTTTTATATATTAATCAAAAACTGTGCAAATTTAATTCGCAACCAAGTTTAACATTTTTGGCTACTTACTAAAATCAATAGTTCAACCTTTATAAGAGTTAGGCATCTTATTTAGCAATTCTAAAAACTACCCCCCCAACTACATTAAAAAGAAAAAAACTCAGCAAGTTATCATTCTTTCAGTATCTCAAGTTTTATAATCTGCAACATTATCATCAGAGCAACATTATTTTTACAACAGAAGAGAAGAAACTAAGAATCAGTTCTATGGCAACAGCTCTCTGTGCTCCCCAGAAACAGCAGGAAAAGCAAACACCAGGGTGGAGCACTAACTCTTCTATCAAAGTCCTCAAGGCACTGCCAGCTCACACTGCCTCTATCTTTTAAAGTACTTGTGCAAATGAACCTAAAGGCTACTTGCAAAAAACATACTGCATTTACTGCCTGAACAACAAAATTCACGTGAAAAACTATCACAAAACTGTTCTGTGAAGCAGCCCTAAGTCCTTTCCTGCAGCTCACACATCCACTTAGCTTAGAAAAGAACTTGACATATATATTCTACAAAGAACAGGTACCCATTTCCAAGACAAAAAATTGTTAGTATCAACCAACTCACAATTATCTCTGGCAATCAAATTTTTATCTACACTGACTAAAATCCAGGATAGCCCATACCAAAACCTGCCCATTAGGACTAGGCCTTACCTCTATTCCATCAAAACAGAGTTTGATAACTGGTACGAATGCCTCTTCAACAGCCTGTGAGAAAGTGAACAAGTTTAGTTCCTCAAGCTTCACCATAAGCCCATGAGCATGGCTTCCACTACATTTTTACTTTATCTGAGCCAGGGTCTCATTTAGTACAGGCTAGCCCCAACCCAGCCACACAGCTAAGAATACTTTGAACTTCTTCTGATCCTGCCTCTACCCTCCAAGTGCCAGGATTATAAGAGTGCTAAATGTGGCTACTATCGTTACTTTTTAAAATGCAGCACTTGAGACTGTTTCAACGTAATTTAGCATAATGCCCAACAAAAAGTAAGTTCTTCGCAATGAATTTTAACACTCTAAGCCTTGGAGTTCAAAACCCTTCGTTTCTGTAACAGGGAATGTGGCTATTCTTAACATTATTCATTGTGTTTGCTTCTACTCTGTAATTTCTAAGGAGCTAAAGGTTTATTATTCTAGTTTTGTTGTAAAATACGAGAGACAAATGCATGCTGAGTGTTCAAAATGGCCTGGTAAATCAGTTAGTATTCCTTTACCTATAACATATTTCTCTCAAGAGACTAAATGGCATCTTTTTAACCCTTCCTCCTCTCTTGCCCCAACATTTACATACTCTTAAGTCTTTTACTTCTTCTTGTAATTTCAATTTATCATAGAATGAGGTGAAAAAGTCACTCCGATCAACATGTCTTGGTGCAACACACAATGCGTCAATATCAGCACCTTAAAAAGAAAAATTCAACCATCACACAGTAGTACAAGAAAACTGTCTTGAATCTTTGCACTAAACGGTACTTAATATTAACTATGAAAGGATACCAGCAAGCTCTCCAGAATTTTATCACCCTGACAAACACAACCAGTCAGCTTGGAAAGTAATGCTAACTGATGGGCATGTTTTTTACAGACACTGTATTTAAAATGAACTCCATAAACAAGTCAAAACATGGGTGAGCCAGCACATTCCTGATGAGCATTTAGCCTGGTTCTTGATGTTATTATCAAACAAGCCAGTTTTCCTTTATGTCCTTTTCACTGGTGCTCAGCGCTTCTCTGCTGGAAAGTATTAAAACTATAAATGTAAATAAAGCCTGGCAATGGTGGTACTAGCCTTTAATCCCAGTACTTGGGAGGCAGAGAGAGGCAGGCAGATCTCTGTGAGTTCAAAGCCAGCCTGGTCTACAGAGTGAGTTCCAGGCAGCCAGAGTTACAACAGAGAAATCCTGTCTGGGGGTTGTGGGGTAGGTGGGGTGTGAACAGAGAGATCTCCACGGAATCAAGTCAAAAGTGAGTCAAAAGTGAGCTGAAGGCCTACAAGGCACCAATCAAAAGTAAACATACAGAGCAATAAGACCTCTGTCTTACTGAGAGCGGAATGCCAAGCATACACAGTCCTATTTGGGTAGACACTTTAAAACATATCATTTAGCATGGCTTAAATGTGTGATCGCTTCTACCTGAGCTATATGCACTGGTTCTGCCTCTTTAAGTCTCCTTTTAAGATTATTTGTCAAGTGAAATTACTTTAAGAAATTAATAACACAGTGAAGATTAAGAACTTAGTTATGGGGGGCTAGTGAGGTGGCTCACTGGTTAAGAGCACTGGCTGCTATTCTAGATCAGCCAAGATTAATTCCCACCACACACATGGTAGCTCACACCAGTCCTTTAAAACTCCAAATTTAGAGGATTCAGTGCCCTCTTCTGGCTTCTGAAGATACCTGTCACACATGTGGTTGGTATACATACATACATACATACATACATGCCCAAAATCAATAAAGAAATAAATTTCATACACAGGCAATGAAGTTCTTTTAAAAAAAGAAAATATTCAATGTGATCACCAGTCACTATGGACACATTTGTTTGGTTTTTGCTCACCTGTATTTAACAACCCATCATGCCCAAGAATTCTCTTCAGAAAGGAAGAGGAATTTACAGAAAACTGTCCAAAAACTGAAATGGGAGCTGCTTTGCACCTGCACTTCCCAATGCAGCAGTCAGCCATGTGCTACTGGGCACAGAAATTGTGGTTCACCCCACTAGTGAACTGGCTATTTCTTCACAAACATCAGGTACAGAAGGTTCCAGCTCATATTTCTAAAGAAATTAAGATTGCTTAAGTATTCTCACTTCCATGCTTACCAAAGCTTGTATATGATTCATTAAAAAAAAAAACCCTGTCTAATCTTAAGGAATGCAAGCTCTATTAGTTCAAAATGAGCAAAATATTACCTACCCTTTGTATGTACTCCTAGTCTGTAAGATCCAAATGTAAAAATTTTTCCTCCAACATTTTCAATTACAGATTGTGGAAGATTCTGTTGAACAAACACACACAATGGCTGTCAGTAAAGCATCAGGGAAACCACTTCAAATAATATAACAACTTATTTCTGAGTTGTCACTTGTTCATTGGAGGGGAGTGTTTCTGGTTTTTTTGTTTGTTTTGAGACAAGGGCTTAAAACTGTGTAGCCAGGCTGTCCTCAAAGTCACAATCCACCTGCCTTAGCCTCCCAAGTCCTGGAATTATAAAAATGTTTTTGATACTATTCTTTAAAAAAGCAGCAGCAGCAGCAGCAGCAGGATGTGGCTCAGATGGCAGAACACTTGTCTAGCATGCACAAAGTCCTGGGCTAATCCCCAGTACTACATAAAACTATGATGGTGGGCACACACCTGTAATCCTCAGAACTGAGGAGGATCTAAGTTCAAGGTCATCCTCAGCTGTATATAGACCTCACCACCCTGCCTATAAGATACCCCACCTTAAAAATAAAAACATAAAAGTAGCCTCATCGAGATCACTTTGCACATAAAGGCACTTGCCACTAAGCCTGCCAACCAGAGTGGCTCCCCAGAACCTACACAGTAGAAGGAGCTGATTTCAGCAGACTGTCCTCTGACCTCCACACACCCACACAAAATAAATGTAATAAAATTTTTAAATAAAAAAGAATTTTTATGAGATCCAAAAATATTCATAGGACGACTGCCTTAAGTTCATGTCAGCCTGAGCTACCAGGTCAGCACAGTGTAATCAACAGATGAAAACCAAGCACAAACCTCACCTTATGAGGCACCATTTTCTACTTGCCACTCATCACAAGCTATTCAAAGAACATAAACCAAAAAAGAGAGGAATAAGCATTCATTTTGTTAAGCCAACTAGTTTTTCTTAAACCTGGGGGAGAGGAGAAACACAGAGAAGAACTGTATCAAAATCACTCATTTGCCAGGCACAATGGCCCAGTGTTTACAATCCTAGCTCTCAGGAGGCTAAGCAAGTAGACCACCAGAGTGCAAGGCTAGTCTGGATACACAGCAAGATCTTACTTCAAGAAATAAAGACCATCAACATTTAAATAAATAAGAGTTGCTAGTTCAAACCAGGCACAGTGGCACACAACTGTACTACCAGCATTTGGCGGGATGAAAAAGGAGGATCACTATAAATCTGGGCAGCCTCAGCTGTCTATCTACGGAGATCATGCCTCAAAAAACAATAGAATTACTACTGCAATACAACATTAAAAAATGAATACTGTTGAATACAACTATATTACTGAAAGTGCTCTCCAGATGCAATGCAATTCTAATGAAAAATTCCAATTATATTCGTCACAAAACTAAAAAAAAAAAAAAAAAAAAAAAAAAAAACCAAAATTCATGAGGAGGAACAAAAAAAAAAAAAAAAAAAGACTAGCATAGGCAATCCTAAACAGAAG
Source organism: Cricetomys ansorgei (assembly GCA_026225945.1). Lineage (NCBI taxonomy): Eukaryota > Metazoa > Chordata > Mammalia > Rodentia > Nesomyidae > Cricetomys > Cricetomys ansorgei. The sequence continues at coordinate 1,358,894 of JAMJFZ010002669.1, read as the reverse complement.
AGCAATGACAAAGAAACTATGATGTCCAATTTCAAATTATACTAAAGAGCCAGTTGCAAAAACAACATGGAACTGGCACAAAACAATATACAGAACAAGAGAATACAACAGAGAACCCAGAAAAAATCGTATACAGCATTCTCTCAACACAAACCCATATTCTTGAACCAATGCCCCAAAATGAGTAGTTCTGGGAATCCAACTGTCCTAACAGGCTCTCTATTATTTGCTTCATTATGGATAGTAACTATATGGAGGAAAATTTTTGGCTAGCTCTAAAACAAGAAAGAACACCACACAAGTAACATAAAAGCTACTGATCTCAGTCTTTGTGAAATGTAGCACTGGTGAATGAGTTAAGAATTATTAGCTTTAAACTTTTAGCATTTCTGCTGAGGAAGGCTTCTTCTCTGCCACTGTGCATGCAACCTGCCTCACTTGCCAGTGGCCTACAGCCAGAGAGGCTCGGTGACAGGAGCTATACTTTGCAGGAGCATGGAACGCTTTGAGGGGCACAGGTGATGGACTCGCCATAAATTCAAACCAAGATACGGTCATCTACCCATTTTTTGACAAAGGGTTCAAAAGTATACTATTTTAGAAAAAGACAGCCTCCTCATTGTTCTGGGAAAGAAAACAGGGCAGACACAGAAGAATGACACTGGATCCCTCTCTACACTGCAAAAACCAACGCAAATGACTTAATATATGACCTGAAACAGCTCTAGCAATTACTAGAAGAAAACAGAACACTTCAAAATATAGGCACAGGCAAGGATTTTCTGAAAGATTCCAAGAACACAGGAAATAATACCAAGAACAGACAGAGAGAATCAGGGGAAGATTATGGGTGGGCAAACATGAGAAGTCTAATGCTACACATGGATGAAAATGTTAAATAAAAGGCCTCTGCTCTATGTGCTTACTAAAATAAAAAATAAAAAATATGAAGAAGCACTAGTTCAAGAAGAAGCTTTTCAGGTCCACCGGTTCCTGGGAGGGAAGGGCAAAACTGCCCATGTTGGCAGGTATTGTGCACATCCCTGCAATCCCAGCATCACCTCTAACTCAACAATATGAAGGGGAAGCAGGAGGTCAAAGGCAGTCTGGGCTGCAAGAAACCCTGTCTCAAAAGACAAAGCAGTCCTACTTCCTCCACCCCCCTCTCTCTCACACACACACACACTCTCTCTCACACACACACACACACACACACACACACACACACACACACACACACACATAGAAGTAATGGCAAATAACTTCACTCCCAAAACTGGGAAAGTAGAGGCAAAGTCATCACATGATACAGCTGATCAAGTCCAAGGCCCATTAGGGCTACAATACTGAAACCAATACTCAAAAACAAACCAGTGTGGCTTTATCTACTTGACTAAAGGTCTTTAAGCATCTAAGAAAAGGCTCTTCCAATAAACCTATGCTTCATACACAAGGCTAGTCCTAACTTCAATGATTAAAAACACTTTAAGTGTGGACATTTTTTGTTCAGTTCATAAAACTTACCTTTCCAATTTTTTATCAAAAATTCTGTAATCAGAAACATATGGCATATAAAGACCGCCATTTAGATTGCTCCAGTTGCTCAATTTTTAATCAGTTGTTTAAAATATATAAACATGTATTTTAAGAACATTATCAAAATTTACCTAAAACCAAATAACTTTTACTTTTCCCTAAGTTAATACCTTCTCCTGCCCCAAGTCTTTCTTCCCTTGGTTCTCTATCAGTTTTTCAGTTGCATTTAAATTAAGTTTGTGTTTTCTATTATCACAGCAGAAAAACTGTTATTTATGGGATTTTTTTAAAATGGGTCTAATACATTCAACACAGCTTTAAAAACACTTTTCCTTTACCATAAGCCTATCAATGGACTCCTTAATTGTGTGACCGAGTACAGTGTAAAGTGTTAATGACTTCATAAAATGTCTTAATTAAACAATGATGTTCTGAGTATCTAAAACTGAAAACTTAAAAAGAAAAAAAAAAAACACGAGGGGGCTGGAGGTGGCTTAGTTGTTAAGAGTACTGCCTGCTCTTCCAAAAGACACAGGTTTGGTTCCCAGCACCCACATGGCAGCTCACAAAAATCAGTAACTACAGTTCCAAGGAATCTGATGCCCCTTTCTGGCCTCTTCAAGCACCAGACACATGATGCACAGACATACATGTAAGCAAAACATCTATGCAAATAAAAATTTTTAATTAATTAAAAACAAGCAAACAAGCAAGCTATTCCAGGACTTCTTTAAAGACAGCTAAGATTCTGAAGCACAAGAGTGAATGAGTCCAGACCTGCAGCATTTCAAAAATTTAGTAAATATTGTAAACCACTTTCATTGTTTGTTTTATTAGACACATGGTCTTGCAACACCGCCCCAGCTAACCTCAAACTCCCAATCCTCCCACTCCACCTTCCAAGTGGTGGGACTGCTGACCAGTACCACATCCACCTTAACAGGGGAACCCTTTCCCAAAGTCAATCTCTGAAGAATAGGAAGTAGTTCATTATTGGGTCCAACTTTGAAATGCTGTAACAGAGAGCACTAACTTTTTTTAAAAGTCACTTGTTGTGGAAGTTTATTTTCAGTAGTGTTTAAAATAATAGTTTTTTGCATTGTTGGGAAAACACCTGAGTTCAGACATTCAGGGTTCCACTGTTGAGTTAGGCGCTGGTCAGGATGGTGGTTCCCTCTGATGAGGTCTGACAGGGTTTCCAACCTATGAAAGTGCCTCCTTGTCTTCTCTCATCTGCCATAGCGGTGTACTATTACAGGGCTTTTTTCAAACTTAGAAACTGTTATAAGTAGAAAGAATTTCACACTAAAGTTGGTTCAATCCCAGCTGAGTGTGGTGGCAAACCCAAGTTCTAGCACTCAGGAGGCAGATGCCGGTGGATCTCTGTGAGTCTGAAGTCAGCCTGGTCTATATAGTGAGCTCCAAGGTGACAGAGCTACACTTTAGAAAACAGACTCCTCTCAAGGCCAAATGATGTAAGACAACACACTGGCTCCTGTGGTATCACCTTACCTTGCTTTCACTGATTTCTCGTATCCATTCTTTCACCAGGTTATTTAATTTTCCCAAAATTAAAATCCTGTTGATAAAACAATTATCAAGTTATTATTCATTACAGATTAAGTTATAAGTTATTGGCTTACGAAATTTTACTTTTGTTCTCATTTTTGAAATATGGTCTTACTACATAGCCCAGGCTGACCTAGAACTAAGAATCCTCTCTCTGACTCCCAAGTGCTAGGATTATAGGCGTGTGCTTTAGCTTATTTGTTTGCTTGTTTATTTATTTATTTGGGAATAAGGTTTTACTATGTGATTCAGGCTGGCCTTGAATTCACAGAGATCTGCCCACTGCTGCCTCCCCAGTACTGGAATTAAAGTGTGGGCCAACATACCCAGCCTCAAAATTCACATTTTGTAAGAGATCAGAAACTTAACACTGCTTATACATTGGCACTGGTACACTGGGCTAAAGCATTTCCTTTTCTCCTGACAATCCTGCATTATAACCAAGAACCACCAGATAATTATTTTTTAACATTTTATATGTATAGGTTCATGTACCACATGTGTGCCGTGTTTCTACAGAGGCCAGAGGAGGGTACTGGATCCCTGAAACTGTAGGTACCAGAAATTAAACCCAGGTCCTCTGCAAGAGCTACCAGTGCTCTTAACCACTGAGCCATCTTCAGCTCCCATCAAAAATAGCTTAAACTGAGCTAAGGGTAGCTCAGTAGTGCTCACTTTCCTACAATGTGCAATGCTTAAGCCTTAACCAAGACTGATCTGCTCCCCAACACCAAAAAAATCACAATTTAGGCAAAAGAACTCTATAGAAAAGAAGTTCTTTCTCGAAAGTATCATTCTTGTATAAAACAAGCATATAGATTCAGAGTTACCTGACCTACTGGGTGGAGAATGCCTCAAAATTCATTAAAGAGTGTAAAGATCCTAAAGCTTGTTGAATACAGCACACATACACAACTTACCTGCGCTGCAGTTCCTCTTCTTCTTCAAAAACCCCAAAGGGCTTCAGAGTCTCGATGAGTTTCTGTGTAAGTAGGCAGTCAGTCTCCTTGGGGGCTGCTAAGCTGATAGGAGAGGTAATGCCATAGTGCCGCTGTGGTGGCTGCGTTTGTTGTGATCCCTGCGTTGTAACTGGACTAAAAATGGAATTGGATAAACTTTCTTTACTGCCAAAAAAATTCTACAATTTGAAACTAATTAACATGACTGGAACAGGTACCTTAGTAAAATGAACTACTAAACAGTTGATTCTAGCCACATTGCCCAAACTTGTACTTTTTTTCCCCAGGCAGGAACTGCAGTGTAACCCAGGCTGGCCATGAACTCTGCACCAACTCTCTAAAGGCATTTATGCCTAACAACTTCAGCTCTAGCCATTTATCAAGTTGAAAGTTCTAACACTGATACAGTTTCTACAACACTTTTTTCAAAAGATAAGGTAGATCAGGCTGACCTAACCTACGTATTTTTTAAAACATAAAAATACCACATAACAAGATGGGCATGGTGACTCTAGGCCAATGGTTCTCAACCCTCCCAATGTTGTGACCCTTTAATACAGTTCTTCATGTTGTGGTGATTCCCCCAACCATAAAATTATTTTCATTGCTAGTTCATAACCGTAATTTTGCTGTTATGAATTGTAATGTAACTATCTGATATGCAGATAGTTTTAGATGACCCCTATGAAAGGGTTGTTTGAAACCCCCCCAAAGAAACAGGTTGAGAACCACTGCTCTAGCCTTAGAATCCTAACACCCCGGAGGCTAAGGCAGGAGAATGCTTATCAGCTTGAAGTCCTGCTGTGCTACAGAAAAGCAATCTTGGGAGATGGGGAAACATTCTGAGTTTCTAACCTAACCTTACAGTTACAAAAACCCTTAGGACTACTCAAAATATGGGCCAAAATTCCTATACAGAAATATGCAAGCAGGAACATCATGTACTCCAGAACTATTGCAGAGTGTGGGCAGGCTTGACATCTACCCATTCATTTTTTTAAAAATATTTATTTATTCATTTATTTATGTGTATTGGTGCTTTGGCTACATGTATGTCTATGTGAAAGTGTTGGAACTAGAGTTGGGAGATGTCATGTGGGTTCAAGTCCCCAAGTCCTCTGGAAGAGTAGCCAGTGCTCTTAACCACAGAGCCATCTCTCCCCCTACACATTCATTTTTAATTATTTCTTTTGACTCTCTCCACATTCTAAAATCTGACCCTTCTCATAGGAGGAACACACATACAACCGATAGGTATCTGAGACTGTTCACTGGAGCTCTATATGCAATATCACAGAACAGATTAGAATCCATTTAAGTATCATCAATGGAAAACTGTTTATAGTAAATGCTTAGAAAATAACATGCTACATAGAAATGTCATAGTAACCCATGAGGTAGCATGAAAAGATACCCACAATGTCAGGTGAAGAGGTTGGACAATTATGATAATAACATTTATTGAAATCTCAGTCCACACAGTAAGTCAAAGCAATTTACATAACTACCAATTATCTCAACTTTACTACTGCAAATGAAGACAGAAACAAGTTCACTGTGTCCCCATGTACCCTCCCTACATCTTTAACAATAAGTACCCTTCTGTACATAAAAAAGCAAAGCATGATGGAATGTACTTAATCTTAGCTACTCTAGAAAGATAGTAAGTGTGAAGTTAACAGCTTGAAAGAATAGAAGGGTGAGGAAAGTGGTACGAACTCTAATTCTGGAGGCTGAGGCAGGAGGACCTGGAGTTGAGTGCCAACCTACAGAGTAAGACAAGACACTACTTTAAAAGGACTGGAGAGATAGCTCAGAAGGTAAAGGCCACTTGACCACAAAGCTGACAACCTGAGGACTCTAAACCAACTCCCATAATCCCTGGGACCATATATCAACTCCCACAAGTTGTCCATGGAAACTGAGTATGGGGCACATGTGCCTGCAAACACACATAAATTACATCTAACTTTAAAATTATTTAATTTAATGTACATTGTTGTATTATGTACATGTGAAGGAATCTGATCCACTGGAACTTGAGTCACAGACAGTTGTGAGCTACCATGTAGGTGCAGGTCTTCTGAAAGAGCAGTCAATGCTCTTAACCACTGAGCCTTTTGTCCAGCCCCCAATTTTAAAACATTTTAATCGGGTTGACAAGATAGCTCAGTGAGTAAAAGCACTTGCTGCCATGCCTGACCAACTGAGTTCACTCTCCAGAACCCACATGGTAGGAGAGAACCATCTTCCACAAGTCATCCTATACTTTCACATACGGACTATGGCAAGCACAACACCCCCCCACACACACACACCCTAATAACAATAATAAATATAAACCAGCTAGAGCTGTAATGGTACTTGGTCTCAACACTCCAAAAACAAATAGCTGACAATAGCAACAACAAATGAGAATGGTCATGCAGAAGGGAAAAGGAAGGGGCAGGCAGCAGATGACTAACACGCAAAGGACATGTTCCACTGGTGTTTTACCAAACAGTTACTGTTTTAGCTATTTGCCACCCAATTTATACAAAGCTCAGACTACTGACGAATCCTTGACTCCTAACGCTATAAAACTGGAATAGGCTGTGGCCCCTATCAATAGATCTACTCACTGTCTAAAACTTTATAGCAACTACCCAATCAAACATACACCATACCATCATTTCTGTTAAAACTGAAGCTTAACTTGCTGGCTAAACTTTTAAAGCAATCAAATAAACAGGAACTTATTTACTAAACAATTCCTATATATTTAAACATCATTAAGCCAAGTATAATGTTAAATTAAGCAGTAAAAAGATATCTGGGCAGAAAAGGAATAAGAATCCTCTCAAAAGTACCACAATATGTATTTAATATTAATTCTGGGAGCTGGAGAGACAGGTCAGTGGTTAAGAGCATTTGCTGCTCTTAGAGAGGACCACCTGAGTTCAGTTCCCAGTAGTACTCATACGCATGTCTCACAATGGCCTCTAACTCCAGCTCAGGGGGATCTGATGTCCTCTTCTGGTCTCCATGATCACACTTATGTGCACATACCCTCTCCACACAGAGACAGAATAATTAAAAATAATAAAACATTTTTAGCATTCTTAGTCATGTACAATGCTTATCCCTGTAATCTGAACATTCACAAAGCTAAGGTAGAAAGATTTACAAGAAATTGAGCCCAGTCTAGATCACAGTTTCCAGACTTTCATAAGGAGTTTAGCATTAAACAGTAACTTAGCAAGAAGGGCTAACCTAGGATTCTCAAGATGGCTAACTGACCATTCACCACTTGTTCTATGTTAGTCATACTAAAGCTACTTAGAACACAGCTACTTTTCCTTTTTAAACTCATGCTGGCCTGTAATACTCAATCCTCCTGCCTCAGCATGTTGGGTGCTGAGACTGAAAAACATAGGACTCCATGCCTGGCTACAATATTAAAAATTTATGAAAAGGTGGGCTGGCCACCCATCCAGTAGCAATAACATCAGTGGCAGCAGAAGCAGAGGCTCAAAGTGATGTAATAGGTTTTGTCCAAGGGGAATAAAGTATGATCAAGCCCAAGGTCAAACTGTCAATTAGGTTGACTATGCAGGAAAAGGACATGCGTTGTTCAATCACAACAAACGCTAGGTCACCTTCTCTCTCTTCCTTTTTTTTTTTTTAAATAAAGATGTATTTATTTTTATGTTTGTGTTTTGCCTGCGTATATGTATGTGCACCATGTGTGTGCCTAGGGAATCAGAAGAGTGTTGGATACTCCAGAATTGGAGTTACAAATGGTTGTAAGCTGATACACGAGTGATGGGAACTAAACTTGGGTCCTCTTCAAGAAAGTGCTCTTAACCGTTGAGCCAATTCTCTAATCCCTAAAGGTGTTTCTAACTGTCCCTTTGTGCCTTCTCTCAAAAAAGAGGGTGTGGGGGAGAGGGATGCATGTTCCTAAATCAACTACCCCAGAAAAACTTGAAAATGAATGGACCATGACGAAACTTAAGAGCAAATCAGAAAAAAACCAAAGATACATTCACTGACACTACTGAATATTAATTCCAAGCAGTAAAACTTAAATGTTTCTTGTGGTGACTCATGACTGCAATTCCAGTATTGAGAGGCTTACGCAGAAGGATCAGGAAGCCAGGGCTACATGAACTCTATTGTTAAAAAACATAAATATTTCTTATAATGAAAATGACTAGAATTTATTAACCTCAAAACTGTAAAAACTGTCCACAAATATAAAATGGCTTATGGATGCAATCTAGAAAGGACGCAAATTGGAAAGACAATTCTGAAAATGTATCTAACAAATTATCTTCTGTAATCTTTACATTTCCACAAAAAAAAACATTACACAACATAGACCTATGTGATAGTTAACCTTCATTGTCAATTTGAATGGGTTTAGAATCACCATGGAAACACACTTCTGTATCAAGGAGGATGCTTCCAGTAAGGTTTAACTGAAAGAAGACTAACCCTGAATGTGGGTAGCACCATCACAAAGATTAGGTCACCTTCTCACAATGAAAGACTTCACACAACAAAAGGAAGCTAAACACTATATACTCATCTCTGCTTGTTAACGATCACATAGTCACACAGTGCTCACAATACTGCAACAGCTTGTGCCATGACTTCCCACCATGATGGACTCCGCCCTCAAATGTTGAACCAAATAAACCTTTCCTCCCTTAAGTTATTTTTACCATACCCTACAACCCAATAGCTGTGCTTGCTTTAGGTAAGTGCCTATAGTCACTAAAGTTACCTATTTTTTTAAAGCTAGGTACTTTAACGCATGCATACATTCCTAACTGCTTAGGAGACTCACTTGAGGCAAGACATGCTGGGCCAGCTTGGGCAATAAGATATTTCTCATGCCTTTTTTTTTTTTTTTGGGGGGGGGGAGGAGGGGATCTGCCTGCCTCTGCCAACCAAATGCTGGGATTAAAAGGAGTGCACTACCACCTCTGGCACATGCCTAATCCCAGCACTCCAGAAGCCAAGACAGGCAGATCTTAAGAATTAAAAACCAGCCTGGTCTACAGAGTGAGTTCCAGGACAGCCAGGGCTACACAGTGAAAATGTGGTATAAAAAGTTAAAAAAAAAAATCCATTCTTTGTTAACTTTATACATCGATAATGTATTTTGATCATATTCATCCCCTATTGTTCCCCTAATGTCTCCCAGATCCATCAAGACCTTTCTCACAAACAAAAAAGAGAAACTGAGACCTAGGTTCTACACTATGTAGTACATTACACTGTGTCCATTACAGTGAGTAATATATTAAGTACATGTTCCACATACAGTAAACATTCTACACACTGAACAAACTTAAATTTTTTCCTGTTCTAGTCCTGGGGTACAGGGCCATATCCCTAGCTCTTAAAAACCATATATTAAGTTTTTTCTTATTTGTTATTATTATATGTGATGTAAGATGAGAGGGCATGCCACAGCTCATGTGTGGAGAGCAGAAAACCCTATGGTGATGAGCCCCTTCCACCTTATACTGGGGTTCCAGGGAATGAACTTGGATGTGCTCTATCTGCTGAGCCATCTCACTCACCTGCCCAAAAGCTAATTTTTAAAATACACAAACAAACAGCTGGGTGGTCGTGGTGCACACCTTTTAATCCCAGCACTCGGGAGGCAGAGGCAGGCAGATCTCTGAGGTCCAGGCCATCCTGGTCTACAGAGTACGGTTCCAGGAGAAGCCAGAGTTACAACAGAGAAACCCTATCTCAAAAAAACAGAAAACAAAACAAACAAAAAAACCACAGATAAGTTTTGAATAATGACAAGTCTGTAATCCCAGCAAGGGAAAGGCTAACACAAACAGGAGAAATGCCGATAGCCTGCAATGCATAACAAGCGCCTGTCTCAAGCAACTCCCCCAACACACTCACAAATGGGAGATCAAACATGATTCCCAACATAAGATAGAACACAATACTACAATAAGAATACAGTATAAAATCCAGAGCTTATTTATGTACCAACTTACAATTCAGTACCTTTAAAATTATCAGGCATCAGGATGGCAAGATAGTTCAATAGGTAAAGGCACCTGTCATCAAGGCCTGATAACCTAAATTTGATCCCCAGGACATACATGGGGAAAGAACTCAAAATCTCTTCTCTGACCTCCACATGTGCACAATGGCATATACTCACTACTCACACAAAGTTAATCCATCCACACAAGTGAACATTGTTTTTAAAAGGGATACTTTGTGCATCAATTTAACCAATTTCAAGGAGAACTTAGTTAGGTTTCAATCTGCTATTATAAAACACCATAACCAAAAGTAACTTGAAGAAAGAAAAGTTTATTTCAGTTTACAGTTTGGAGTCCATCATGAAGAAGTCAGGGCAGGAACTCAACCAGGAGCCTGAAGCCAGGGACTGACGCAGAGGCCATAGGGGACTGCTTACTGGCTTGCTCTATACAGCTTTTTCAGCCTGCTTTCTTATACAATTCAGGACCACCTGCCCAGATATGGCACCACCCCCAATAGGCTGGGCCTTCCCTTATCAGTCATTAATCAAGAAAATGCCTTACAGACTTGCCTACAGACTTACCTACATACAATCTGGTTCATTTCTCAACTGAGATTGCTTTCCCTTATAACTCCAACTTGTGTCAAAAAGACAAAATACTAAACAGGACAGAAACCAATATTACCCATGTCACTGCTTTGTACATCACAAGCTAATGTACAATTAGCCACAGAGAAATGAGAACTAGCTAAGCATCCAAATGGTCTAACCCTAGATTTTTTTAATTTGCCTAAATTTAAGTGCACTGATAATACAAAGTTGACTTACTAAGAATGAAATGAACTAATGAACCAAAATATTTTAAGTTATGCTATCAAGTCAGAAGATATTTTGCTTTGAGTAAAAAAGTTGAAGGTGTTCAGGGATCAGGAATCAAATTCATAAACATGTTTTACAGAAAACAACACTTCTGGCTGTTTGTGGTGGCACATGCCTTTAATCCCAACACTGGGGAGGCATAGGCAGATGGATCTCTGTTGTGTTCAGGGCCAGTCTGGTCTACAGTGTGAGTTCCAGGACAGCCAGAGAAACCCTGTCTGGGGAAAAAAAAAAAAAAAAGAGAAAAAAAAAACAAACAAAACATTCCCCAAACCATAATCAACATTTATTGAGCAGCAAGCAATTCTCTCACATTACCCTCCAATCTTGGAGCTGGGAAGATGTCTTAGTTAAGTGTTTGACACACAATCATGAAGAGCTGAGTTTAAATCAGCATCCCCATAAAAAAGCCAACTTCAGCTCTAAGTGTCTGTAACCCCAACCCCAACTTGACCAGTCAGTGTAGCTGAATCCCTGGATTTCAGATTCAGAGAGATCTTGCCTCAGAAAAAAGGGGAGAGAAATAGAGAAACACATTCAATGACAATCTTTGGTCTCCACAAGAATGTGCATAGATGTGTGCACCCCCACCCACACGTACATGTGTCCTCCAATTCAGGAATTATTTTTCCAGAGATGACCTAATAATGTCCTTTCTTTAACAGGTCCCCCTCCATTAGTCTGCTTTTGTTTTGTCCTTTAATAACACTGCCTTGTTTTAAAGTTGTATTTCTCTTAGATACTTGAAGCACACTAAAGTTGAAGAGTTAAGGAAAATACAATCATTATATCCCAAAAAGCTGTTCTACATATTGTGTCCATCCTGTTCAGACAATGTTAAAAAATAATAATAAATCACCAGCTAGACCAAACGTAAGAGCTCACACCACAACCTACTCCAGCTGCTGCACAGTAGTTCTGAAGCTCTTACTCTCTTGTCCTCCAACTCTTTCTTAAAATTCACAAAACAGAGTCAGGTGGTGGTGCTTTAATCCCAGCACTCGGGAGGCAGAAGCAGGCGGATCTTTGAGTTTGAAACCAGCCTGATCTACAGAGTGAGTTCCAGGACAGCTAGGGCTACACAGAGAAACCCTGTCTGGGGGGAAAAAAGCAAACAAACCAATAAACGAATAAATCATAGAACATCCCAAGACTTTTTATGGGTTCTGTCCACTAAAGTTTACTATACTGCAAATTATAGCTGAGAATTGAAGCATTCATTTATATAACAAGAAATCCTCAGCATAATGTACCCATGAATGAGAAGGGATCTGAAAAAATACTTTCTCAAACAAGTAGTAAGAATGGTGTACATTTCTATAAACTTCAATTCTGGCTAAACAAAATATGGCTGGATTCTCCTGTCAGCTTCTGCATTCCATCTACTTCAATAAATTGTTTTGGTTGATGCACACGAATATAACCTGGCATCATATCCCTTTTCTAATTTACAAAATAAGGGTTTACTCAAATACACATATCTTCCAAAAATTAACACCTCTTACTGTATCTTGATATCACCAATCTCACCCAAAGCATATTGACTGTGGGTAGCTAACAGAAACAAACTGTCCAAAGCCTAATTCATGCTTAAACCTCCAACTATTTACTGACCACAACATATACTGCCAAGTTGTTTTCCTTGAGGTGACAGCCTCACATAGTGGAGTATAAATGTCTGCTAAATACCTAACACAAGTATCGCCAGTTCCATAAAAACAGTTAAGTCAACCTCTTCCTCAAAACTACTATTCTCCATTTTATTGACACAGCATATTAAAAAGACAATCTCAAGGGTTAAGCTTTTATAAAACTAGCATTTTTCTTTGCACTAGTGGGGACGGAACTCAGGACCTCATTCCTGCTAGGCAAGCCCTCCACTGAGCTATACAACTCCCAGTTAAAGCTGCCATTATCCAACCTTTAAAAAGGCTGAGACAGAAGGACCACAAGAGGCCAGTCTGAATAATGTCAATGGCACTTAGGTGAAAAACTCTTAGCGGAACTTTATTCAAGTATTTTTAAAAAGTTTGTTTCCTCCATCACTTTTCAAAGTCTCCATTACAGCAAACAAAACATATCAGCATTTTCCATATTATGTATGTAATTATATACAAAGTGTAGACAAAACATGTACTTGTGAACACAATGTTTTGCAGTAAGTTAAACCATTCTGACCACTCACCAAAGATATCTTAACTTAATCCCAATGTACATGTCCAAATTTAACAGTAACACAAAAATCACACTAGATATCAAACACAAAATACCCAGGAAATTACAACTCAACACATCAAAGGCATGAAATAAATGGCAAGAGACACCAGAACACAATTAACATTGTGACTTCTATGGAGATGTGAACTTAGCAGTTACAGAGGCCTTCTGAAAGCACTTTAGAGGAAGGCCTTTCCTCCAGAATTAGGTAGTCTTTGGTTTTCCCTTATCGTGTGAGAGTCCCAGTACACTCTGGGTTAAGATAGGACAGCTAGTGAGAAACTGGCTGTAGAGTTCAAATCACATGAAACACACAAAAAAGGGGCCATCTGCATATCAATCTTTCTAGGCTTCTTCACTTTATACATCTGAAATAAATCGCAAAGATTAAGGCACTTAAAGTCTGTAACTGGGATTCTCTGTAAACTTGCAGTGCCTATGGTCTTCTTTGTACAGTTCCGATTTCAGTAGAAGTGTGCTGAAATGAAATACAATGGAAATGCATACTCTCCTTCTACCTTCACTCCCAGACACAAGCTACTTAACATTATTTCTAATCAACATGAGCTAATACAAGGTTGTCATGTGACAATACTCCAACCATTCACGTTTATTTGAATCCCAATGAAAAACACCAAACACCTTTATAGACTCTGTTGTCGTGCTCCTTTAGCATCGTTCCAGGAAGAATGAGTCAACAGGGACTTTGCGGATTTTACATCTGTATACTGCAGTTAATTAAGCCTAACCAATGTTATCATTACAGAAATACACTTGACAGGTCTCGGAACAAAACAACATGGCTGAGTAAGGCTAGAGAATGAGAAAGAAGTGCTCATAAAATTCATCTTTAAATTAACTACAATCCGAGGGATTTCATATTGAGGCTGTGTCCAAATTAACTGCCTCTCCTGTTATGGAAGAAAAGCAATCACACAACCTAAGCATTTACACCGAGGTATGTAAGCAGAATACAAGCTCTCACCTACTTTTGGATCCCAACAATGGGCTTCCAAATACCTTTCTTAGGAAAGGAAAATTTAAAAAAAAAAAATCAAAGTAAGTGTGTAAAGTAGACCTAGCGAGATTAGAAGGCCTAAGTGAATTAGCTCAAACCCTACACTCGGAATCGCAGCACGAGTGACCCGAGCACTGGAGGGCTCAGAAGTGCGCCCCAGCCGAGTTGCCCAGTCACAACAAAGCAGCCCGGCACTGGGGAGCAGCCCCTAGCCCGTCAGCGCGGCCTGAGCCCCGGCCCCGGCTCCTCACCCGCTCCGAGGAGGGAAGCGGAAGTGGGGACTCGGGGGCAGGACGGCGCCATGGTGAAAAAGGGACAGGAAGGGGCCGGGGAGACGCGGCCCGCCAGTCCGCTTAGGGCGCCGCTCGGTTCCAGGGCCTTGTGGGGGACCTGAGCCCAAATAGCCGGAAGCCGGGGCCCAGGCGGCCCGTGCGCCTCCCCTCCCCCTCCGCCACCCCCGGGGCCCAGCCAGCGTGCGTCTCACTCAGCACGCCAATCACTTACAACGGCATCGTCTCCGGCGCCGGCACCGCCCAGTCACTTCCCCCCCGCGACCGCCGCCGCCGCTGCTGCCCTGGGCATGATCCACCGAGGCGGGAGGGACGGGGGCCTGCCTCAGCCCCAGGGCCAACCCAGTCCCGCACCCGCGCCCCGCCGCTTTAAGCGCTTCTCCTCCTTCCCCTTCGTCCTAACATGGCGCCCGAGCGCTACCACAGCAACGTTCTAGAACCGCTGACGCCGCCACGCACACGGAGCGTGCGCCTGCGCACTCGCCGCCAGGCGTCGCGCGGCCTCACGGGAAATGTAGTTGTTGGGGTGAGCCGGAGCTGTTCCTCAGTGGTCTCACGCTTTCGTGGTGGTTCGCTGGATTGGTGCAGGAGGCTCTGGGAGACAGGCAGTAGTTCCTTTGCGTGGCGACGCTGTCGTGGCGGAGGAGAGTGACGCGGCCAGGACAGCGATGAAAAGGGGGCGCGGCCCAAGCGGGCGCCACGTGTGGTACAGCCCAGGCGCGGGGGATGCCCGGGACCGTGGAGTGTTCGTTGCCAGCCGCCTGGCCGCTTCGTGAGAGCACTGCCTACTGCACAGCAATGCGAGGACCTAAATGCGATAGTGCCAGCACAGAGGCTGACCCAGAAGTGTGTCTGTCGGTCCCCTCCCCTGTCGACCGCCCTCTGCGTTTGTGTTTGCCCAGAGATGCCAATGATGCCAAATGAGCAAATGTGCAGGTCAGGGTATTCTAGACCACGACAATAATTTGATAAAATTGACAGTACCCGTTAGAATTTTGGTGGGGGTTTTGTTTTTTGTTTTTAGTTTTTAGCTTTTCTTTGTTTTTATAAGACCCGGTCCGGAATGGCTGGCCCTGAACTTCTGATTCTCATGCCTCCACTTCCTGGGCTCTGGGATTACAAGTGTGTACCACTACGTCTGGTTTTCTGTGATAGATTGGAATATACTTCTAGATGTGAATATGCCCTTGTTTTCCCACAGACGAGTTTCCAGTTGGGCAGGTCAGGGTTCTAATTATGGGATCACCCTCAGGAAGGAGGGTGTAAGTGTAAGATGTAGTGTAAGATGGGTTCATCTTAAGATAATGTATTTTTCCCCCTAAAATTTCCACCCTCTGGCACACTCCTTAAGAGCCACATGAGGTTTGGTGGGATATGCTCGCCAGTCTGAGTCATTAGAAAGGCCCAACTGCTATTCAGGTCCCTTATCCTTAAGGCTTCTCGCTTTCTCTAAAGCTCCCTCCCCACCATGTGTCTATCTCCAGTTGGCTGACCTTCGTGCTGACTAATCTCAAATGGCCTGGCTTTCCCTCCCTTTTGACAGTTGTGAGATTTACAGCTTGCTTGCCCTGGAGTTTTGGGGATTTTTTTGTTTTTGTTTTTTTTGTTTTGTTTTGTTTTTAAACATTATCCTCAAGCTTCCATTTGAGCTTTTTCTTAAGTTCTTTTATCAATGAGGTTAAGAACCCCAAGAAGGCCCCCCAAATGTCCCCAATATCCTATGGTGGCTCCCCATAGATCTCCACTCACTTTTTTCCTGCCTTTTCATTAATAATTGGCGGAGAAAATGAACCCAATCCTACACCAGATGCTTTCTCCAGAGATGGAACTCTGGGTTTTGTGAGTGCTAGGCAAGCATTCTCCAAATAAGATCCACAGCCAACCTTAGGATTTTAGCAAAGGCTCTTAGCTCTTGGTTTCTGGGGTGGGACCTACTTTTTTTGCTATTGCAAAAATAGGTCCCACCCTAGAAGGTGTGATGATCCAGTGTCTAAGGTAGACTCACCTCTTAATACTCCTTCCCTAATTCTCCTGGAAATCTGACAAAGGCTTTGTATTTCACTGATGGCTAAGAAAGGGAAAAGCCCAGGGTCTAAGTTTGTACAATAGTGTAGCCGTTTGAGACCACTCCACTTCATATGTGCTTTAAGTGAGAGATACACATGGATTTTAGAGATCGTAGCAGGAGCAAAAGAATGAAAGGCCTCAGTCATAATAATAGATTACAGACTGAAATATTTTGATTATTTTGGTTTAAAGGATGTCGAAGTAATGCAGCCAGGCAGTGACGCCACGAGCCTTTAATCCCAGCAGAGGCAGGCAGATCTCTGAACTCAGAGGTAGGCCGGGTCTAGAGGGTGAGTTCCAGGACAGCCGGCGCCACACTGAGGAACCTTGTCTTGAAAAGCAAATAAGCAAAACAAGAAAAGTAAGTGCAGTGGGCTTGGTGGCTGTTAGATGTAATAGCTGGATGTGGTGGTGTGCGTCTTTATAATCTACACTCAGGTAGCAGAGACGCATCTCCTGTGAGTTCCAGACCAAAATTGATTAGTTGATTGAAAATGCTCCAGGAAAAGAAAACTCAGCTGTACATCCCTTCGGAAACTAGTTTTGTAAGAGCAAAAGTTATGTCTTAGATTAACTACTATGCCTGAGATACCGCTAAAAGAAAAGGAGATATCTTCCTAGAGTGCTAGATGGGGCTGTCAGGTGAGATAATCTTCAATCTCCCTAGCACAATGACATAACCTCTTGAATTGTTGAGTAGGGAGTGGCTAGATCCCAAATTGACCCTTCTGCACCCGATGTGCTCCAAATGCACCGGATGTGTTTGGTAACTTGTAGGTGAGAGATAACCCAGACAGGAAGTACATCAGGATAGATGCTTGCCGCTGATTGGACCTGGTGGGAAGTACGTAGCCTTACTGGTTCTGCCTTTTTAAGCACCTGTGCCATGTGATTTGGGGCCATTCTGTGGGAACTCTGGAGGTCACCGGTTCTCTCCATGGGTATCTCCGAATGGACCTGGTCAGAGTCCATCTTCCTGTCCAGTATTTAATTAATCTAATTAAAGCTTGCTTGTTTCAAACTTGGCACAACTGTAGTGGTCTTATTCGCCAGATTTGGGATTTACAGTCTTATCAGGAGAAAAGGTCTTGGAGCCTTGATTGGGAATGCCTTAAAAGGAAGAAAAGAAAGCCTTCCCCTTAAAACCTAGAGAAGCCTGGCATGGTGGCGCATGCCGTTAGTCCCAGCACTTGGGAAGGGATCAGCCTAGTCTAAACCCTATGGGGGAAAAAAATTTTTTTGAGTCAAGTCTCTCTGCATAGCCCCCCAAGAAAATTGAAAACCTCAAGAGTTCCTCCTTTAGAGTGAGACAGGGTCTTGCAATACAAGCCAGGATGGACTTGAATTCATGATTCTCAGACTCCTAAGTGCTCCAGTTATATTAGTCATTTTGGTTGTTTTGTTTTGAGGTACAGTCTCGCTAGCCCCAGCTGATCTGAAACTTACTCTGTAGTTCATGTTGGCCTGAAACTCACAGCAATCCTCCTACCTCAGCCTTCTTATTTCTGGAATTACAGACATGAGTCACCATGCCCAAATTCAGGTTATATTATTTAAATATTTAAATCTCTCTCCCTCTCCCTCTCTCTCTCTCTCTCTCTCTCCCTCTCCCTCCACCCCCTCCCCCCCCCACACACACTCATTAAAACTTACTTGCCGAACCAATAAAAGAAACCAATTTCTTTTTCAGGGCAACGCTAGAGATTATATGGGATTTTTTTAATGGAGATACAAACATAGCTTATGCCCGTACTAAGAAATTAATTTGTGGTACATATTCAGCAATTTTTAGTGATCAGAGGAAGTATTATCTCCCTTGTCCCGTGCATTTCCCACCGGAAGTTCTTCAGAGGTCTGACTCAGTGTCTGGAATCCTGGCCCTGTACTCAAGAGCAGCCTTGCAGGAACCAATCATGCCTGGTGTTCTGGGATGCAACAAGCCATCTAATTAATTTTCATTTCTGATACTGGTAGAGCTAGAGCCATAATAAATTATGTCAAATCATTTACCAACACGTTAAAATTATATGGAGACGACTTCATGTTGTACTTTAATGTTTTATGTGCAGAGTTAGAAACGACATAAGAACTTATTAAACAGTTAATCCCTGGGCTACGCATGTACGCCGTATCTTTACTTTTCAAATATTGTTTCAATGACGCAGTGATCATTCGTTGCCATATAGCTTTCTAATGATTCTACTTTATTAAGATTCTTCTCTCACTTCCCCTCGAAAAACCCTGAAAAAGCATTTTTAAAAGTTTCAGATTACAAGTTTAAAACTTGAGCTCTCCCTCTGAAGCTCCATGAACCCAACTTTGATGAATCTCTACTGCATTTCAGGATTGTTCTTGAAGAGATATTCTGCCTACAATAGAGAGAACAAAGCAACTTACTTTTCATATTTTGAGTCTGTGTGTGCATGTCTCTGTGTGCGTGCTCACGCATGCATGCATGCACAGCAGGACATATCTGTGTCACAGCGTGCATGTGGCCATCAGAGGACAGCTTAGGGTGTCAGTTCTTACCTTCCACGCCTTGCCTGAAAACAGGCTCTCTGTTGTTGGCTACTGTGTACATCAAGCTAGCTAGCCTGTGGGCTTTTGGGGACTGTCTTGTCCCTGCCTCCTGTCCCATCATAGGAGTCCTGGGATTACAGACTCTGGCTATGGCATCTAACTTTGTACAATTTCTGTACTTGAGTAGCAAGTGCTTTACCCTCTGAGCAATCTTCCCAGCCAAAAGCCAACAATTTACAAGGCATTTGTTGCTGTACATTTGTGCTATCACTGTTTACGAGAGTATATAAATCATAAATTATTTCCTTCCAAAAAAAGGAAATGACTTTATATAATGATGATTATATAAAGATGAAAGACTTTATATAATAAGCATGGCTGAGAGAATGACATGTGAGCCCCCACCCCTAGCTGAAAAGCTACTGACAACTGATCACCACTAGAGGAGGGAGAGTCAATTTTCTTTACGGACATGGCCCATGATGGGTTGCACATGACCATAGGAAAGCACTAGCCAGACTCGGTGAGTTATTCAAACAAACAAGCAGAAAAAGGCATGAAGTTTGAAGGGGGTGGGGGAGGGGAGCCTGGAAGGAGCTTGAGTCTAAGAGAAAGTAGGATCAAAATACATTGTGTGTGTATGTGAAGTTCTCAAAGAATATATTTTAAATATATATTTATTTTAACAAAAGAATACTCAAAAGATGAGAAAGAAGAAATCTTACTGTAAACCACAAACGTTCTAGAAGCTATGTCCCAAGCAGTGAGATGTGCATTTTCTCAAACTCAACCAGTTTTCTGTTAAATTTCAGTGATATTTAAAAAAAAAAAAAAAAAAAAATGAAATCATGAGGCTAGAGAGATGGCCCAGCAGCTAAGAGCACTTGCTGCTCTTGCAGAGGACCTGAGTTTGATGCCCACCACCCACACAGTCTGCTGTAACTCC
Source organism: Cricetomys ansorgei (assembly GCA_026225945.1). Taxonomy (NCBI): domain Eukaryota; kingdom Metazoa; phylum Chordata; class Mammalia; order Rodentia; family Nesomyidae; genus Cricetomys; species Cricetomys ansorgei. The sequence goes on along the minus strand of JAMJFZ010002669.1, from coordinate 1,338,883 downwards.
AGTTGCAGGAATGTCTGCGCCCTCTTCTGACCTCTGTAGGTACTGCACACACGTAGCGTACATAGATACATGCGAGCAAAACAACCATATACATCAAACAAAAAGTTTTAAAAAATGGTTCTAAAGAAATCTTACCAGAAAATCCACGGGGTCCTCAGGTCTCACCTTGCAACACTCGTTCAGTCCCCGCATCAGCGTGGGCATCACGTAAGTCATCAGGTAGTTCCTCAAGGGGATGGACTGCGCCTCCAGAAGCTCCCTCTCTTCTCTTTTTACTTCTTCTAGCCGTTTATTCTAAGGACGCAGAGCACATGGGCACGGGGAGAGAGACACACAGGAAGGGAAGAGCGTGAGAGCATTCGCTGCTGTCCCCACAGGGCATTAAGACCAGAAGCTGCTAAACAATGTCACTGTGGCATTTCCAGTCAGCAGAGAGGATGTAATGTTATGACAACAGGCTGGGCACTGGGAAATCATGAACTAACTTCCTTTTTAGCCCAGGGTTTAGTTTTTATTTCTACGCCATTTGCTTATTAAGGAGCTTTTGTTGTTGTTCATGTACAAAGTATTGACCTTCACTGGGGCATTCTAAAACCTAATTTGTTTTTCTTCATCCTCTTCTCCAACCCTTCGCCCTTATCCCCCTGCCTCCGCTCACCATACCGGTTCATCCCCAGAACCCTCTTTCTTTTTTGGCCTATCTCACAGCCTTCTCCTCCCCTCTGTGGTTCCTTTCTAGTCTTGTGGCTTATGCCACACTCACCCTCATATACGTACAGACATTAAAAGCTAGGAGTCACGTATGAGAAAGTATGTGATATTTATGTGAGCCCAGGTTACCTCGCTCAATATAATTTCCAGATATTTCCATTTTCTTGCAGTTTTTACAATTTTTGTGTTCTTTATAATTGAACAAAATTCTATTGTGTATATGTACCAGATTTTCACTCTCCACTCATCAGCTTATGGACATTAGGCCGCATCTGGAGCCTTGCTATTGCAAATAGAACAGTAAAGGTAGATTTTTACTGCAAGGGTCTCTAGGGCATGGGGCACTGGAGAGACGGCTCAGTGGTTAAAAACACTACTCTTGCAGACCCTTGTTTGATTCCCAGCTCCCACTCATATAGTGGCTTACAACTGCCTGTAACTCCAGCTGCTGGGGCTCTGATGACATCTTTATGCCCATGTGAGCACTCACACACAGTGCATTTATATACATGTAGGCAAAATACTCATACGCATGAAATAAAATAAAAATAAATCCTTTAAAGGTTCATGTCATGCAGACAGATCCACTTGAGAGGGGGCAGGGATGGACTGGAGAGATGTCTCAGTGGTTAAGAGCACTGGCTGCTCTTCCAGAGGTCCTGGGTTCAATTCCCAGCACCCACATGGCAGCCCACAATTGTCAGTAACTCCTGTTCCAGGGGATCCAACACCCTCACACGGACATACATGCAGGCCAACGTACATAGAAATTAAAATAAGTAAGATATTTTAAATAAGATTTTGTGATAGATTTTTTTTTTAATCCTTTGGGTATATGCCCAGGAGCGGTACAGCTGGGTCATAAGATAGTTCTGTCTTCATCTATTTGTTTATTACTGTACATGTATATATACATGGTCTATATGGTGGGTGCACATGACATAGTGCATTGGAGGCCAGGGAACAAGTTTTGAGAGTTGGTTCTCTCTGTGTTCACCATGTGAGTCCTGAAGATGGAACTCAAGGTGTCAGGCTTGTGAGGAAGCAGCTTGACCTGCTGAGCCACCTAGCTGGCACTCAGTTTGCACATATCAAACAAACTTTGTACCCCTGGTTTAAAAGCAACTTGGCCATATGTTTGGTTTTTTTCCATTTTTTTTCTTATTCGTCTGTGCATGTGTGCTCATGTGCTCTTAGTCACATGTATGTAATTGTGCTAATGTATGCATGTGTTGGCCAGAGTCTCAGCGTCATCCTCAGGAATGCTGTCTACGTACTTTGAGACACGGTCTCTCATTGATCTTGGGCTCACCAGTTAGGGTGGACTGGTTAATCACCAAGCCTCAGAGATCCTCTTGACTCTGCCTTCCCAACGCTGGGAGTACAAGGACATGCCACTGCCCCTGGTGTTTTGATACCGCGTCTGGGTAGCAGCAGTGTGGAGACAGAGACACAGCTTTCGTACTGCTATCCTCAGGAGCATGAGGAGTTCCCTTAATAAAAGGTTTATTTTATTTTAAGTTATGTACATGTGCGTCTGACTGAGCGTATGGCATGTGAGTACAGGAACCCAAAGCCAGAAGACAGCATCGGATCTCCTGGAACTGGAGATGGAGGTGGTTGCCAGCTAGCTGCCTGTCATGGTTGCTAGGAAGCGCACCCGAAGCCTCCAGAAGAGCAGCAAGTGATCTTAACTGCTCAGCCACTTCTCCAGCCCCAGCCTCTAATCTTTTAGAGACCTTGACTTGGGCCGAACTAGGAATTGTGGCTTTGGCACAGAAAAGAATTTCAAGCCTAGCCAGTTGTTGGGGGAGGCTTCATCACAGATATCAAGAAAGGCTCAAGCAAGAGTTTCAGAGAGCCAGAGAACTCCAGAAGGAGTGTGGGTGTGAGCCTCCCATGGGAGGGTGGAGGAGAAAGGCACGCCCATGTGTCCTACAGGCTCCTCAAGGCGAGTACAGGAGATCACAGCATTAGCCACATACGACGTCTCCCTGGCTCTTGAGTTCTATCTCAAAGGGTTGCTAAGAAACGTTTCTCCGTTTCTTCTCTCTTTTGATAAGTGAAATTATACGGTGGCTCCTGAGGTGCCTTAGATGGGTTTATAGCCTAATAAAGGTGAAACCAGAGGCCACGAGGATTGCACGAGAAGCCCTCACATCTTTGCTGTTTCTGGATTTTCCGATGAGATTCCAGGAAAATTGTAGGTTTGTAGCTGAGGAAGGAGAAAGGCCTGAAGCAGCTGTTAACTGTGAGAGGGTTTTGGTTTATTTGTCGGTGAAAGCCGGACTTGGTGGGTGGCGCCTCTCCTTTCTCATTTCTCTAAGGCTTTCTCAGTCTTTCTACTGTGCCTCATGACAATACAACTCAGGACCTCATGGTTTCAAGGCAAGCACTTGACTGACTAGGTGACCCCTGTCCCCCTGTCCCCCGCCACAATCGCCTTAACGTTGTATTTTTCTATTTTTCATTTGCTGGGTTTTTGAGGGAGGGCCCCCATGCAGCCCAGACTTGCTACTAGAGGAAGTGGATGACCCTCCGGCCTCTCCCCAACAGGTTTGGGGTTACAGTTGTATACCACCATGCCTGGATTTCTCAGTGTGTTCTGGAATTCTGTTTTGCAAGTGTTTTGTTGAGAACTTTTGCATCTATGTTCATCAAGGAAACCGATTTGTAAGTGTCTTCTTTTTATTCTGTCTTTATCTGATTTTAGCTTCAGAGTAATATCCGTTTCATAGAATGAGTTTGGTGGATTTCCTTCTCATACTAGCTTATAGACCAGTTTGAGAAGCATTGACGTCTTTCTTGTAAGTTTAGTAGAGGGCTGGAGAGATGGCTCAGTAGCTAAGAGTGCCTGTTACAGAAGCAAGAAGATAGTTCAGATCCCCAGATTCTACATAAGAATCCTGGACAGAGTTGGGTGGCAGTAGCCTTTAATCCCAGCACTTGGGAGAGAGAGGCAGGTGGATCTCTGCATTCAAGGCCAGCCTGGTCTACAGAGCAAGCTTCAGAACAGCCCGGACCACACAGAGAAACCCTGTCTCAAAAAACCAAACAAAATAAAAAAGCAAGCAAACAAACAAACAAAAGCCAGGCATGGGGTCTGGAGAGATGTCTCAGTGGTTAGGAACACTGACTACATTCCCAGAGGACCCAGGTATGATTCTCAGCACTCACATGGCAGTTTACAACCATCTGTAACTCCAGTTCCAGGGAATCCAATGCCCTCTTTTGGCCTCCATAAACACCAGTCACACACGTGGTACAAAGACATACATGTAGGTAAAATACTCATACACATACAATAAAAATAAAGCAGGCATGGTGCCATGTGTGCTGTAATCTTAGAGCTGGGAGTGCAGGGATACAGAGACAACCACTGGGGTTTGCTGGCTATTAGGTTCAATGAGAGAGCCTGTATCAAGGCAATAAAATGGGGAGTGATACGTAGGATGCCTTATGAACACCCCTGGCTCCGCATGCTCACACACACACACACACACACACACACAGGCAGAGTGTGCAATCCTGAGCTCTTTTTGTGGGAGATTTTTTAGTTACTGCTTCAATACCACTACTTGTTTGATTGCTTAAATTATTTCTAGCTCCTGGATTTAATTTTAGTAGGTCATATGAGTTTAGAGATTTATCTGTTTATTCCAGGGTTTCCAGATTTAGATATAAATTTTCAAAATATTCCCTGATGTGCTTCCAGATTTCACTGGACTCATTGTCACGGCTCTTTTTTTTTTTTTTATCCCTAATGTTATTAATTTGGGTCCTTATCCTTTTCCTTTTTGTTAAGGGTTTGTCAGTCTTAATTTTTTTCAAAGAGCCAGTTTTTTTTCTTTTAGATAAGATCTCACTGTGTAACTCCAGGTGGCCTAAAACTCACTCACTATGCAGACGTGGATAGCCTTGAATTGCAATCTACCTTCTGAGTGCTGGGATTAACGGTATGTGCCACCACGCCTGGATAACCAATATTTGGTTTGTTTTTGTGTTTGTTTGTTTTTTATGTGAGCACTTTTAGCTGTACGCCTTTCTGTATCCCAGAGGTTCTGATAGGCTCATTTCATTTGACTTGAGGCATTTCTTAATCTCCTTCCTGATTTCCCCAATGACCCACTGTGTAGTCTCCATATATGTATGTAGTTTCTCAAAGCAGAGTTGGTATTTTACATGCATGACAATGGAACGTTGCCTTACTGAAGACTTAAGGCAAATAAGGAAGATGTAGGAAGACTACATTGTATGGAATGGGAATATTAGAAGCATGTAGGTTGCACTAGACCCGGTGGGTCACAATAATAGCGCTAACTTTTATCTAACGGTACGGGGCAGCCCGTGAGAAATACCAGCAGAGACTGGCTATGCTGGCTGTGGATTTTGGAAGTATCCTCTGGAAGAAGTGTGGAAATAGACTGGAGACAACAAGGGTTGACCTTGTAAATCTAGCAAGAAGCACTGACCGGAGCCAGACATGGTGGTTCACAGGTGGTTCGCAATTGTAATGCCATGCAACTGGGAGGGTGAGACAGGAGGATTGCCATGAATTTGGGGCCAATCTGAAACTACATAGTGAGAGAGAAGCCAGCCTGGACCATTGAACGAGACCCTGTATCCAAACAAACAAAAGCTGATCCTGACCAGAAGTGGAGAGGTGGTTTTGGGTGCTAACTTTGCAAGTAGAGTCACTGGACTTAATGTTTTAAGGAATGAGTAGAGTGAGTCTGCCTGTCCAGGTTAGACAGACAGATAGATAAAGGAGAGACAAACCACAAAAAAAAAAAAAAAAAGCTGCTGGACTGTGGTGGTACGCGTCTTTAATCCCAGCACTCGGGAGGCAGAGGCAGGTGGATCTCTGTGAGTTCCAGGCCAGCCTGGTCTACAGAGTGAGTTCCAGGACAGCCAGGGCTACGCAGAGAAACCCTTTCTCAAAAAACAACAGCAACATTATACATTTCTATGTATTACTGATATACTTTTAATCATTTTAGTAACTATTTTATGTGTAGGACTGTTTGCCTGTACGTATGTCTGTGCAGAGCCTACAGGGGACAGAAGAAGGCATAAGATCTTCTGGGACTGGAGTTACAGATGTGAGCCTTTATGAGTGCTGGAACTCAAATCCAGTTCCTCCGGAAGAGAGGCTGATGTTCTCACCCACTGAGCCATCTGTAGCCCACATTATTAATATTAATGGCAATGGCTATTTATTGGTGCCAAGTAAAGGACCATGGATGCCTTCTTTAAGTAGCACCCCTGACAAAAAGAGTAAGAGCTGTCTGGAGCAATTCTGTGCTGACCTAGGCGACTTCGCAGCCCTGACCCCACCCTTACGCATCCTCACACTCACCCACTCCTCCCAGCGGGCTATCTTCTCCGCCATCTCCATGGCCTCCTGGTGTTCACGCTCTGCCGTCTCAGCGGCCTCCTTGGCCAGGCGTTCCTTGGCAGCCTTCTTCTCCTCTTCTGCCTTTTCCTCATCTGTTAAGCCGTAATTCCGAGGCTCTCCAATCTCTTTGATGAGCTGTTTGATGGCAAGTCTGTTCTGGGCATCTTCAAGTTTTCCTACATCTTTAAATACCAGAAGAGAGGAGATCTACACACAGATCCTAGACACGTCTGTGATTAGAAAAACACTCTATGTAAGTGCATAGGAAATGGTCACAACAAAGCTGCGCTTTCCAATTGGCAGGGAGGCTCAGAATTTCATTTCTCAAGGGTGGTTACCAAGATGGAGTCTGAGAATCAGGGGTGGCAGGGTTTGGGCTTGGCTCTTACAGTGCTTTTTCTGTCTGATTGCAACAAGATCTCACTAAATGGCTTTTCGTAGACTGGAATTCACTATGTAGACAAGGCTACTCGGCCTCTGTCCTCCTGAGTGCTGGGATCACAGACACACAAAACCTATGTCCTTTCTGAATTCTGGTAGTTGTCATTAATCTGAATGGATCGGCATGGGGATGGACTACACTATATTCTGAATTTGTCATATTTTTTGTCTATGTATATGGTTGTGTGTGTGTGTGTGTGTGTGTGTGTGTGTGCATGCTCCATATGTGTGGGCACATATATATTGTAGGTGCACACATACCTGCATCCAAAGGCACGTGGAAGCCTGAAGTTGACCTCAGGAGTCTTCCTTAATTGTTCTCCACCTTATTAATCAAGGCATGGGCTCTCGATTTAATCCAGAGCTCACTGATAAGGGCCAGTTTAGCTAGTCTGCTTGCTTAGGTAATCTTTCTCTACAGCTGGGATTACAGGTGGTCCACCATGCCCGTCCACAGTTTCTCTGTATACCCTGCTATCGTAGAGATCTTTTCCCTTTGTTTTTATATTATTTTTAATTAATCTATGTGCGTGTGAGTGCAAGGGCCTGCAAAGGGCAGAAGAAGGCACTGGGTTAAAGTGTAACTACCACAGCTGGCTTCCCGTGTCTCACTTCATAATCAACTAACCATTTCAGTCAACTCACTTGGCTATGCTGAAGGTCAGACTCCAGGATGTCTGCCTAACATTAATGCTGAGGCCAGAGAGGATCCACATGTGCTTCCCAGGTTCTTAGACTGTGTCTACAGAGAATGACAGCAGTGAGCACATTTGGCTTCTCTCTCTCCCAAGTTTATTTTATTTTTGAGACAGAGTCTGGATATATGGCACTGGCTGGCTTAGAACTTATGATCTGGATGCTAAGAACTAAGCCCTTAATGGGCTAAGAGTGTAACTTAATAATGAAGCATTTGCCTAGCAGGCATGAGGTGCTGGGTTTGATTCCCAATACAAAGAAGACAACAACAAAAACCACTGAAAGACCAAAGAGCAAAAATGTCTTGTCTGCTACTTCTTCATTGCCTGACCTCTGACATTTCATTGTTCAGATGTCCAGCGCTGCATTTACACTACACTGTGCTCCTGAGATTCAGCTCAAGTGTGTTACTTCCTAAGTGCTTCCTGTGCGATAAGTTCTGATACATGTTTCCAGAAAGTGAAGAAGAGTACAGAGAAGATATTTCCTGTTTGGGGTAGCTATGGGGTGAGGTGACCAAATGTAAAGGCCAGGAGATGTCTGTTCTGAGCACCCGTGCCTGGAAACACAACAGGGACAGAATCCTGCCCAGGGAACCTGGGGGAATGCTCGAAGCAGCCAGCAGCAAACACACTCCTTATCAGGAATAGACCAGTTTGACATTCAATCCTATAATCGACTCATATATTTCTGTATTATAATAACATCCCGATACCCTATCCACAGGTAAAACGGCTGCCCTGGAGGAAAGCTCAGTCCTTCTTGTGGCTTCTGAGCTCTATCAGTCACGCTTTATGCCTGGGTCTTCCCTCAGCCCTACAATCCCAGTCCCACGTGCATCACGGTTTGCTGGGGACTTGGAGGTCACTTTCATACCAATATGTATCGGGTGGACTTCAATTTCATCAAAGTAGTTGAAGACCGTCTCATCATCGGTATTGATGTCCCGGTAGTTGCTCAGGGCCCGGAGGAATCGGTCCTGGCTGTAATGTGTTCCCGCCACAATGCTCTCCGGGAGGTTCATCACCCGCTCCTTCAGAAATTCATCAGAGGCATCCAGACCGCACACGAATTCTGGGGAGAGGGAAAAACTCTGGGATCAGCATAGCACAGCAGGGGTGGATGGCCAAGGCTAACCAACATGTCTGGCTAGAAGCTGGAACCTCACACTGCTGCAGAAAGCCTGTCAGGGTGGCTTTCCTGGAGAGGAAATGCATGCAAACCTCACAATTCCAGAGAACTGAAGCCTAATTGGGAGTTTGCATCTCTCCCTCCTTTCTTCCTCCCTCTCTTCCTATAAAAGCAGCAGATACTGTTAGGTAGGAAAATCTCTAATGACCCTGTGACAATCAAATCTCTAGGCTTTCAGCCTGGAACTGGCATCTGTGGTAATGACTTCCCAACGGGATAGGGGAGGCGCAATAAGGTTTTTGTTGTTTTTCTAGATTTTTGTTTGTTGTTTCATTTTTGTTGTTTTCAAGATATATCTGTTTTATTTTTAGCTATGTATGTGCAAGTGTGTATGTATGCCATTGTGTGTGGTGATCAAAGAGGCTAGAAGAGAGCCCTGAGTCCCTTAGAGCTGAAGTGTGCAACCCAAAAGGGTTGCCAGGAGCCAAAACTTGAATCCTCTGAAAGAGCAGCTGGAGTTCTGTATTAGTTGCTTTCCTATGATAAAACACCACGACCACGGTAACTTATGGAAGGAAGGGCTTATTTGGGCTTATGGTTCCAGAGGGACAGCAGTCCATCACTACTATGGGGAAGTGGCAGGCATGGTGGCTGGAGCAGCAAGCTGAGAGCTCACGTCTTGAACTGTAAGCAGGAAGCAGAGGTGGAGGAGGTCGGAGTGCAACCTGGGAATGATGTGACTCTTTAAACTATTAAAGCTTGCCTCCAGTGACACACTTCCTCCAAAGCCACACCTCCTGAGACTCCCCAAATAGTGCCACTGACTTGGGACCAAGTGTTCAAATGGAGTCTAGGGTGGGGGGGGGGAGCACGTGCTTATTCAAATCACCACCAGTTTTTAGCTGCTGAGTCATTTCTCCAATCCTCAATGAGGCTTTATCACGCTCAGTGCTTGATGCATTTTGAACTGAATTTTATCCAGTTGCCTTGGTGACAGCATAGGCTCTTCCATGGAAATTGCAAAATGAACTCTTTTAGAAGCATTTCACAATCCTAAACCAGTCCGTGTCCCCCCCCCCCCACACACACACACACCTTTTTAGACCAACTAACTTCTCTCTTCAACTTTTCTAAAGTGTGTTTGTCTACATGAAGGAGATATTTTGAGAAAACCCATCTTTTGGTCATCATGGTTGGGCCACTGGTTTCAGAGCCCACAATACTCATCTCTGAGCTAGAGATGACTCAGAAGTTAAGAATGCTTGTTGGGCTGGGTGTGGTGGCCCACACCTTTAATCCCATAGTCTGGGAGACAGAGGCAGGCGGATCCCCGTGAGTTCAAGGCGAGTCTGGTTTACAGAGTGAATTCCAGGACAGCCATAAATTCTTCTTTGAAGATGAGTGCTTGCTATCTACACATCTCAGTCGATCTAGAAATTTTTCTGTCAGCTGTTCATGGTCTAAGAGGAAGAATTAATGCAGCCAGGAGCTTTGTTCCCGAGGGACCTGATGCCAATGAGCAGGCCCTTTTTAGTTACAATCTTGACCTGAATTGGTAAAAATACCTGTTCTTGTATTGATCACAGGTCTCCTAAGTATTCCCTTGGTGGTCCCTTATTCCTTTATGAAAGGCCTTTCATAAGCCACCTAAAAAAACCAAACAAAATTTTTGAGGGTGATGTGTGTGTGTGTGTGTGTGTGTGTGTGTGTGTGTGTGTATAAGAGGTCAATGTCTGGTGTCTTCCTTGTTAATTACTGTCCATCTTCTTTTTTAAAGACTTTTATTATTTTTAATTATGTGTGTGTGTGCACGTGGGTATGTCATATGAGTGCAGGTGTCCAGAGGCATGGATCCCCTGGAGCTGGAGTTACAAACAGTTGTAAGCCACCTGGTTTTGGATAGGGATTGAACTCCAGTCCTCTGGAAGAGCAGCAAGTACTCTTAGCCTCTGAGCCATCTTCCCAGACCCTCTCCATCATATTTTCCGAGACGGGTTCTCTCATTGAACCTGGAGTTTACCTATTCAGCGAGACAGATGGCCCACGAGTTCCTGGGACCCTCTTTCTCTGTCTCCCCGGCCCTAGGCTTGGCTTTTCTGTGTGGTGGCAGTGTTCCTCAGGCTCAAGTCATCACGCTTGCACGATAAGCATTCGGCAGTCTGAACCATCCCCAGCCCCTACAACAGAAGTCTCTAAAGCTCATGGAAAGGTCACAGAAATGCCTGCTTGATGCTCAGCGAATGGTGCTGAGCTGCGCTGTCAGGACAGTGTGAAGCTTCTGAGAAAACAGGTCACACCGAGTTCACTGCCTTGGCGTTTATGGAATGGAGAAGCTTCACACCTGCCCATCCGACTTCAGGAGCTGAGTGTCTTCTGGACAAGACAGTCCAGTTCTCTAGAGCCAGCTACCAGGTGGGGAAGGATCCCCCCCCACACACACACACAGCAGCCAGGTCACATGTAGGGCTTGGTGACAATGGGATCTGTAGGAACAGATGCTCTCAGGAGATTTGTGTCCTTCCTAGAATTTTAGTATCTGATATTCATCCCCGATACATTCTCTAATTTCTGAATTTGAGCTTGGTGGATCTTTGGTTTTTCCTAAAAAAATACCTAATTCAACAAACTTTAATGATTGTTGCCAGGCATGGTGGCACACACCTTTGATACCAGCTCTCAGGAGGCAAAGTCAGGTGGATCTCTGTGAGTTCAAGGTCAACTTGTTCAACATTTTAAGTTCCAGGGTAGCAAGGGCCATGCAGAGAAACCCTGTCTCGGAAAACCATAGATAAAAATAAAAGATTGTATGGCATAAAAGAGATTATATAACATTCCCTTAAATGTGTCCTTGGAGACACTGAGGGGATGGCTCTATGGGCGAAGAGCTTGCTGATAAGCTTAGGGACTGGAGTTCAATCCCCAGCACTTACAAGAAATGCCGGGCATGGTGCCATCCACTTGGAAGTACTGGGAAGATGGAGACGGGGATCTCTGGGGCTTGCTGGCCAGGCAGCCTAGCTGAATCAGCAAATGCCAGATGAGAGACCCTGTCTCACAAAACAAGGCAGATAGCTCCTGAAAAATGACACATAAAGTTGACCTCTGCTCTCACAGACATGTACACACGTGTATGCCTTCACATACCCAAACACACATGTTAAGTGTGTGTGACCTTGCAGAAATATTTCCAACTTACCAGGTGTAGTTAATTTATCAAAGGGAAACATTTTGCCTCTGATTTCTTCTTCTTCCTCTTCGTCTTCCTCTAGTAAGACAAAAATATATATGTAGTTATGCTTTTTAACATATTATGGGAGGAGTCACAGTGAAAGTCCAAATAATATCTTTAATTAGAAAAATAATTTTGGCTTTTTGAGACAAGGTTCACTCTGTAGCATAAGCTAGACTTGAGTTCACAGCAATTCTCCTGCCTCAGTCTCTCCTTACACACACACACACACACACACACACACACATATACATACATACATAGCCCAGGCTTGCCTTAAACTTGCAAACTTCCTGTCTCTTCCTCTCCAGTACTGAGATTACAGGCATATACTGTGCAGGCTTAGCTTCAGATGTCATACTGTGTGTACGTGTTTACATGTGTGTATACAAGTGTGCTGCTGTGTGTACATGTATGTGGAGCCATGAGGTAGATGTCAGGTGCCTTCTTCAACCTCTCCCTACCTTACTTTGGGGAACAGGATCTTTCATGGAACCTAGTACTCACTGATTTGACTAGACTGGCTGGCCATTGGGCTCCAGGGGTCTGTATACTCCCAGTGGTAGGGTATAGGCACAGGGCAGCATGCCCAGCTGTGAGCTGGGCATTAGCCCTAGGTCCTCATGCTTGCATGCTGCGGCAAGCACTTTATGGACTGAGCTGTCTCCCCAGCTGACACATTTTAATTAGCAATTATTACTGGAAACAAGCCGTAAACAGAACATGGAGCTTAGAAGTAGTCTCATAACCCAAATACCTATTGACAGACAAATGGATAAAGAAAATGTGGTACATGAAGACAAGGGACTATTATTCCACCTTAACAAGAAGGCTTGCCACCATGGACAAACCTGAGAATGCTGTGCTAAATGAAATATGACATCCACAGGAAAACAAGCAGAGTGTGAGTCCCTATACAGGAGGGGCCTGAAGCACTTAAATTCACAGGGAAAAAACAAACAAAACACACACAAAGAAAACTGTGGCATGGTGGTTGCCTGGGACTGAGGGTAGAGGGAAAGGGACAATTTCTAACCAAAGTGTGGGATGGTTGAGTCAAGCAAAAGGCAATTCCAGTTCCTGGGAGGTGGAAGCAGGAGGGTCAGAAGTTCAAGGTCATCCTCTGCTACACAGTGAGTTTGAGGCCAGTCTGGGTTACATGAGACCCTATCTCAAAAAATAAAAGCCAGCAAACAAACCCAAATAAAAGAAAAAGCAATCGCTATCAAGAAGAGTCACGCCTGAAGCTACTGTAACTGTAAGTAAGTGGTATGGAGTTAAAGATGTACATGTAACCAACCGCTAACGGTGGTATGAGGTTACCGTCATGGGCCACGTGGACGGGAGCAGCAGAGGACAGTGGAGCTGTAATCTATCACAGGACAAATCATCAATCATCCGTCGACTACTTTCAGACTGACAAGTATAGGAGGAGTCACATCTAGCTCTCGGGACACTGGGGTCTGAGTCTCCTTGTCACAAGAGCCCAAGCTCCCATTCCGACACACAATTTGAGTGGCGCGCTGTCCTCTAGCGTACCATCACGGCTAGTGTGCCGAGGACCTAGCTTACACCGCAGTATGCCAAAGTACAGACAAATGCTATAGCATCCAAAGGGCAGGTCTCCTGCCCAGGGTTTGTGCTACAGTGAAACAGAATACAAGGGGTTACGGAGATGGTTCCACAGGCGAAGATGCTTGCTTCCGAGGCCCGCACCCCATCCAACCTCTAGAACTTACATGGTGGAAGGAGGAAACCTCCCACAGGTTGTTCTCTGACCTCCGCACACACGTATGTCATGGCTCGATGGCCTCAAAAACCATAAGCCGAGTTGGGCATGGTGGCACAGGACTGTAATTCTAGCACTTGGAGACAGAGGCAGGAGGGTCAGGAGAGTTCAAGGCTACTCACTGCTAATAGTGAGGAAGTTAAACAATGGCGGCCTGAGCTTCTCAAAAAAAAAAAAAAAAAGTCTCTCCAGTTTTTTGTTTAATTGGGCAAATAGTTCTCCAAACAGTAAGACTGTAAAATAAATAAATAAGAAGTAAATTTAAAACACAGATTTAAGAAAACAAACAAAATGATAAGGTTCCAACTTAATGAGAATATAAACACGCAGCACACCCAGGAGGCAGAGGCAGGCGAAGCTCTGTGAGTTTAAGGTCTACAGAGTGAGTTCCAGGACAGCCAGAGTCACAACAGAGAAACCCTGTCTCGTAAAGCCAAATAAAAACAAACACGCAGAACAGAGAACACTTACGATTGAACAGGTCTTTCGCTTGATCATAGGTCTTTGGGAATCCATCCAAAATGTAACCTTGGTTCTTACAAGGCATAGATCTGAGCTTTTCTTTCACAAACCGAATTATATACTGATCTTCTAGCCGACCTGATTTTTAAAAAAATACATGCGCATATATGTTACTGGGAGACATGCTCCACACAAGGGCGAGGATGTTCTGAGCTCATCTGGAAACTATTATATAGGCAAAAATGTTATTAAAGACCTTTTCTTTTGCCCTTAAAGTTAAACACAACTCCTGTTGTTGTTGTTGTTTTGTTTTGTTTTTGAGCATGATGTGTGAGCTTTAATGCATTTTAAAGCAGAGGTGAACTGGCCTACAAGAAAGAGCAGGCACAGCAAGCAGTGCTGTCTGCCCTTGGGGAACCTTCTGTGTCACAACCTGTGGGTGAAGCGAGGGCGAGTGGACTAGTGTTGAGTCCTATGGCATCAAGTCCTACTTGCTTGAAGAATTTCCCCTGGCTTTATTTTTATTTTTAATTTACGTGGTGTGTGTGTGTGTGTGTGTGTGCGTGCGTGTGTGTGTCTGTCTGTCTGTGTGTCCCATGCATTCGAGTGTCCTATGAGACCAGAAGGTGTTGAATCCCCTGGAGCTGGAGTTACAGGCGACTGTACACTACCCAGAGTTCTGGGAGCTTCTGCAAGAGCAGTATGTAGTCTTAAATGCTGAGCCATCTCTCCAGCTCCTCACCCCACCCCTTTTTTGGCATTTTATGTATTTAGTAGTTGTGTATGCATATGTGTAGGTACACACATGCCATGGGGTTCACACTGAGGCCGAAGGACAACTCGTGAGAGTCGGTTCTCACCCGCTACCAACATGGGTCCTAGGATTTAGGTCATCAGGCTCGGCAGCAGGTGCTTCTACCCGCTGAGCCATCTCACTGCGGCTCAGCACTGTTCTCACCTTAATACATAGTAATAAATGCCTCGGTTGTGGAGTTGAGTGGGACAGTAGTCAGGTATTTTGCTTGCACGTGATTTATTGAAAGGGTGTATTCTGCTGAGGCTGTAACTCAGTAGAAGAGCTTGTGTGTAACAAGGTTAGAAGGCTCTGGGTTTTACACACCCCCACTCCACACAAAAGTAGGTGCTCAATAAATATTTGCTAGGTCAGAACAGCAAACTCAGTCTGCCTTTCAAAGACCCGTTCTTGAAAGCTTCAGAAAAGGGCTTGGGCTGGAGCTTAGTTGCTCAGCACCTGGCATGAGCAAGGAAGACCCTGGATTTTATCCCCAGCACCATGAATGATAATTAATAATATTAGTATTAAAAAAAATGAAGCTGCAGAATAGAATATGTCTACCTCAGCCCCCACACCTTCTCCAGCTCACATTTCTGACCTTTGCCCTTTGGTCAGTTTTGTCTTTAGCCCCAGCCCAGAGCTCCTGGAAACTGTTAGCAGGGACTGGGAGGGAGGAGTCTTCTCTGCAGCAGGCTTGGCAGTTAGATGAAGGTGTGCTGCAACACCTCCACGGCTGGCTACACCCACGGCTGTGCCCATGTTCAGCCTGTCTGCGCTTCACCTGATGGCCACTCAATAGCAGTGTAAGTCTGGCAAGGCCCCAAATGCCTTCCCAGGGTACATACGGCACCCTCTATGATGCAAAATAAACGGTTTAGGGCCATTTGTTATCATTTTACTAATGACAATAAAATAGTCTCATTAAAATGTTCTCAAGTCAGGGGTGGTGTCACCAACTTGTCACCCCAGGCCTGGGGACAGGAGGAGGCTGAGGAGGGAGAATGATGAGTTTGAATACAATCTGAGCTACATCGTAGTTCCAGGGGGCCTGGACTGCATATATAAAGAGAGAACAAAGCCCATGTCTTAAAAAATCTAATTAGGAATAAGGCTACAGTCCACTTGATAGAGTGTTTGCCCCGCATACACTGGACTCCAGCTTTGATCCCCAGCACCACATACAGAGGGCAGGGTGGCTCGAGCCTGCAATCCCTGCACTCAGGAGGGGTAGGAGGATCAGGAGTTCAAAGCCATCCTCCACTATGTGGCTATTTTGACACTTGGCTACACGAGAGACTGTCTCAAAATGAAGAAACAAACAAAACATATAAAAATAAAGCAAACCAAACAAAAAAACAAAACACTCTCCTATCCTCTACTTTTCAGTGTCTCACGGGTCGCTAGGTAGTAAAGATTCAGAAAAATCTTGTCCTTCGGAAACAAACAGAAGAGGTCAAAGGTATTGTTTAGCGGAACCAAATTCTTCCTACTGATTGGACACTATTTTCCTGTAAGCTTTGTAGTGGTACAAAGAAATAAGAAATGAATCCAAACTTCAAAAATCATAGGTCTTACTAATATTTTAACATGGACTTTATTTAAGCAGTTGGTTTTTGTTGTCTAAAGGATCCACCTATTTGTTTATTTGTATTTGGTGTGTATGTGTTGGGGAAGTTTATTTTTAGTTATGTTTGAAATTGGTTTATTGCCCTGGGTTGGGTGAGGGGTTGTCTAGGGCGTTTTGTATTGTCTGCAGGTGTTGGATCTCTGTGGGGGTTGTTTGATTGCTAATGATCTGAATGCGCTATCAGTAGAACGCCTGAGGAGTTCTGAATGAATAAAAACGCATGAGCTCAGAGCTCGGGGTTCCACTGTTGGATCAAGTATAGCGCTGGCCAGGATGGTGGTTCCCTCTGCTGAGGTCTGGCCAGCAAGCCCCAGCCATCCTCCTGTCTCTACCCTTGACCCGCAGTATTGGGGTTAGGGATATCTAGCTGGGATTCTCACTCTGGTTTGTTTTAAACACTGAGGGTTGCCATTACTTCATGCTGACTCACATGAGAGGTATGTCCAGTAGTTGGGAATGGGGTTTCTGTAGTAGTTCTTGGTCACTATGGTGTAAGAGAGGCATGGCCAGTGCAGTAGTTTGAGTGAGGAATGTCTCCCATGGGTGTGGATGTTAGAGTATTTGAAAGTGGACTTTCAGTGTTCATTTTCAGTTTTGCCCCACTTCCTGCTTGTGCTTGGGTTTGAAGATATAAGCCCTCCACTTCCTGTTCCTGCTGCCATGCCTCCTTGCCATGATGGACTTTCACCCTTCTGGAACCTTAGGCCCAAGTGAATTATAGGTTGCCTTGATCATGCTGTTTCACCACTGAGGGACACTAAGGGATTGCCTAAGTGTCTTTCTCTTGACAACTTTGACCTCTCTAGACATAACCCAAGACCTTTGACCAGTGTTGCGCCCTACCTGAGACAGCAGACTTGTTCACAGATAAATGTTACTGTGTACACAGCACAATGCATGGGATGCATGCAGGAAATAGGGTGGTTGCCATGGAGAAGCAGATGAACACATCTCTCATCTCAGCTATGCGTGACAGGAGCAACCAAAATCTTCCTAACAAAAGTCTCAAATAGAACATTAATTTTAGCCTGGTGGTGGTGGTGCATGCCTTTAATCCCAGCACTTGGGAGGCAGAGGCAGGCAGATTTCTGTGAGTTCAAGGCCAGCTTGGTCCAGGACAGCCAGGACTACACAGGCAAACCCTATCTCAAAAAACGAACAGTCAAACAAAGAACATTAACTTTAGTCTGCATGTTATATATACGTGCCTTCCTACATATCTCTCTTTTTCTATTTTAAGACAAAACTAAAAATAATTCCTATTTTGGAGGCTGGAGAGATGCTCAACAGTTAAGAACACTGGATGCTCTTCCAGCTGACCCTGATTTTTATTACCAGCATCCGCATGGGCGTGCGCAACCATCTGTAACTCGTGTATATATTTTTTTAATTTAAAGAAACATTTATTTTACGTGGATAGGTGTTTTGTCTGCATGTATGTGCATCATATATGTGCTTGGTGTCTATGGAGGTCAGAAGAAGGTGTCAGACTCCCTGGAACTAGAGTTATAGATGGTTGTGAGACTTCATGTATGTGCTGGGAATTGAACCCAGGTCCTCTGCAAGGGCAGACAGTGCTCTTAACCACTGAGCCATCTCCCGAGACCCCTCTTTTAGTGTCTTTTGACCTACCTCACCCACCCAACTCCATCCTCTCTTCTCTTAACCTCCATATTTTCCCCTCTATATTTGACTTCTTTTTGAAAGAAGCCCCACAAACCAGGAGTGGTGATTCTTGTCTGTGATCTCAGCATTCAGAAGGCTGAGTCAGGAGGATCACTGAGAGTTGAAGGTTATCATGGGCTACACAGTGAGTTCCAAGCCAACCTGGGCTATCTAGAAAGATCCTTTCTCAAAAAGAGAAAAGAGTGTGTACTTCCCATGTGCACTGTATCATGTGATATCTTTATTTCACTTAGCAGATGCATTCATGTTGTTGGAAGAGGAGGCGTCTTCAGTGCTTTTTATTTCTCCTCCTCTTCCTCCTCCTCCTTCTCCTCCTCCTCCCCCCTTCACCTCTTCTTCTCCTTTTTCTTTTTCTGAGGTATGGTCTTGTTGACCTCAAACTCTAGGTCCTCTCGTTTCAGCCTCCCAAGCATACAGGTGTGAGGCACCGTGTCAAAGAAGGAAGATTCCTCTGTGTGTGTGTGGAGGGGGGATGGGAACGTACGGAAGCATATGTGTCTATGTAGTAAATGTCAGGTGTAATTCTCAGTTGCTCTTTATCTTATTTTTTTAATTTAAAATTTTTTACTTTTTGATTTATTTGTCTTATTCGTTATGAGTCCTTTGCTCACATGTATGTCTATGCACCAAGTGTGTACTTTTGCTTGAGGAAGTCAGAAGAGGGCATTGGGTCCCCTGGAACTAGAATTATGGATGATTCCACCATGATGTGGATGCTGGGAATTGAACCCAAGTCCTCTGCAACAACAACAGGTGGTTTTATCTGCTGAGCCATCTCTCCATCCCCTTCACCTTTTTTTTTTTTTTTTTTTTTTTTTTTTTTTTTAAGGCAGAGTCTACAAAGCCCCGGAATTCACAGTACAGATCAGGCTGGCCTGTCTCTGCCTCCCAAGTGCTGGGATTAAAGGTGTGTACTACCATGTCATGCTTTCCACTTTGTATTTTGAGACAGGGTCTCTCACTGAACCTGGAGGTCCCTGATTTGGGTATCTGGGTGGCCAATCAGGTCTAGGGACCCACTTGTCACCAGTGCCTCCCACCCCAGTGCTGGGGCTACAGATATGTGCCAGGCATCTGGATTCAGGTCCTTATCCTCACCTCCTAACCTAGCACCCCCTTTTGCTTTTTTAGACAGTCCCTTTATTTATCTGCCCTGGAACTCATGATTCTCCTGCTTCATCCTCCTCTGTGCTGTGATTACAGGTATGATCTACCCTAGATTTTTCACTTCATTAGGAATTCTCACAGTGCTTTCCATAATAGCTGGGCCTGTCTACTTTATGGTTTGGGTTTTTTGTTTGTTTATTTGTCTGTTTTGTTTGTTTGTTTTTCAAAACAGAGTTTCTCTGTTGTTAACTGACTATCCCAGAACTCACTCTGTAGACTAGACTGGCCTCAAACTCACAGAGATCCACCTGCTTCTTGAGTGCTGGGATTAAAGGTGCGTGCCATCCAACCCTACCCTACCCCCACCCCCTACGGGCACGGGCCTGTGAACTTTAAACAAATGAGTGAGACTCAACTGGACATAGCTTTTAAATTACCTCCCTGGTTTCCTTCTTTTTAATTTTCAGTCTATCTTTTTCAATATTAGTAACATTTAAAATGTTACTATTAACCCACATACCTAATTACTAAAATGAGGTTTTAAAGTAGGTGCCAGACAAGATTTTCCAGTATCCCATGCACAGGAAAGATATGAAGTGTGTGAACAAGTATGAGCGTTCATCCTTTTTAAGTTTAAAACTCCCAGGTAAATACTACCAACTAGACTCAGCTCTCTTGACATAGGTGAAATGAGCAAGCACAAAGAATCCATAACTAAGGCACTCAGGCCTTAGGGCAGATATGACCTGAGCCTGGAGGTACTTCTCTGTGGGGCTGTGAAATGTGTGCTACTAGAGACATTGGAACTGAGAGGGGTCATGTGAGAAGAGCGAGCTTCCCCAGGTGTCCTGGACATCTGTCCCTGCAGAGGGTTCAAAGGTCTTGTTTTGCTCAAACATACTCAAGGCTCATGTTCTCAATTCAAGTAAACACAGACAGGAGGAATTCTGGGACAGACTTGATGTCCTAGTGATAAAATATCCTGACAAAAGCAACTTAGGGGAGAACGGTTTATTTGGGCTTACCATTACAGGTTCATGGTCTATCACAGCAGGGAAACCAAAGTGGCAGGAGCTGTATAAAGCTAGACACATCCCATCCACAGTCAAGAGCAGAGGGAAATGCATGCATCCATGATAATGATCAGCTCTCTCTGTCCTTATACTGTCCCGAATCCCTTGCCTAAGGGATTGATGCCGCCCACAGTGGGCTGAGTCTTTCCACATCAATTAATAATCAAGACACTATCCCACATATACACCTACAGTCCAACCTGATCTAGGGAATCCCTCATTAAGACTCTCATCCTAGGTGGTTCTAGGTTGTGCCAAGTTGACAAGTAAAACTAACCATCACTCTTGAGAAATTAAAAAGATCTTAGAGCGAGAGAAGACCCGATAAATGATTCTAATTTCATAGGAAGTGGGGGTGTGTATTGGGATGCCAAGTGGAAGAGGTCACAGCAGAAGAACAGTGGGTTTGAGGACAGCCTGGGCTATGTTGTGAGGTCCTTTTCATCCAATTATATCAACACACAACTTGTTGAAAGAAAAAAATTTATTGAGTTCAAGCATAAAAGGAAAAAAAAAAGAGAAAGAAAGAAAGAAAGGAAGGAAAAAAGAAAGCAAAAAGAAAAGAAAGAAAGCTGGACTGGCAAGGGACATAGTCCGAAATGAAAGTTCAGAGCTATGACCATGACTCAGATTTTTACAAACTATTTAAGCTTGAAAACCATAAACATTTTGTACCAACATAAACAAAACTTAGTCATAGTTTTTAATCAAATTTACTCAGAAACTCACTAACAATCATGGTCAGAGTCACCATAGCCCAGAAATGACATATCTCAGTTCCCAAAACAAGTACCCGACAATCGTTTTGTTTTGGCTTTACTGTAGGCTCTGAAAGCTAGGGGCTTTTCTCATTTTCCTGGGAACTTGAACTTTGTCTCTGTTTAATTTAACTTAAATGGAATTTGCAGTTTAAGATGGCGTTGTTTCTGCCATTTCATACCATATCATTTACAGAGACCCTATCTCAAAGCACCAGAATAAAGCAGTATAAAAATCACGTCTGTCTCATCCTGTAGGTAAGTTTGGGATGCCCATGCCTTGTCTCAAAAGCCTGAACAATTCTCTGCACCAGTGCCCTGTTTGGACTCCTAAACTCCAGCCATAATGTGTACCTATTTGTCCCTACAGATTCCTTCCCTACTTCCTCCCCATGGAATGTCTTATCTTGGGGGATTTCCTCCCATCCCCAAAGAAGGAGAGCCAGGGCTGTGTTGGACTCTAAAACCAGAATGGTTCCGAAAGGTCTCATGGGCAAGGCTGGGGATTCACTGTATCTCCAAGTTATTAGCTTGTGTTTTCTGTGTCACCCCTTTT
Source organism: Cricetomys ansorgei (assembly GCA_026225945.1). Lineage (NCBI taxonomy): Eukaryota > Metazoa > Chordata > Mammalia > Rodentia > Nesomyidae > Cricetomys > Cricetomys ansorgei. Next base: position 1,317,423 of record JAMJFZ010002669.1, on the reverse strand, counting down.
CCCTTGGGGAGATCACTATCTAAACTTCATCTCTTCCTGGGCCAGCTCATAACAAAGCAGAAATAAGACTAGGTCAGCTGGTTTAAGTGGACACTGGGTATCTATGTTCAAACCCATTCTCTACTGAATCAGGCTGGCCTAGGACAAGAGGGAAAGAGATACCTGGACTTGAGAGAAAGGTTAGAAGGACTAAAGACCTTAAAGGCAAGGAGATTAGTTGGATGATGGTGGTACACACCTTTAATCCCAGCACTCGGGAAACAGAGGCAGGCGGATCTCTGTGAATTGGAGGCCAGCCTGTGGACTGAGCTAGTTCAAGGACAGAAGAAGAAAAAAAGGCAAGGGATGTAACAAACTAGACAGTCAGGGCCTGGAACTGGAATACATACTCTGCAAGCGGGTCAGAGAGCCCCAGGCAATGGCATGATCCTGTGTGGGATATGCAAGTGACCAGGATGTCTTGTAGTCAGTGTCACAAGCAGGGACAGCAGGTACTCAGGAACTGCTTTTGCTTAAAAACTCTGACTCCACACTTGGGCACACAACGTAACTGAGAGCTGAGTACAAGCTGGGATCTCTGCCTTCACTACATGTCTGTGTTCTGTACTTTGGGTCAGACTCCTGCTGAACTCCACAGAGAGGCATGGTTCACTGTTTATCTCATCCCCCTGCCAGGCTGAGGGCACAAATGTAAGAGTTGTTGTCCTAAGCCTACAGTCACCCTAGATCTGGAAACAGTAAAACCACACAGATAGATCTCATAGATCGCCCCGGAGCAAAACTCACCATTTCACGGAAACGGGCTTGTCTCTCTCAAGACAAGGATTTCTCCATTCCATCCTAAAGATCCTGAATCTAGAGATCCTCCAGGCTGCATGGTGACCTACACCAAGAGTCATACATACCTCTCGCCCTCCCCTTGGTTCTCCTGTAAATAAGTCATGTTAGTAATAAGATGAATTGTTCACTTCCTCTCTTTCTATCTTCCCAAAATGGCCACTGTGACGCAAACCCTGTCTTGCCTTTTTTACAGTTGCTGTCACCTCTGGGGTAAGTAGTGGGGTCTGACTGTGTTGGAACCGACAAGGTCAAGTGTCTGGCTGAGGACACCCATTCCATTAGGGTCCCCTTGCTTTAGGTTTGGGAACCTAGTTCCTGACCACCGTGGAGATGATTAGTTGGAAAGAGCCCCCCCGCCCCAATCTTGGTGCCAGAGGTGTGGTGTTCCAGAAGATATCTCTAGAGGACCAAGGAAGGCAGTCAGGGTCTGTACCCCCAGGTCACACAGGAGTTGGGAGTTGGCCAATGGAAGCCTGCGCAGAAAAGAGCAGCAAGCTTCCAGTGCATTCTGCTGTCTGTGAATGCCATGCCCCTGTCACCTAGACTCCACTTGGCACCACCCGAACCTAGGGCATCAGAAGTGGCCACCCGCGAGAGCAGAGTAAGGGAAAAGAAAAGAAAGCCAGTTGAGAGCCTGACCAGGCGGGAGTCTCTAACACTGATCACGCTTAGCGTGGTTCGCGTATGACGCTAGAATCCCTGTGTTACGGAAGGGTCATGCTTCGGTGAGGCTGCGGTTCACACCGAGGGCCTTATGCACACTATACAGTTGCTCTAACAGAGCTACGCTGCCAAACCCTGGTTTTTTAAAAATTAGTTTTACTTAGGAAATTATCAGATAGTCACCAAAATATCAACAATATTTTTTTTTTCTGGGAGATGAATTAAGATCCTTGCTGCTATTATATTTTCTATAGCACTTTACTTTTCCAAACACGTAGCTTTAACAGAAAGATTTTTTTTCTGCTTGTATTTATATGTGTGCCTTGTGCATGTGAGGACAGTATCCATGGAGTCCAGAAGAAGTTATCAGATCCCCTGGAACCGGGGTTACAGGTGGTGACACCTGTATGTGTGTGCTGGGAACCAAACTGAGGTCCTCTGCAAAAGCAGCCAAAGCTCTTGACCCCTGAGCCATCTTTCCAGCCCACAGGCAGTATTTTATAACAAGACCGAAAACCGAAGTAGCTACTGAGCTGGCCTGGCACAGTTCTCGCCCGTTTGCTCTCTGCACGTCACCTGCATTCTGCTCCATGCTCTCCTTGATGCCATCTAAGAGCTCCTGGGCATCCTCCACATTCTCCTCTTCTTCCTCGTCTTCAGCTTCCTCTTCCCCTTCCCCTGACTCCTTGGGTGCAACAATCGCCTCCTGTATGCCACAGGGATAATCAAGTTGACCGCGCCCAATGCTGATGACTGTGTCACTAGCCATCTGGCTAAGTCAGAAGTGTACCCTGGAACAGACATCATGCAAAAGTCTGCAGGACGTGTGCATCTACCCAGATGGATAAGGGCCTAAGATTTTCCTTAACTCTACCGTTAGCTAAGAGAACAGTGGTGTATTCTGTGCTATCTCCACAACTGTCTAAGAGTCAGCAATTCTCTAAGGCACTAGACTGTGCCTTTTTTCTTTAAGATGTATTTTGTCTTTGAACTCCCTATGTAGACCAGGCTGGCCTTGAACTCACAGAGATCCACCCACCTTTGCTTCCCCAGTGCTGCTATTATAGGCATGTACCACCATTTTTAATTGTATGTACAGGTGTGTGTCTATGTGTGGGTTTGTGCACATGACTGCAGTACCCATGGAGGCCAGAAGAGGGCATTGGATCCTCTGGAGCTGGAGTTACAAGTAGTTATGAGCAAGTATTCTTAACTGCTGAGCTATCTCTCTGGAGCAGATTGTATCTTACGTGAAGGGAACACATTTTATAAAAATCAAGACATCAAGACTTTTAGACAGGGGGTGTAGCTCAGTGGCCACACATGCTTAGCATAAACAAAGCCCTGGGTTCAATTCCTAGTACCCCTCAAAATGACTCTAATTACTTAGTTTCTACTATTCCTAACAAAATCATATATATATCAAATAGTCTGATAATAGACTGAGAAAAGTGTAACAAGATTAAAGAAACAAAACAAAAAAAACCAAAAAAAAAAAAAAACCAACCTAAACTAAAAGTGTTCCAGCTAACAGAAGATAAGATATACTTTGGGAGTGACTAGAGGCAGAACTCCAAGAACTATGACTGCCTCCATCTCACAGAAGACAGAAAACCCTGTGGGAAACTCCATTTTCGTAACTGGGACCAGCAACCATACCAAATTAAAATCACAAATTTCTTTGACATTATGGATTAGTTATTGCTTATTACATGACTTGGGACACTTTTTGTGAAATGGAAAGATTCCCAATAAAGTAGTTTAAACATGTTACCAGCTTGGCGATGGCTTCGGAAATCACATCCTTCATTTTGATGTGATGCAATTTGTAGTATTTGGCTAGTTCTTCAGCGATGCTGGATTTTCCCACAGCAGGAGGACCAAGAATGCAGATCTTGATTGGCTAAAAGGGAAACAGAGAATATATCTCTTAGGGCTCCGGAGCTAGAAGGGGCGTTATTTCAGGACTGTGTTCTTTTCAAGGTCTCTGGACCCTGTAGTCTGACTTCAGCAACTCCACCAGATTCCAGACATTCTGCCTCCACTCCCTGCCACCGTGATCTCTACCCCATCACCTTGAAAGTGTTTGCCTCTATTCAGTTAGCTTAGAGTCACTCATTTCATGAGGATCTAATAGCATCTGTGTTCTGATCTGGACCAGGGAAGACTACAATACCCAACAAGCTGTGCTTGGGACACTGGGCATGGTGCTACATGCCAGTAATCCCAGCACTTGGAAGGTGGAGGCAGGAGGATCAGGAGGACCAGGGGGTCAAGGCCAGGCTCAACTACGTAGTGATTTGAAGCTAGAGTGGGTTGCACGAGACCCTGTCTAAAAACAAACAAGAAAGAGAGAAAGAAAAAGCAAAGGAAAAAAGCACCTGCCCAGTAACACCTAAAGTTGCCCAGGCTTTACATGCCACCAGTTTCATCTGTCCTGGACCATTCTCAAGAATATGTGGTCCAGTGTACAGGACCATACACTTGGAGATTGTCTCTGGCCTGAACTTGGTCTTCAATAGTTTAAAGCTAATTTTCCTTGATTTTTTAAAAAAATTATCTATCTATCCATCCATCCAATCTATCTATTGATCTATCTATCATCTATTTATTTCAGACAAGTTCCAGCCATGGCTAGCCATGAACTTGTGAACCTATTGCCTCTGCCTCCTGATCATTTTGTTAAAACCTTTACTTCTTCCTGTTTGAGGAGGGAAGCGAGTTCAAGGATGCCTGAGCTACAGAAAAGATCTTTTTTAAAAAAAAAAAAGAAGAAAAAGAAAGAAGAAAGAGGGAGGAAGAAAGAGAAGGAAGGAAGGGAGGGAGGGAGGGAGGGAGGGAGGGAGGCAGACTTGCCTGAACGCTTTAAGATGTTATGGATTCATAAGCAGTTACTAAATACTTACATTTCTTTCAAAATGGTCCAAAGAGTTGTGAAACTGTGGCCTAGCACTTTGCAAGTCCTATGTTAGAGCCACAGCGATGGGAAGAATCCCTTGGCTGTGTCCATATGCCTAAAGATCGTACAATTTCACCCAGGACTTTGCAGTCACCATTTGATAGTCAAGGACAGCCGTGAAGGGATAAGCATGAACACTGGAGTGGATCTCAGTGCAGTGAGTTTGATGACTGGTCCCTTCTGGCGAGGGATGATAGGTGAGTACCAAGTTGTCGGACAGTTGTCGGAGGCAAGATTAGGGGCAACGCTGGATGCTAGGTGGGCCAGCAACTGAAGCCCCAGCTTTCAACTGAGCAGGTTGGTGGGTCTCTCTTTGTCCATACACCAAGAGTGAATCCTGTCTCCTGGCCTTATCCAGGACTAAAACCAGAACAATCTACTCATTTGTTTATATGGACCAGTTTGTTACCATCCATGCCTGCTTTTAATTCTTTCAAGTTTGGCTCACAAGTTTTGATGTAATACACTTGCAGATAATGAGACTGGAGAAATATGTGGAGCATGAACAACTTGTTTGGAAGTTTTTAAATGGGAAGACTGGTGCTGGCGTAGAAGCACCGGCTCACATCAGAAGTGTGAGAACAGTAAGTGTCTGTAATTACCAATAATCCTCTGCTTTGCTTGTACTCTTTGAGGATGCTGGCGATATTTTCCACAAATCCTGTTTGCGCAACCCAGCGGATGTTGAAATTCTCCTTCACAAAGAGCGCCTCCATCCTCAGGTTCACTAGTAAGTGGTCCAGGTGCTCTTGCTGAGGGAAAAGGGAAAGCGGAGGTTTGTTTTGTTATCATCAGATGGTTATTGCAGACCAAAGTCGCTACAGTTGTTAAGGAAAGCAAATGTCCATACACTGAACAGAAAAGTCAATCAATTCGGCGTCATCTGTTTACAGAGCACCCGTGAGCTACAGCCTCAGCCATGAGATATTTTTAAAGGCTCTTCAGATCTGTTCTCTAAAGCAGGCAGCATCTTACTTCTTTTGGTTGGACACACAGCTCAAGAGTAGAAAGATACTGAAGTCCAAACGTAAGATTCTCTTTCAGTTCCCCCTCCCTTTCCATTCATTCATTTCTCCTTTCCATTCTAAGACAGGGATTCTCGTAGCCCAGGTTGACCTTGAACTCACTATGTAGCCAAGGATAACCCTCGATTCTTCTGCCTCTGATCCCCAACTGCTAGGATCACAGGTATATCACCATGTCTGTCCTCACCCCCGTCTATTCTCAATGCTGGTTAGGGAATCCAGGGCCTTGCATGTGCCAGGCAAGTACCCTCCAGCTCAGTCCCAACCCTTAGCTTTCTGAGACTTCACTTCTGTTGTGTGGTACGGGATACTGAAGCCGATGCTTTACTCTAGGCAAGCACTTTACTGAGTTAGCTCCCTAGCCTTCTTTCTGCTTTTTATTTTGATACTTTCACTTAGTTGCCCAGGCTAACATTGAGCTCATTCTGTAGCCCAGGCTGGCCTTGGACTCAGATCCTCCTGCCTCGGCCTCCCTAGTAGCTGGAGTTACAGGTATATGCCCCTCAAGCCTGGCCCTAGCCCTTTAAAATGTTTTATTATTTGATGTCTATCTTTATTTTGTTTGTTTGAGCAGGTCTCCAGTAGCCCAGGCTAGCTTTGAACTAATGATATGCCTTTGAACTCCTGGTCCTTCTGCCTTTACCTCTCCAGTGTGGGGATTTCAAGCATACACTGCCATACCAGCTAGCATCTATTTTTTTTAAAATAATACAGCCTCATGGTTAGCCCCCCAAAAAATAAGAATAAAGGAAATATTTTCTCTAATCCACAACCCCCACCCACTCCATTCTGCTCCTTCGATATCATTTAGGGAAACAATTTTTGAGAAAAAAATTTCCCATATACTGACTGTCAAGTCCTTTGATAGGAAAGCATTTTCTTTGGGTACTTTCTGTATTTTTCCAGGGCCGGTATTTTTGCTGATGCACTGTTAGGGAAAAACAGAGATATTACTTGGTTTTCCTACAAAGTTCATATAAAACGTCTCAAGTGAATGTGAACATAACCAAGCACACACACTAAGAGACATTTTCAAAATAACACACCAAACGTACATTCACTTACATGTCTCTGCCTGGAAGCAGAGACAAGCAAGGCTTGGACTCTGCCCTCAGGGACCACAAAGTTCCACAAAGGAGACAGACGTGCACACAGATACCTTCTGTGGGATGTTTGCAGCTAAGCAAAGGGATGTGTTAAACACACATGTGTTAAACACACATGAGGGGAGCCCATTGCTTTAGACTGAGCTCCTGCACTGAGCCCCGACAGACCAGGCCTGAACAAAATGGAGTCACTCAGGGTAAGGGTCACATAAGCCAATGAAACCTAGGGATGTTTCCCACATCCCCCAAGAGACAGATCCCACAGCAGACCCCCCCTTTTTCCCTCCTGGAAACATCTTTTGTTTTAACCCTTAGAGGGAAAAAAAAGAGAAAAAAGAAAGAAAGTAACCAGGAGGATCTGATACTATTCAGACAGCTTTTTTTCTAGTCTCCCTCTCCCTCATCCTCTCCCTCCCTCTCCCTCCCTCTCTCTCTCTCTCTCTCTCTCTCTCTCTCTGTGTGTATATAGGTGGGTGGAGTGATCACCTTCAGATCCTACTATTCTACCATTGCTCAGCAGGAGCTCTCGTTCTACTATGTAGTATAGAGGTTGCCTAAATTCATGAATTACGTCTGGATGTGTGCCCTTCCCTTCTCCACTCTTATTGAAATCCTAACCCTCAAGGTGATGGTGTGAGGAGCTAGGGCTTGGGGGAGTCTGCTGGGCCATGACGCTGGAATCCTTGTGAAGGAGGCAGTGCCTCATAAAAGAATCCTAAGGGAGTTCTCTGCCTCTTTCGGCCACGTGAGGGCAGGGACGTGCAGTCTGAGGCCTTCACCAGCCACCAAATCTGCCAATGCTTGACCTTGGCATTTGGAAACCCCCAGAACCAGAACCACGAGCAACGTACTTTTGCGGTTCCTGGACCTGCCTAGTTTGTATGTTTGTTACAGCAACCCACACAGACTACGGTACATGGAGAAGAGGCAACTGAGCAGATAGATGACTTGCCACCAAACCTGAGTCCAATCTCTGGGATCCACACTGTGGAAGAAGAAACCCAACTCCCAAAAGTTATCCTCTGGCCTCAATATGTGCAATGTGGCATGTGTGTGCATAACACACACTAAATAAATGTAATCCAATTTTTAAAGGAGGTGTCTGGGAACACCTGACCTGAGAGAGACATGAGAAGGAGGCACAGGAAGATCCTGGAACTAAATCTTAACAGTGAGTATAGGGGAGCCAAGAGAAAGCAGGAGGAGGCCACAGAACTGGCTTAGCTGGGCTGTGAGAGGCTGCACGTTTTGGAGCTACCTGCTCCCCGTCTAAAGAGCCGAGAAGCGCCTGTGAGTTTGGTGATTCTGTGCCTATCAGCGCTGCAGTCCAAGTGCCCGCAGATTCCAGCATGTCATTTCTGTTTCTGTATATCTGTGATGATCTCCATTCCCTCAGCCTGGACCCAGTGGTGGCATTGCTCGCTTTCTTCATGTACATACTGGACAAAGGTCATTTGGGTAGAAATTTCCCAATGCTTAGGCTGCAGTCACAGATTGTCAGCTTGAGATTTAACTGCATTCTGTTTTATGTGTTCCTAAGCCCTGTCAGCACAAGGAAATCAGGAACTATCATTTCGGGGGTACGGCTATTTCAAGCTACCCCATCGGGGTATGAAGACACGCAGACCACTCAGTGTACCTTGACCAGGTCTTCCAGAGTGTGAACGGACTCGTCCACCGCCACCAGGTAGTGAAGCTTCGGCACGTGGTCGATGACGTTCTGTATCACTCTGTGGACCGACAGGCACAATAATCGAACAGGAAAAGACAATGAGGTAAACTGAACGCACCCACCACAGACAAGGTAGGTGTTTGGTACTTTGATAAGTGGCCTCCTGTGGGGTTGTCCAAGGGCTAATAGTGAGCTGAAGTTCACCTTGAGCCCCGCGTCGCCCCTAGAGGATGGGGATGGGAGGAGTGCGGGTGCTCCTCGCCTTTTAGCACTGGCCAGAACCCGGCTAACTTTAGATATGAACCTTCACTAAAGCAAACATTCTTTTCTGCCTTTCTGGCTGGAATACGCAGACTCAAACTCCACACACAGACAAGGCCATTCCCGGGCAAAGGGCCAGCGGTGGGGACACGCGCGTGGCGGGAGGATTCCACCCTCGGGACGACAGCCTCATTTAATGTTCACTAAGATCAGGGGCAGGACTCCATCTGCAGTCTAAAGATGGAGTATTAAGGAGTTAGGTGACAATTCCCAGACTGAAGAACCCCTGGGAAAGAGGGGCAGGTCTAAAGACAGATCATGGGGTCTCAAACCTGTTTTCTTCCCTACATATTTTTCCATCTCTTTGTTCTCATTTTTTTTTTATTATTATTGTTCATTGTCGTCATCGTCATTGTCATCCTGACACTGTGGGGTCGAGCTCAAGGCCTTGCACATGTTAGGTAGGCATGCTACCGCTGACCTACTATATCCCCAGCCCTCCTTTTCCCCCCACTTTTTATCTATTTTGAGAGAGAATCTCACTGAATTGCCCAGGGTAGCCTTGTGCTTGTTCCGTAGTCCTGGCGGGCCCTGAACGTTTGATCTACCTGCCTCAGCCTCTTCACTAACTGGCACTTCAGGACCGTTAACCAGGTAAAACCTGGTTTCTTTCAAGTATACCGTCCCAGATCTGAGAAGAGGACCTAAGGCTTGTCTACCCGGTGGCTCAGTGTGTCTCACAACCGCGCTTGGGGTCAGTGATTTGCAAAGTGAGACACAGATTCAAGATGTGGCGGCTGTGACTGCTTAAGGAAGTCACGCAGAGGTGATCCGCATCAGTGGCTAACAGCTTCTGGATGCTGCTGGGACGCTGCCGAGGGCTTCGCGGGTGTGACGCTATCGGATCCTCAGACGACGGCCGTGGTGGTCCCCATCTCGTAATGAGAGACCAGCGGTTTGAGCACATCTACGGATTTCTGGATACAGCACTGATTAGCAGTCTAGGCTGGGCGGTGGCGGCACCGGCCTTTAATCACAGCATCCGGAAGGCAGGCGGATCTCTGTGAGGTGGAGGGCCAGCCTGGTCTATAGAGCAAGTTTCAGGACTAGAGTTACAACGGAGGAACCCTGTCTCGGAAAACAAAAAGCAAAAAACAAAACAAACAAAAGAGAGCCACTTGAAATGCGAAATATTTGGTTTTAAGAATGTCTGAGATTGAGCTGGTGGCATGTAGTACCGAGGAGGCCGAGGCAAGGAGATGTTTTCATTCAAGACCAGCTTACGATGCTGAATCAAAAAGAAAACATCTTCAGTCTTTAAAAACTTCAATCTTTAAAAAAAATCTTTAAAATGAAAATTCCTACAATAAGACAGCACATTTGATCACTTCTTCCCTCAAGTTAATGTTGGCTGGGGCCAATCTAAGGGTTTGTTGTTGTTGTTTTGTTTTTGTTGTCGGGGGAAGTTGGAATAAGAGAGTTCTTTAGCTCAGGTTAGCCCAGAACTCTCTATGTAGCTCAGGCTGGTCTTGAACTCTATCCTCCTGGGATCACAGGCATGTACCACCTGATGGGCAAGAGGTAGGTGCTGTGAAGTCTGGAATTTATACCATTTCAGGGACCTTGCTTTCAGAATAATAATAGAAATCACTTAAGTTCAGGGCTTGAAGGGATCTACACCCTGAGCTTGCAGGGCTGCAGCCCCGATGTTCAAGCTGTGTTCATTTCTCCATGAGTCTGCCACTCTCTCTGGGATCTGGAATGATCTCCTATCATGAGAAGGGGAAAATCTGGGACTCTGGAAGCAGCCCACTTGGACACCAGCCCACAGAGCAGAGTAAAGCCCTGGCTGTTGAAACACAAGGCTGGTACTCCAATAACTGTGAACCAGGTACCTACCCCGTTGCTTTGGTCAGGATCTACCTGGGCTGTGTTGGGAGGCTTAAGGAGTGTGGAAAATTCAGGTCAAGTGTGAGGCTGAAATGCTCAAAAGAAGCCACCTCTGTGTTAAAAGCCTGAAGACTTGTCCCCTCCGGGCAGAGAGCATCATGTGGGGCCAGCTGCAGGTTGGAATTTACAGTCAAGAGCCACAGTTTCTTCAGGTCCTTTGGAGAAAAACAACCATCCACTTTTAACCTAAACCCTAGCATTCTGGCGTCCGTTAGGTAAACCTCCTGGAACGGAATGCATTGTTAAGCTTCACTGGTCTCTAGCCCTCTCCAGATCTAACACAAAAGCAACTATAAGATAACATCAGCTCGCTATGGAAAAGGTTTTGCAATATTCCTGTCACCTGTTTAATGTGGGAACAGCGTGCTTGCTGAATGTATTGATTTATGACTCTTTGTTCTGAGGCTATGGAAGTCTGTGTGACTGCTTCCCCTGCCCAATCCTTCGCTTAGGGGGAACCGGAATCTGTGTTCACAGGCCACGGCCTTAGAATAAACTGTTTTATTTCCTTATAAGATTTGAATTCTGCACACTGGGGAAGCTGAGGCAGGAGGCTGAACTACAGAGTGAGACTCTGTCTTGAAGGGTTGGGGTGGGGGAGGTTCAGGTGTAGTTCCCTGACTGATTTCTGGAACTTTTTGGCAGTAGGTGTGACAATGACATCATTTCATCTGACACAAAGAAGAGAAGAAATGGAGTGCCCAGAATGTGCACCCCAAACCCTTTCTTTCCCAGAGCCGTTTTTCTGCTGATGGAGCCTCTAAGAGATGAAGCTGCACTGTTTATCACTTTGGTGTCTGCTGTGGGAGGACAGCATTCCATCAGATGCAAAATGGCAGTGCCAAGTGACTTCTGCATGAGGCCATGAAGAATGAATACAGCAATATGTATGAGGGTCTCCGAGCTGTGTATCTGAGGATTAATTACACAAATTAATCACCCAGCACAGTCACACTTCTGGGAGAACTCTTACCCTCCTAGATCAAGAACATGAATGGCTGGAATGACATTGGATCCATCTCCAAAGACAGGTAGTGCAGGCATGTCGCCCAGCCACGCCATCTGAAAGAAAGACAAGCAGGGAGCATTTGTCCTGGGACGTGTTGATCCCCTGCAGCCCGCATCCAGGTCAGTCTGAGGGCTCCAGAAGTACCACCACGCCTGGCCTTTGGCTGTCCCCTCTTGGATCTCCTTCTCTCAGACTTTTGTCCTACCGGCCACATAAAAATCTAGTTGTCCACTGCTAGATCTCATCTTACTTAGTGACCTGCAACACTTGACCCAACAGGATACTGTGTGTGTGTTTCCAGACAGCTCTTCACCATGTGGAATCTTTTCCCACTTGGCATTGACAGCATTGTCATTTCTCGTCTTCCCTCCTGGGTCTCCCCTTCTTGGTCTCTCTCCCATCTCCCTGTATCCTCCAAATACTGGGGAATCTGAAGACCCCATTCTCAACTCTCTTCCCTTCGCCATGCTGAGTCTCCAGGTGAGGCAGTCCGGCCCGTGGTTTAGATGCCGTCCTTACGCTACCAGTCTCCAAGATCACGAGAGAGATGGGTCTCGGTACCCTCCTTGGTGCATCGTTTTGTTTTGTTTTTTAGCATTTTCATCTTTTATTAGGGCAAACTTGTGAAAATACAGCCAGGTCTGTTTATGAACTTTCTCCTTACATTTTAAATTTTTTTGTGTATGTGTGTGTGTGTATGTGTGTGTGTGTATGTATGTGTGTTTGTATGTGTGTGTCTGTGTATGTGTGTGTATGTGTGTCTGTGTGTGTCTGTGTATGTGTGTGTGTGTGTCTGTGTATGTGTGTGTGTGTGTATGTGTGTTTGTATGTGTGTGTCTGTGTATGTGTGTGTATGTGTGTCTGTGTGTGTGTGTCTGTGTGTGTCTGTGTATGTGTGTGTCTGTGTGTGTCTGTGTGTGTGTGTGTCTCTGTGTGTGTGTGTGTGTGTGTGTGTGTGTGTGTAAGCACGCATGCTAAAGTACAAGTGTGAAAGTCAGATGATAGTGTACGGGAATTGGTTCTCTCCTTGCACCACACACTAGGGATTGAACTCCACCCTTTCCTTCACCTCCTGCTCCCTCCTCTCCCCTTCTCTATCTCTTTCTCCCTCCCCTCTCCCTCTCCTCGGCTCCCTTCTCTCCCCCATCTTCATCTCCTTCCCCTTTCTTTCCTGAAATAGGGTTTTACATTATACCGTAGGCTGGCCTCAAAGCCTCAGTCTTCCTGCCTCTGCCTGCTGAGTCATATCATGATGGCTAGGCGGCGTCACGCCTGGCTTGTAAAACTCTTCGTGAGACTGCATAGGGCGGGTGGGCAAGAGGGCTCAGCAGGTAAACGCTTGCCACAGTGGCTCCACAAAGCAGGCCCCAGCACACAATGTCTATACACACATACCATAACGATAAATCAAATAAAGACAAGGAACCCGCAGAGTCTTGGGTCCTGAGTGAGGATGAAGACAGGGTTGGGGAAAATGCTACTTTGTAAGCTAACTTGAAGGTGAAATTAAATTAATAATTAAAAAAAAAAGAGTTCACATAGTCATCGAAAAGCCAGACCTTAAAAAAGGCGTGTAAGATCCCTCCTTCTGCGCCGTACTGAAGTCCTGAAGCGACTACATACGTGGCGAATTTTTTGGGCTAAAATGGATTTTAAAAAAAGATAGAATTGATGTACCATTAGTCATCTTGAACTAGCCTGTAACTAAAATGAACACTGCTGTAGGCTCTGTCAACTCTCCTGGGCTCCCCAGGTGATGCTTAGGACAGAAATAGGGTCTCTAACCTAGAAAGAAACAACTCCACACAATTCAGAAATGTTTCCAACCACCACTGAAATTTAACGGGAACAAATAATTCAATTAAGAATTGTTATTTGTGATCTGGGTGGTGCTGGTATACACCTTTAATCCCAGCACTTGGGAGGCAGAGGCAGGTGGATCTCTGTAAGTTCTGGTCTGCAGAGTGAGTTCCTGGACAACAAGGCAGGGCTACATAGAAACTCTGTCTCGAAAAACCTTTAAAAAAAGAAAGGCAACAGGTTTAGTAGTATACCTACTGTGGTGGCTCACCAAGAAAGACATAGAGGCATATTCATAGGTGTAAACCCTGGCAGACCTCAACAAAGGGAACCACCATCATGGCAAGCACCATCCTGGACAGTGGAACCCCAAGTGTCTGAACTCAAGTGTTTTTATTGATCCAAAATTCCTCAGGTGTTCTGCTGATAGCACATGCAGATCATGGCCAATCAAACATCCTCCATATAAATCCAACACTTGCGGACAATATAAAATGCCAAGGCCTAGGAACTAGCCCTGAATTCAGAGTTCTGCCTGCCTCTTCCTTTCCAGTGCTGAGATCAAAGGCATGCACTACCACACCCACCAGCCACCACACCCAGTGCTTTGTATTTTGAATCAGGTTCTCCTGTAGCCCAATGCTAGCCTTGATTTTTGTGCATCCAATAGTGCACAAAAAGTTATTTTATGCATAACTAAAAGTACACTTCTACAACCTACAGGAATGCTTGGTCATGGATTGAAACCTCTGAACAATGAGACACAATAAACTTTTCCTTTTTATAAACTTATAATCTCCTGTATTTTGTTACAGTAATAGAATGCTGGCTGATGTAAGCTGATCCTCCCACAGTCCTCTGTATATGGACCAGTGGATAAGCAAGGCACAGAGACTCAGTCCTCTGCCTTCTCCTGACCCCGTAGCATGTAGCATGACTCCAAAAGGCTTCCTAAAGGTCATCCTGCGGACCTGCTCAGCCTCTATTGGACACTACACAGAGACTTTCCAGGCAGAAATTAGAGAATGTTGGGTTTAAAGAAGAGCAGAGGCAGGGGCGTGGGGAGGAGGTTAACCAGCATGAAGCAGGAAACAAAACTCTTAAGCAGGGACTGGAGGGCGATATTATTGAGAAATGCTCTACTTTTGCTCATTCACCTTTCCCAAGAGTCAAGGAAGAAATTGTTCCAGTTACATTTTAAACTGTCCAGGACTGGGGAGGTGAAGAAAGAAGAAGAAGAAGAAGAAGGAGAAGGAGGAGGAGGAGAGGAGAGGAGGAGGAGGAGGAGGAGAAGGAGAAGAGGAGGAGGAGGAGGAGGAGGAGAGGAGAGGAGGAGGAAGAAAGGAGAAGAACAAGAACAAGAACAAGAACAAGAACAAGAACAAGAACAAGAACAAGAACAAGAAGAGAAAGAGGAGGAAGAAGAAGAGGAAGAGGAAGAAGAAAAGGAAGTGGTGGTGGTGGCGGCAGAGGTGGTCCTTTCTGGATGGCCATATAGCGCCTTATGACTGCAATCCCAGAATTTACCTGAGAGGCTCACAAGTTTAAGGTCTGCCTAGAAAGTTCTAGGCCAGCCTGGAGCTACAGGGTAAGATCCTGTCTCAAAAAAGCTAAAGAAGAAAAAAGAGGAGGAGGAGGAAGGAGAGGAGGAAGATACAGCTAGTTGACTGCGTCTAAACAGTACAGAAATAGAATAGACAGGTAACTGTAGCACTGACGTGCCGTAACCCACAGGGTGTCTTGTGAGATCCAGACAATGTAAAAACTCCAAGGACATCAGAGATTATTCTACTGGAGTGACACGAGGTTGTATTCTTTATTAGTTTGCTTCTCTGTTGCTGTGGTAAATCACTAACCAAAACCAAAGTTAGGGAAGGAAAGGGTTTACTGACTTAAACTTTCATGTTATGGTACATCATAGAGGGAAGTCAAGGTAGAATGAAGCAGAAACTTGGAGGCAGGAACTGAAGCAGAGATCTTGGGCAATCACTGCTTACTGGTTTGCTCTCAGGCTCATTCAGCTGGTTTTTTTATAGGCCAGTCCCACCTGGCTAGGAATGACACTGCCCACTGTCTCTCTTGTACCAATTAGTAACCGGAAACACACCCCATAGACATGCCTGTATTAGACACGCCCACAGGCCTATTCCACAGAGGTAATTCTTTGAGGTTCCCTCTTCTCCCGTGTGCCAAGTTTATGACAAAACTAACCAGGGCATATTCCTTGGTATTAATTCTGATATGTTTTTTTGATAAATTAGCCTGGAAAATTATTGAGCTTTAAGCAAAATGTATTCATCTAGAATTATATAAAAAAAACTGGCTGGGTAAAGAACAGTAATAAGCACTTCCTTGGCATATATGAGGGTCTGGGTTTGAGGCCTAGCACCAGGGAGGAGGGAGGAAGAGAGGAACGGAGGAAAGAAGGAAGGAAGGAAGGAAGGAAGGAAGGAAGGAAGGAAGGAAGGAAGGAAGGAGAGACAGAGTGAAGAGGAAATTGTGATGGTTTTAATAAAAATGGCTCCCAGGCTCATAGAGAATGGTACTATTTGAAAGGATTTGGAGGAATGTGTCACTGGAGGTGGGCTTTGAGGTTTCAAGAAGCCCAAGCCAGGTCCAGTGTCTTGCTCCTTCCTGCTGCCTGAAGATCTTGATGTAGAACTCTCAGCTCTTCCAGCGCCATGTCTGCCTGCTATGATGATAATGGACTAAACCTCTGAAATGCCCTGATTAAATGCTGTCCTTTATGAGAACTGCCTTGGTCATGGTGTCTCTTCACAGCAATAAAACACTGACTAAGACAGAAGTCTATAAACAAAAAGATTTTTTTTAAAAGCTGGTCCTGGTGACATAAACATGTAATCTAAGAATTTAGAAGGCTGAGGCGAATTAAAGACAACTGGTCTACACAGCAAAACCCTATCTTAAAAAAATAGATTTATGGCCAGGCACAGTGGCAAACACCTTTAATCCTAGCAATCAGAAGGCAAAGGGCAGGCAGATCTCTGAATTCAGGGCTAGCGTGGACTGTATATTGAGTTCCAGGACATCCAGGCCTACCTAGTGAGACACTGTTTCAAATAGAGAAAAAGAAAAAAAAAGCTTTTATGGGGTTGGAGAGATGGCTCAGTTGTTAAGAGCACTTGTTGCTCTTGCCGAGGACCTAGGTTGGGTTCTCAGCACCCACATGGCAGCTCACAACCACCTGTAATTCCAGTTCCAGGAGATTTTGGTGCCCTCTTCTGGACAATGCAGGCAACACACACACACACACACACACACACACACACACACACACACGGTGCATATACAGAAACTCAGGCAAAACATTCATGCACATAAACTAAAAATTAAAAAAAAACGGATTTCATAATTAATTTTTATCATTTAGAGTTAAGGATGAATTAATATATTTACCTAATAAAGGTATTGTTTAAAAAATTTTTTAAATATTTAAACAAAGGTGTAAAGAAACGCTATCACTACCAGGCCCTTAGTTTTTGTGTTTCTGCACATTCTCCTTTAGCGAATGAGATATGTGAGTGATCGGCAGGGTGTAGGCTTTAACAAAATAACAGAATTTGGAGCTGGGAGAAATTTAGATAATTTGATATATCCCTTTTATTTTCCCAGTCCGGGGATAACCTCACCGATAAAGCGCTGCCTAGTGCGTGGAAGGCTTTGTCCACTCCCCAGCATCCCTCTTGCCACCAAAATAGAACTAGCGTGTCTAACTCTCTTCCACTCTGTTTGTCCTATGCTTTGTTGTTGTTATTTTGAGATGGTCCCATTATGTATTCCTAGCTGGCCTGGAACTTGCTATGGAGACTGTTCTGGCCTCAAACTCACAGTGACCCCCCTGCCTTTGCCTTGCATGTCTGGGATTAAAAGCGTGTGCCTCCTCCTTGGGCTTGTTTGTTTTTTAGTTGGGGGGGCTGTGTTTCTCACTATATAGCACAGACTGGCCTTGAATGCACCACCCTCCTGGGCCTCAGTCTCCTGGGTGCTGAAATTACAGGTGTGAGCCACCACACCCAGCTGTCTGTTGTTTTTGCAGCTATTTAATGCTCACGGGGTTTGTACTATATTCCTCAAATCAACGAGATTCTTCAGGGACAGAACCGGAAGTCTGAAATCCCTGCTGAAGCCACAAGGTGTCGCTTCAGAGCTGTCATCACTAATCATTGATCTGCCATTCTTTTTCTTTTTCCTTTTTCTTTTGTTAATGCAATGGAACCTTGGGTCTGGGATCTGTGCGAGTTAAATGAGGATGGTGGCAGCAGCACTCGCCTCTCAGAATTCTAAAGAGGACACCTGAGTCTGGAGAGGTGGCCTGGGGCACCATAGGTGAAATGCTCAGCCTGGGAGGGCGACAGTGATGGGAGCTGTGCATTGCTTTTCAATTACTATTGACTCATTACAGGGCACGCACACAGTCTATTTTTCTAAAAGATAGGATTGTAATACATGCCAAAGAACACATTTGGGAGGGGGTGTGCCGGAGCCTAGACCTGGGTCCTTGTTCATGCCAGGCAAGTACTCTGCCATTGAATTCTATTCCAGCTCTATATATTTTTTTCCTTTTTAAGGAGATTTATTTTGAGTTACATGTGTGTGGGAGTGTGTGTGTACAGATGAGTGCAGGTACCCTAAGACGCCAGAGGCATCCGATCCCCTGGAGCTGCAGCCTCCATGTGGGTGCTGTGAACCAAACTTGGGTCTCTGGGACTGCTGTGCCGTCTCTCCAGCCCCATCCCACCCCGCCGGTCCCCACGCTGGACACAGTCTTGCTAAGTTGTCAAACTGGTCTTGCGCTCCTTCTTGTAGCCCAGACAGGCCTTTAACTTGTGTTCTTCCTGCCTCAGTCTCCCCAGGGAGCTGTGAGTACAGGTGAGCACCTGCCGGTTCCAGCTTCACTGTTGCCGCTTTGTTCAGAAAGTGCCTTGCTTTGTAGCCCAGGCTGGCCCTGAACATTGGGTAACAGGCATGTGTCATCAGATCCAGCCTATAGGTGTGTCTGACAATAAGCTATGTCAAGATAAACCTTATTGAACGATGGGGTTGGAGTCAGGGAAGACAATGTTACCTCCTTCCCCAGTTTTTTGGTGTCTGGTAGAGCTTGAGTTTGAATGGATGCCCCCTCTTTTCCATGGTGCCACAGCTGTGAGATGGGGACAGGTCAGACAAGCTTAGGCATGCTCAGAACAGTGCGTGGCCACCCCTGGCTGTGTGACCCTGAACAAGTTAACCCCTCCAGGCCTCTGTCTCTTTATTGTGTTTTGTTTTCAAAACAGTTTCACTATGTAGCTCTGACTGTCCTGGAACTCACTATGTAGACCAAGATGGCCTCAAACTTACAGAGATCTGTCTGCCTCCCAAGTGCTGAGATTAAAGGCTTAAAGGCGTGCACCACTATGCCCAGCTTCTCTCTTTATTTGTAAAAGGGGTTAATACTGCACTTTGTTAAAGCTATTTGAAGAAAAACATTGCGACAGAGTCCAGAACCCAAGAATATGTGGTCCTTCCCTTCCCATTCCAACTGGGCTATTTGCCCAATTGGTGGGGGAGAGCCTTCAGGTCAGTGGGCTGGATCACAATCACGATCCCTAAGGATGGAGTGTATTGCTTGAGCCTGTGGGAGGAATAGCCAGGAAAGGGAGCAGTGCTGAGTATGCAGAGGAGAAAGTTGCCCAGGTACACCACCTCACAGAGAGCTCTTCTCACCCCACAGTGTTCTGTGTTTAGACTTACATTTTTTCCATATTTGAGAACTATTTTTTCAGCATTGATGTGGTCCAGGAAGTTGGGGTGATGCTTTCTTCTTCGATAATCCTCTTCTGTAAACGGAACCTCTGTGTCATCCTAAGGGAGACACAAGGAACAAATCTAATGCTCTAGAGCCAAGGAAGGCTGCACTGCCCAAGGAGCTGTTGCTTCTGACTCAATGGAAGCTCAACACTACCCAGTTCCCAAGAGTGAAATCCGAATCTCCAAATAGCTAGCACACAGGGCCCCTGACAGCCCCCACATAAGAAAGTGATCGATATTTTCAGTGATGGATGTGGGGGTCCCTAGTAAATAAAAAGATAGAAAAAGCAGCTAAGCAGCCAAACTTTAGTCAGGCTTCTAAGAACACCAAAATTGTGTAGGCCCAAGTCAGGGGCACTGTGACCCAAAACAGTTCCCAGAGTTAAAGAAAAACACTTTCTAAGACAAACAAGACGGCCTTGGGCTAAAAGAGTTTCCCCACGTAGACAGCCCATGGCCTCGGGCTAAGAGTCTTCCCCCCCCAGCCACATTGACTGAGACCCTAAGAGTTTACATTTTCTAGGAGCCCGCAACCTTGCTATATGCCAGCACCAATCAGTTTAAAGGTTAACTGGCCCCTATCTATCAAAATGGGAAAACAATTTGGGGACCAATCAACTTGTCCCAACTTGGTTTGTGCCTAGCAACCGCTTGGACAGTAAATAAAAAGGCTTGCTTTTTGCTCCTCGGGGCCGCTTCTACCCTGCGTGTTAGAGCGGTCCCAGTATACTGGAATAAATCCTCTTGCTGTTTGCATCGATATCCCGTCTGTGAGTCTCTGTGGGGGTGCAGAGTTCCGGTTTGGGCCCCTGGGGTCCCACAATGGACATACCAAGGACTCTGTAAAACTCATCAAAATATACTCCCTGGACACATGCACTTATTATATGCCAATGGAAACAAACAAACAAAATCTTCAAAAAAAAAAACAAAAACAAAAACAAAACCACTCATTCATTGCCTTGGAACTGGCAAGATGGCGGCTGGTTCCCCTGGGCTGCAAGAGTGTGTGGGAGAGCTTTGGTAATCATGTCTGGGGTTCATCATGTGCTATGGGATGATCCGAAAATCTCCCTTGATGCAACCTCAAAACAAATGAAAACGAGACCTGCAGGGTCCTTCTTGATTGTTCGGGTTCAGCTGCACACAGAGAGGAAATTATGGGTGTGGCGTAGCCTCTGGGTAACAGGTGTGATGATCTTCCTACGGGGCATTATTCAGAAGCCAGTCTTTCTAATGGTTATAGCTGCATATTGAATGTTAGAAAGACTTCAGGCTGTAAACCACAAGGCCAAACTGAAGCTCTGTGTATACTAACAAAACGGACACTTTTTTTTTTCTTTTTGGTTTTTCGAGACAAGGTTTCTCTGTGGTGACTCTGACTCTCCTGGAACTCACTCTGTAGATCAGGCTGGCCTTGAACTCACAGAGATCCTCGTGCCTCTGCCTCCCAAGTGCGGGGATTAAAGGCGTGTGCCACCACTGCCCAGCCAAAATGGACACTTTTTATTTGTTTGTTTTGTTTTTTGACACAGGCCTCAGGTGGCCCAGGCCGGCCTAGGATTTGTTAAGTACCCAAAGGGAGCTAACACTCAACTTCTTGATCCTCCTGCCTCCACATCAGACCTGGGATCACAGCCACGCACCACAGCTCCCAGTTTATACTAACACATGTAACACTTCCTGCTTTGAATTTTTATTTACAGATCTGGTTCCTGGAAGCCTTAAGACTTTTCCTTCTGTGACTGCAGTTAGCAAAGTGTATGAAACCTCTAAAATGTACCGTAACTGGGAAATAGAAGGATGTTAATTAAAGACAAGAAATGGATTATTACCAGAGAACATGGCAGGAGAGGTGACACACGTCTACATGCTCAGCAGTCAGGAGTCAGAGGCAGGCAGATCCTGTGAGTTCTAGGCCAGCCAGGGTTATATAGTGAGACCTGATCTCAAAACATGAAAAAAATACAGATATGACACAATCAATGGAGAGTGGAATTTACCCTGTGATCAAGGACATTCAGGAACTTAGGAAAAATTAACAATGTGAGAATTGTGTAGCATGTATGAATTGCAGGGTGCTCTTTCCCTATTTGTGTGTGTGCGCGTGTGTGCGTGCGTGTGCGTGTGCGTGTGTGTGTGTGTGTTGGCAGGTGTTTGGGTGTGTGTGTATGGGTATCATCTGCTGTTCACGCAAAGCACTTTAACAGCTGAGCCATCTCTCCAGTCCATGAATGACAGTTTTTATGTTAGTATACCGTATCTTCAGATTTGCTCAGTTAAGAGAGTCTCACAGACAGCTCCCAGCAGAGTGAAAGTGTAAGAGCTAAAGTTATGCTTTAAGTTTGAATTACTGTGCCTAAGAGATCTATAAAAAAGGACAGACATCTTCCTGAAGTGCTGGGTGGGGGCTGTTCATATGAGACTCCGGAAGCAAGTTTGGCTAATCCAACTACACCAAATGTTCTTCATCTATTCCGGATATGCTTAGTCACCTGTAGGGGGAAGACACCCAGACAGGAAGTACATCAGGATATATGCTTGCCCCTGATTGGACCTGCTGGGAAGTACATTGTGCACAGCCTTATGGGCTCTGCCTTTACAAGCATCTGCTGGATGTGACTTGGCACCATTTTGTGGGAACCCTGGAGAGGTCCTGGTCAGAGTCTATCATACTGGCCAGTATTTAACTAATTTAATTAAAGCTTGCTTCAAATTTGGCTCAAAATTGTGGTGATGGTCCTATTCTTGACCAGTGGGATTAGCAGAGGATATGTTCTTGACTTTAAAATGAACTCTGTGGGGAAACCATAGGATGCAGTTAAGGAGATAAAGTCCTGTCACAGTGTATTCGGCTGCCCTATATTTGCAGTAAGTTACAAAATGGAAGAAAAGGGCCAAGTGTGAAAATTCCAGCACTAAAGAGGCGACGGCAGGAGGATCAGGAATTCAAAGTCATTCTTGACTACAGACTGAATTTGAGCCATTCTGGCCTACGGGAGATCCTGCTCCGAATGATTGGAATCAAGATGACAACTGGAAGAAGATGAAGAAGGCGGGATGGTGCAAAAGCTAAAGTTATGTTTTCAGGTTTAATTACTGTACTTAAGAGATTTATAAAACAAAGATGCCTCTAATCTGTAAACCCCACTTGCCCAAGGACAGATACTTCCTGAAATACTGGGGGCTGTTGTTCATGCAAGATAACAAGCCACATGTTTTTGCTTCTGTAAACAAGCTTAGTTAATCCTACTGCACCAGATGTGCTTGATCACATGTGGGCGGAAGGTACATGGACGGGAAGTACATCAGGATGTACACTTGCCCCTAATTGGACAAAGGTGGGCAGTAGCCTTATGGGTTTTGCCCTTATTACCCCTGTGATAGTATATTTCTCTGCTATTTTCTGGAACCCCAGGAATGGACCTGACCAAAGTCTATCATCTTGGACAATATTTAATTAAAGCTTGTTTCAAATTTGCTCAATAACTGTGGTAGTGGTCTTAATTCTCAACTGGAAGGATTAACAATGGTCAGGCCTGTGGGTCATGTTGAGGAATGTAGATGATCTTGACAGTGATGGGTTGTTGGAAGAGTTGGAGCTATGTGTCTGTATGTTTGCACAGACATCCACAGTGTATGTAAATACTCATGTGTGAACGTGGGTGTACAGGTGCCAGAGCCTCTGTGTGCAGATTAAAAGACAACCTGAGTGCCAGTCCTCACATACCGCCTGGTTTGAGAAGGGATCTCTGTTTTTTTGTTAACGAGCATCCAAGCTAGTTGTCCCTCAGACTTCCAGGGGCTTCCTTGCGTCCACGGGAGCTCTGAGATGACAAATAGCCCACTGTGAGTCTGGCTTTACTAGGGGCTCTGGGGATTCAAACTCAGGTACCACTGCAAGCTCCTTTGCTCACTGAACTGTGGCCCCAGCTGATGCTTTTGAAGCAGGCCTGTAGCATGATCTGAATGACATTTTAACAAGACTGTTGTGGGCCACAGACTGGAAGGAAGAGACGATGTGAATAATGGATCCACCTCTAAGAGATGGGGATAAACCCTTGTCTCCCCCCTTAAGGGGTCAGTCCAATGGGATAGGTCAAGGAGCTTTTCCTCTCCAGGGTCTCTGCCATCTAGTGCAGTCCTCACGAACCCAGGCCATCCTGGGCCATCCTGAGGTTCTCCTGGATCTGCCTGCTACTCCTTTTTCTTCTCCTCTTGCAGATGCTGGCTAGATCCTAAGAATGCTTTCTGAGCTACCTGACCAAAGCTTAGGCTTCCTCCTGAATTTCTAAAGCTCTCCTCACCAGTACCTGCCACCAGGTGGCCTCCATGCCACCTCACCTCAAGCAGCCTGGCTCTGCTCCTTTCCTTTACCAGTCTCCTCTTCCTGTCTGGGCAGCTGTGGGGTTTACAGTTTGCCCGCTCTGGGGTTCTCCTCTTAAACTAATACATTTTCCTTGAGCTTCTGTTTGTATCCATCCAGAAATTCTTTTATTAATGAAACCAAGGGAACCCCAATAGGGGACCCCATTTCCCAGGTGTCATCTGATGGGTCTGCTGGGACTCCTGGAGATTTCCAACAACACTTCTTTCCTTCCCTTTAGTTCTTTAATTGGCAGAGAAAGTAAACCCATTCCTGTACCCCTAGATGGAATCAACAGCCAGTAATACGCATCCAGAAATCTTTATGGTCAGGGAAGCTGACAGCTGAGCCTTGGGCTAGAGCATCAACTTGGATACGAAGAGAACAGGTTGGAATGGTGATAAATTTTGCATAATGAATTAAGAGTAGTGGCTGACAAATCGGTGGATGGATGGATGGGTGGATGAATGGGTAGATGGATGGGTGGATGGGTGGATGAATGGATGGGTGGATGGGTGGATGGGTGGATGAATGGATGGGTGGATGGATGGATGGGTGGATGGATGGGTGGATGGGTGGGTGGGTAGATGGATGGGTGGATGAGAGTGGGGCCGGAGCAACCCCAGTGCTGAGGATTCTCTTAGGAGAAAGACAGAAAAAATTAGTTTGTGAGGGAAGATGTAGCTACTCCATCATTCTGTGAACACAGCAGATATAAAAATTACATATTACACTATTGGCCACCCATTTACATCCGTGCGTCCAACCCATAGATTGCCGGGTGACTGCTGCCGGCTGTTGATGCCATCTAGGGGTGCAGGAAGGGATGCAGCTGGGCAGCCCCACAGCCCTGGCTAACAGGACACAGTGACCAGCCTGCATGCTATGACTGTCAGCCTAAAACGCTTCTAGGCTTACTTCACTCTCAGTCCCTATGTCTGCAGCAAAACGGGTCCCATTTTACAAGGTGGAACGCAAGGTAACCGGGCCACAGGTTTTCACTAAATAAAAGGGGAAACATGCCTGGTCTGACCAGCTACATGGAAGCCTGTGAGTCCAAACCAGTGATGCTATTAATTCGCTTTTCACCTCCAGTTTCCTGGATGTACAGGGAAGGGCCTGGCTCTGAGCTGCGAACCTTCACTACTAGCTTTTTGGGCTACCCTCCTTTAGTCCTTACATTTCATTACAACAACAACAACACATGGAGTGTATTTTACATTTAAAAACA
The DNA here is from genome assembly GCA_026225945.1 of Cricetomys ansorgei. Taxonomy (NCBI): domain Eukaryota; kingdom Metazoa; phylum Chordata; class Mammalia; order Rodentia; family Nesomyidae; genus Cricetomys; species Cricetomys ansorgei. The sequence goes on along the minus strand of JAMJFZ010002669.1, from coordinate 1,292,733 downwards.
AAACGATAACAATAAAACCCAAGAAACAAGGACAAGGTCTCCCTATGTTGCACAGGCTAGCCCAGAACTCTTAGGCTTGAAGTAATCCTCTCCCTCCTGACTTCAGATGCACCCAGGGTTACCTTGCACTGGGGGTAAGGGGTTAGCTCCTTGCCACAGAGGAAAATTCTCTTGCTTTTCTGATAAATGGCGAGCAGCTGGTACCTCCTCCAGCTGGCTTTGCGCCCACCGCCCTTTCCTTATTAAGCGTTGAAGACTGTCATTCCTGACAACCCAGCCTGCTCACGAACAGCCATGGCAACTACTGAGCTCACTCAGTGTGGCTTCGCTTTTAGTTATTTATTTAATGAGGTCAGGTGACTCTGTAAACTGGCCCTTCGTCCTACGTTTCAATCCTATTTTACTGACTTACTCTTTTTGCGAGGGTTTATGTTGCTCAGGCTGGGGCTGGACTCCTCAACTGGGGTGGTCCTACTGACTCAGCTTCTGGGTGCGGCTGGGTCTCTGGGTGTGGGCCACTGAGCCCAGACAGCGCACCTTCTTTCTAATGGCTCACTGTGTTCCACCAGTGTGGAAACTGTGTGGGCTCCTGCTAGCTGGCTATTATTTGTGAAAACCAGAGCCTGTCCATCATTTTCGTTCTGACAATTCGGCTGAATTGGCATCAGCTCTGATTTCTTTACTCACCCACAGAGCATGGCTAGATTTTAAAAACAACTAGCAAGATGGCTCAGCAAGCGAAGGTGTGGTGCCGGGCTGCCAAGCCCGATGACCACAGTCCCACACTTACCATGGCTGATACTAAAAGGTATCTTGTAATCGATAACTTACCGGTGTGGAGAGCCGAGAAGGGGTGTTAGCGCTGGTGTGTGCAAGACCCTGTACACCGTTCATTTTCTTGTGATGGGTGAAGAAAATCCATTTTATACTAGGCATCTATCTTGGTCCCTAACAGCCATTTGTCTCAGCTTCAAGTTCCCAGTAACCCTGATACAGTGAACCCTCCTCCCCCAGAAATATACAGCCAGGGTCATCTGTTTGTTACGATATGAGTAACTGCCTTCTTCCTTCTGTAGCCTGCTTAAGCAGGTATTCAAGGACTATGGAGGTCGTCTTGATTGCCTGATCCTGGCAGAGCAGAACAGCTCTTGATTTGCTCCTGCAGATACTCGAAATCTTCCTTCGGGTTTCTGCCTTTTAATAATCCTTCCCCCAGCCCCCCTTGACGTAATAGTCTCTAACTTGGCTCAGAGATTCCTGTCCTCCTAGCAGTGTCAATGAATTTAACTGATTATAATCCGGATTCAGTCTGTGGTCTTTTCCCAGGGATCTCAAACTCCAAAATGTCGTTATCGCTTCAGATTGAGCGGTGGCTACTCATACCAACTAATGTGCCTTGAAGAGGTGCTAGTGTGTTTCTCCACTGAGCGAGAAGCTAGCACACAGCCACAGAGGCTCTGGAGCAGCAGCAAATGCCAACTGAGAAGCAGCAGTGTTGGAAGATGGCGAGCTTTTGGTCACAATGTAATAACTGTAATTGACAGGCATGTGTGCCACCATGTCTGGCTTGCTGTGCTGTGCTCTCACTGGTCTTACCTGGACCAGTGTCACACAGACACTCGGGGAATGCACTGTGCTCTGACTTCAGGAGGGCTATGGTGTCATCAGGCAATAAAAACTTTAGCTCCAGCCAGGCGGTGGTGGCGCAAGCCTTTGATCCCCGAACTTGGAAGGCAGAGGCAGGAGGAGCTCTGTGAGTTCAAGGCCAGCTAGATCTACAGAGTGAGTCCCAGGACAGCCAGAGTTACAACAGAGAGACCCTGTCACGAAAAAACAAAACAAAACAAACAAAAAAAATAAACAAACAAATAAAAAAACAAGACTTTTGCTCTGACAATCTTCATTGTCAGCTTGACCACATTTGGAGTCATCTGGGAGAGACCGCTGGGTGCATCCGTGAGAGCATTTCCGGGGAGGTACCTGAAGAGGAAGACCCACCAGGATGCGTCCCAGACTGAATGAAAATGTAAAGAAGAGAAAATGAGCTGAGCAGCAGCATTCATCTCTCTCTGCTTCCTGAGGGCAGCCACCACAAACCTTCCCCTCCATGATAGCCCACATCCCTTCAGTGAAGCAAGATAAATCTACTCCTCTTGCAAGCATGATGTCATGACACTTTTAATCTCAGCACTAGGAAGGCAGAGGCAGATTGGTATCTGTAAATTCAAGGTCAGACTGGTCTACACAATTCTAGGCCAGCCAGGGTACATAGTAAGACCCTGTCTCAAGAGCAAACAACCAAACAAACCGTTCTCAACCCTATTTTGTCAGATATTCTGCCACATCAATGAGAAAAGCAGCCAATATAATAACCTTCTTGGACCCTTGTCATACACGTGGTCAGGCCTTGACCACATTGTTCTGTGGTAGCGTTATCTGTCTGGGAGCATTTTAAAATTCGTGGTGGTTGTAGCTGGGGGTGTAGCTCAGTGGCCCGGTGAGCGTCTAGCATAGAGAAAGCCCTGGGTTTGACCCTTGGCACCACATAAAAACTGAGCGTGGCCATGAATGTCTGTAATCCCAGATCTTTGGGTACAGAGACAGAAGGATCTTAAGTTAAGGCTATCTTTGGCTATGTAGTGAGTCTGAGGCCAGCCTGGATGGACTATATGAGGTGCCGTGTCAGAAACAAAACAACAACACATACACACACAAAACTTCACCAAACTTTGGTGGTGTGTAAAATAATAAACTCCCCTAGATTTGAATGTGGTTAGTCAGCCCACTCTGTTCACTGTTTGCTATAGGGCAGGGCTCAGGAGTGTAGGGATTCACAGCTCTGTGTGAAGAAAGGCTAGTATTCCACTCACAGGGTCCAGAGGTCTGGATCTTGCCCACGTCATCACCGTCGACAACAAAATGAACAGCTTGCGCTTTTCAAAATGGTTGACTTCTTCGTTCAGGGCTGTGGGGCCAAAGCAGAGCAGTCGTTGGCATCCATATATAAGAGCCAGTTTGCTTTGTTTTAAGCATTTTTATTCTACCTTTGAGTTGTGTGCTTGTGTGTGTGTGCGTCGGTGTAGATGTGTACCTGTAGCTGCAGGGGCCAGCAGATCTCAGAGATCACAGATTCCCGGAGCGGGAGTGGCAGGTGGCGGATGTGGAGACCTCAGCAAGGGGCTGCCATCAGAGGGTACAGGCCTGCTTGGGGTCTCAGAGCAGGCATTTCTGCCTAGCTTAGGCTACGGGTGTGGAAGTATAGGACATGTCTTGGCGTGGGGGTAGGGGTTCTGCCTTGGGCCCCCCCCCCCAGGGCCGTAGTAGAGAGCATAGATGAGGTGGAAATGCTATGAACAAGGTGTCACGAGTGTGTAGAAAGACAGCAATCGTGTCGCCAACAGGGGTTTTGTCACGCTGTGCAGAGCCTCCCAGAGTCGGGGCTTATGGTGGCAATGGAAAGGCCTTGCTGTTGTGTGACTTTGCCGGGGTACGGATTGGGGTCAGAGTGAACATGTCGTACAAGCGTCAGGCACGTTTTCAGTGTTAGGTGACTCTTCGCACAACAGTGCACCGAGGTGTGGGTGTCCTCGCCGGGAAAATGGAGGGACTCCCCTAAGATGGGAAAGCTTGACTGAGCTGAGTTCGAGGACGTCGTGTCCCGCTTTCATGCTGTTCCCAACTTGAAATGTTCCTGGGACAGTTTGTTTTTAATTCTAGTTAGGAAATTGCCTCTTCCATTTAACTGTGCTGTTTTAACTTTTCCTTGCTGTTGGGCTTCACTTTGGCCTGTTTTGTGGATACGTGCCACGCTTCCAGGGCTCTAACTGGGTCACCTTTTTAAAAATGTGTGACACTTAATAATAGGTAGAACATACGCTGCCTGTCCCCCCTAGGCACTCTCCGTATATGCAAATGTAAGTTCATGCGCCCACGCCATCTAGCCTTCCTTTCACAATATCCATGAAGCACGGTGAGATAAAAGAAATCTAAAACGTTTAAAGATAATGAAGTGCTGGTCAGATGTGATGTGTGCTCCTGGTTTATGCAGTGCTGGGGACTGAACCTCTGATAGGCAAGCCCTCATTGGAGCCACAGTGCCAGCCCTGTGGCTTTTCTTTCTTTTCCAGCCCTCTCCTCCAGCCCTCCTTCTCTTCCTCCCTTCCTCCCTTCCTTTCATTTTTGCTATCTTCTTGACAGTTTCGCTGTGGAGGCAGTTTGGTTACAGAATCTCGGCCCTCCCGCCTCAGCATCCTTTGTGCCACATCTGGTTTAGGAGTACGTATTCAGGGGCTGGAGAGATGGTTCAGCGGTTGGCTAAGAACATGTGCTGTTCGTATTGGTGTCCACGTTAGTGGCTCACAACTGCCTGTAACTCCAGTTCCAGGGGACATGGTGCCCTCTTCTGGCCTCTGTGGGTACACACACGCATGCACATGTGCCCCCCCCCCCCCCCCCCCCCCCCCCCCCCCCCCCCCCCCCCCCGGCCAACTAACTACATACTGATTTTTCTTTTCAAAAAATACATATTTAAGAAAAACAAAATCTAAAAATGTGTGCAAGGTAAAATAACAAAGTTCCTGACCTGTTGTCTCTAGCCTCACCCGCCATGGCGGCCAAGAGACCGTGCCAACAGAGCAGAGTGGCTGTATCTATACTTTCTTGCATAGAAACGTTGTATTTCACGACATTTAGTTAAAACATTTCCTCCAAGGAGAGAGGTGAAATTTTTCTTAAAGAAATAAGAAAGGAACAAGATGTCTTAAATCCCAGGAAAGCCAGTGCAATGCCAAAGTTTGAGGAATGATGACTTTTTTTTGGAGGGGTCATGGGGTCATCCTCAGATGGGCTGATGCTCATCGGTCACAGCTGAAAGTCTATATTTACTGTCTAAAATTCACTGCCAAGGGCCATCTGGCTGAGGCAGGCAAGAATAGGAAACAGCTTAGTACCCTGGGGCACCACTAGGCTTGGCAATGCACATGCTCTCTTCCACAAATGTGTTCAGTGGCCTGAGACCTTACTTCATGTGCTATGCACACACAACTCTCTCCAGACAATGCATGTAGCAACCTGGTGGCAACTTAGAACCCCTACCTGCACCAGGCTGCACATACATGATACACATGCTTTAAATAAGTTATTCCTCTTAGTGACCCTTGGATAATGCCTCTTTTCTCTTTAAACATGTCCCAGATCATATCCCGAAATCAAGGAAAGATGGTCAGCTCTAGTCTGAAACTTTAAAAGAATAAAAATAATATTTTTACCATAGCACGTATGTAGAGGGCGAGGGAAATCTTCAAGAGTCGGTTTTCTGCTTCACGTGGGCCCTGGGCAATGATCTCTAGTTGTCCACCTTGGTGGCAAGTGCCACCAGCTGAGCCATCTCACCAGCCAGCCCCTCAACTGGATTTTGTATGCAAGCGCAATGAGGCAAACTATCTCCTCAGAGCAGCCTTTTAGAGAGAATTCCTTATTTACCATCTTATACCTATACGTAATTGGGCACCTATGTGATTAAAATCAAGTGCATCATGGGGAGGAACATGCACAGTGAGTTATAGAGCTCATATCTGTCAATCAAAATAGAGAACCAACCTCACTACCTCCCTTAGTAACCAAACTCCTTCTCTTGAACCCTATAAAGGAAAGCTCAAGCAACAGTTAGGGTCTGTGTTAGAGTTTCTATTGCTGTGACGAAAACACCGTGACCAAAAGCAAATTGGGCAGGAAAGGGCTTATTTGGCTTACATTTCCATATTTCTATTCATCATCAAAGGAAGTCAGGACAGGAACTTAAACAGAGCAGGAACCTGGAGGCAGGAGCTGACGCAGAGGCCATGGGAGAGTGCTGCTTACAGGCTTGAGCCTCATAGCTTGCTCAGTCTTCTTTGTTCTAGAACCCAAGACCACCAGACTAGGGATGACGCCACCCACAATGGGCTGGGCCCTCCCACATTGATCACTAATTAGGAAAATGCCTTACAGCTGGATTTTATGGAGACATTTTCTCAATTGGAGCTCCTTCCTCTCTGATGACTCGAGCTTGTGTCAGATTGACATAAAATCAGCCGGTTCAGGGTCCTTGAGTACACTGGCCCACTGTTACTCTTTTCTTAAAAAAAAAAAAATACTGGGACTGGAGAGATAACTCAGTAGTTAAGAACACTGACTACTCGTGCAGAGGTTCTGAGTTTGATTCCCAGTAACCACATGATGGCTCACAACCACCTATAATGGGGCCAGACGCCCTCTGCTGGCATGCAGGTGTACATGCAGATATGTGGGACTGTCATAGCGCTCAGAGTGGTTGGAAGCTGACTTGGAATCCCGTGTCATCCCAGGAGATGAGAACAGTAGGCAGTCAGCTGCTCCTCACTTTGGCCCTGGTCAGAACCCAGCTAAATATTAAATATTGCCTGCTTCCCAGAAGCAAAAGGAATGTGGCTTGGTTGGTGCTTATCTGCGCTGTAGCTGGAAGCCTAGGGATGGGTCCATTCACTGATAAGGTGCCTTCCTCTTTTTCCCTATGAGACCGTACCTTGTACAGAAGATGCCCTTGCAAGACCTTGACACTTACACTTGAGCCCCCCCACCCCGTGCAAATAAGGCTACCCAATATCCTTGTCTGCGCCAATGGATCCCAACCCTGGGTAACAAAGACCTTCCCCTGCTGTGGCCCCATATATGTAACCTACACCCTGCATTAAAGTGATCTCTACTTCCACCAGAAGAGAGTCCCGAGGCCTGATTCATTCGTTCTGTTCTCTGCGCTGAGATTCAGTTCCCCGTGAGTTGGTCTGAGCCAGCCCTCCCCACCCACAACCACCACAACACACACACTACTCCTTCCTAGCTCCCACTTCCGACCTCCCTTCCCTCCTGGCCAGCGTGAAGTGGGGAGTACAGAGGGGAAGAGGCTGGAACACCCGGGAAAACAACACAGAGTGCTCATATAAAGTAAGCAAATCTTTAAAAAAAACTTACAAAAATATTATTTTTATTTTATGCGTGGAAGTGTTTCTCCTGCATGTATGTATGTGCACTGTTTACGTGCAGTCGGAGGAGGCCAGAGGGCTGGAAGGATGGCTCAGTGGTTAAGCTCCTGCCACCTTGACTGCCCTTCCTTGAACTAAGCCAGAATAAACCACTTCTCCCTTGGGCTGCTTTTTGCCAAGGTGGATATATATACATTGCAGCAGTAGAAAAGAAACTAAGACACCGGGCTACACAGGAAGACCCTGTCTCAAAAGATGCAAACGAGTACCAAACAGAAACAACCACAAAAAAAAAAAAAAAAAAAAAGCTACAGGACCCCATGTGTCCACCCCCACAGGTGCATTCATTTGCAAACTTTCACTGCACACATTGCAAACTTTAGGTACCTCTTAGACCAGTTCTCCCTTGACTCTCAACGCGGCTGTGTGTAAACAGTGCCCCTTGCGATTGATTACAAAGGGTTAACAGGGGACTGGGAATACAGTTCCTGGCAGAGCGCTCTCCACCCTTAGCAGTTTCCTATAGCGATGCTCCTTAGAGCTCACTGACCCGAGACTGCCCATAAGGCTTCCTCCACTTGCTTCGAATTCTCAGTGATGTTATAGATGATAACATCACACTCCAGCAAGCGCGTGAGCAGGTCTTCTCGAGAGATAGCCTGAAAAGAACAGCAACATTCCATTTGCAACAAGTCGACAAGGCAACCTGAGTGTCTTGACAGAGTGACAGACAGACTGACAGCCTCCAAGTTAGATCTGCACCAGGAGAGCCCCATAGGGAACGCTTGCAGAAGGATTTCTATTAAGGTGAATCCTTGGCTCTCTTCTGTGTGTGTAGGTCACAAGTAACAAAGAAGTCACTGAAAACAGCCTGGAATGGATGATTTTTAAAACTGCCAAATAGGGGCTGGGGAACTGGCGGCTCGGTCCTGTGAAGCACTTGCCTTGCGATTGTGAGGACCCGAGTTCCATCCCCAGAACTTACACAAACACGCAATGCTGGCTTTGCTGGTAATGGCTCCCACTTGTAAAGCTGGGAGGGTGGTGGAGGTGGAGGACCCCTGGGCTCCCTCACCAGCCAGACTAGCGTACCGGGTGAGGACCAGGCCAATGGGAGATGATCCCAGAGGAGGAGGCTGCTGGTCCTGAGGGAGACACCCAACACTGTCTTCCAGTTTTCACACCCAGGTATGCGTGTGTACATGTTTCTCCATCCCCATTCAGGTCCTTCTGCATTTGCCTACTCTAATTTGCTTGGGAAACTATAACAAAGGGCCAGACACTGAGTGTCTTAAATAACAGAAATGCATCTCCACCATCTAGAGGTGGAAGTCCAAGGCCAAGGTGCCCCATGTGTGGTGAGCCCCCAGACTCTGGGCCTAGATTCTGCTGTGTGCTGCTGGCTATATTGCCTATTCCATTATTGGGAGATTCTCCGAGCAAAACTAAGCCATTAAAATAGGCTGCTGGGAGTGGCTAGTTTTGAGGAAGTCAAAGATTCCCTAAAGGTACATTCCCTCTCTGGCTAAACATTCAGCTCCATCGAGAGAAGCTATTGCCCTAAGTAAGCATTCAGTACCATCAAGTGAGGCTATTGCCCTAGATGAGCATCTGACTCCACCTAGAGAAGCTATTTCCCTGGATAAACATTCAGCTTCCCTGAAAAAAATTATCTCCCAGGATAAACATCCTGCTCCAACAGAAAGGATGTCTTAAGACGATTGATACCCTCATTGCATACCTGCTGAATTCCTTGTGCTTTGTAACCCTTGAGAAAAAGGTATTAACTGAGACAAAAATTAAACTTCAGCTCCATTCCATCTGAGCTCAATGATACTGTGTGTGCCTGATCTATCCCCTTCCTTTTTCGTCTCTTTTCCCCTTTCCTCGTAAGGCCCTTCAGTCCCGCTCCCCCATTCAAATACTTCTCGACTTGCCAGGCTGGCCCTGGCACCCATGCGCATTTGGTTCCTTACAAGTAGAGGAGAGGATCCATTCCTTCCCTCTCCTTTGGCTCCCGGGAAGTGATGGTCATGGCTGTTGTGTGGCTTTGTATATACATGGCCCATTTCTCGCCGCCCCTCTCTGATGGTGGTAGTGCTGCAGAGGGCAGGGAGTTCGAGACAGGGTTTCTTTGGGTAGCCCTGGCTGTCCTGAAACTCACTCTGTAGACCAGTCTGGACGCCAACTCAGATCTGCCTGCCTCTGCCTCCTGAGTGCTGGGACTAAAGGTGTGCCCCACCACCTGCTTCTTGTCTCTGTCTTGATGCTTACCTTATGTTTCTACTGTGTGCCCCTCCCTTGCACATTCAGCCCAGAAAAAGACCCTTTAAGAGGCTGATATCATGGGTTGAATTGTCTCCTCTCCCTGAAAAGATATTGTCTTAGTCACTGATCTATTGCTGTGAGGAGACACTATGACCAAGGCAATTTATAAAGAGTAAGCATTTAATTGCTTACAGGTTCAGAGGGTTAGAGTCCTTATCCCTTCTGCTTGGGGAGTATGGCAATAGTCAGGCAAGCCATGGTGCTGGACCAATGGCTGAGAGTCTGCATCTGATCCACAAGCAGGAGGCACAGAGAAAGACTGGGAGTGGCTTTTAAAACCTCAAAGTCCTCCTCTAATGACACATTTCCTTCAACAATGCCTCACACCTCCTAATCCTTCCCAAGCAGTTCCACCAACTGGGGATCAGGCATTCAAATACATGAGCCTATGGGGCCATTCTCATTCAACCACCACAGATGTGCTGACACCCTTAATTCCCAGTACTTCAGTCTGTAGCCTTATTTGAAGACAGGGTCTCTGTTCTGGTTCAAATTTGAGATGGCTCCATGGGCTCACATATTTGAACACTTGGCCTTACAAATGATGACTGGAAACCGTTTGTACTAAGTGCCCTTCAACTCGTGATTCCTCTGTCTCAAGTGCTGGAGTGTATGTGTGAGCTACCACGGCCAGCCGCAGTACAGGTCTCAATAACTCTTTTCTCACATCGTATTTATAATTAACAAAGGCTATTGAATTAAATCTTGAAGCACGAACGGATTACAGGGTGCACAGAGCTCTGTGGTGGGTTTAGAGAGAAGAGGGTCAGGTGGATGGAGAAGTTAGCTTGGGAGAGAGGAAGGCACCTCTTCTAGGAGTGCAGAAATGACTCCCAGTGAGGACAGGGTCCAATTCTGCTCAATAGGCAGATGCAAGTCACGTGAGTCTCCAGGAACTCATTGCCCAGGCTACTCCTCTTTCCTGTAAGGGACACTCACGGTCTTATGATTGACCCTCCATAGAGAGAAGATATTTATGAGTTTGGAAGTCAGGACCAGTTTCATTTCTTCCAAGAATATCTCATTTAAATTCTCTACTTTAGCCCCACATTTAAAGTGGAGACGTGGTATCCTCTGTTACAGTAGAACAGCCGTACCTAACCTGTGGGTTGCACGACCCTTTCTCATGCATGTCATGCAGACCATCTGCCTATCAGATATTTACATTACGATTCGTAACAGCAGCAAAATTACAGTTATGAAGCAGTAACGAAAATAATTTTATGGTTGGGGGGGGGGTCAATACAACATGAGGAACTGTGTTAAAGGACCGCAGCATTGGGAAGCTTGAGAGCCGCTGCAGTAGAAGGATGTGCCCTGGGCTGGGGAGATGATCCCCAGCATCCATGTTAAGCCAGATGCAGCAGTGTACCTAGAAAGATGTATGCAGTGTAGCGGGATGCTTGGTATTCCATAGTCATATACTAGCTTTATGGAATGATGCCCCTGTGGACAAGTCTTCTGTGCTGGTCTAGGGAAGATGCTTCCTAATGCCTTCCAGCTTGTAAAAGGCTTGCTTTTAAAAGACTGCACCTGTTCACACCTCCGTGCTAAAAACAACGGAGTAGCCCCCTAGATCTCCACATAAACGGGCCATTGGTTTATGTTACTGTAGATGAAGGATCCCTATAGCCATCACAAGTTATGCAGCCAGGAGACCAGAGAAGACTCTGGTCTCTCTCAGCTTGGGCATCCATGGGATAGGAGACAGATCCACTGGCAGACCCCGAGAGGTGTTAGGTTCTAATCATTTGTGTAATTAAGGCCTGTGTGGAGGGAGGAGGGGGTTGGATGAATAAAGGATCTAGGGGAAGAAGCAAAGAGGAAGCGATGTGAGACGTTGTGAGGCAGGGCCAAGATCTCTGCCTAAGCCGACCAGGTACTGCATCCCTGAAAGCTGTCCTTGCTCTTTACTGAGGCGTCACAGATATTAATAATTTCCTTCACAATGCAGTAGTATGGAGAGATGGGAGGCAGAGACAGAAGAACTGTCTGGGAACGTGTGGGCCAGCTCGCCCATAGGCAGCAAACTCCAACAAAGCGACACTGTCTCAAACACAGTGCAAGGCAAAGACTACTCTGGCCCCCGCATGTGCACTGTGGCAGGCACACGCCTGCACTTCTGCCAAAGATGAAACACGAAGATTAAAAAAATTAAAGGACATTTCCCACATCCCATCATGTAGCCTGTCTGCAAGTGCAGAAGGGCCGAGGTGTTGGAGAGTGCTAACAGACTGCCAAGGAATTCTGAGGCACCAAAAGGATTCTGCCCTTGTCGAGACCTAGGGAAAGCCACCATGGGATGGGGGTGGAGGTGGGAGTGGGGGCTTACGAAATATGTCTCCACAGCGAAGTCTGGCCTGACGCTTTCTGCCTTGGACAACGTGCCCACAATCTGGAATGTGCCTTCCTTCACTTTTGCAGAGGAAGCCTCTGGGACTGCTGTTGGCTTTGGTTCATCCTCCTCTTCCTCCTCTTCTGCAATCTCTTCCAGGGAAGCCCCAGCGACGCAGTTAGCTAGGAACTGCAAGAGAATCAAAATGTCCCAGGTACTAAGCAGAGTTTTGAGCAAGAGAAGTCAGTGAGTGATGATTCTAGAATCTTGCCTTTACCGGGTACCCCACAGACTGAGCAAGAGCTGTGCGTGGTGGTCACAAGGTGATAAGATGATGTCCACAGCACATGGCAGTGGTCACATAGGAGAGGACACAACAGCCCGGCGACACAAGTGCAGAGAGCTTCAGCAATTGCTTGCTTCAGCATTAGGAAGATTTGGTGAAAATGTTTGTCTTGTTCAGCTGGAACACAGATATGCACCGTGAGCCCCCAAGGAAATTTAAAATTAGTTTGCCTCGCCAGGTGGTAAAAGTTCAAGGCCAGCCTGGTCTACAGAGTGAGTTCCAGGACAGCCAGAGTTACAGCAGAGAAACCCTGTCTCAAAAGTAAAAAAATAAAAAAAATAAAATAAAATAAAATACACAAAATAAAATCAGTCTGTCTATCCTTTACCCTTCCCCATCCTCTGTCTGTCTCTCTGGAAGCAGCATCTCATATATTTTAGGCTGGCCTTGAACTTGCTATATAGCCAAAGATGACCTCAACTCCCAATGCTCCTGCCTCCACCTCCTGAATGCTGGGACCAGAGTCACACAGCACCAGACCTGTTTTGTGCCTGGTATAAACAAACACTCTGCCAGCTCAGTTACATCCCTAGCCTAAAACTATTTGACAGTTACATCTGAGAAACAGATGAAATTAAGTTTAAAACATTATTTTAGTACTGGGGATCGAATGCAAGTCCTTGCACATACTAGCCGAGATCACAACCACATCCTTTTGTCCTAAACGTTTTACTTAGTCTAATAAATCCAAAGCACTATTTATCAGTTTAGTACAAAACCAGTATAAATTATTATTAAACGCAGGGCTTCACGCCTGCTAGGCAAATGCTCTACCACTGAGAGTTGTTTTCCAGCCTCTACAAAAATTGATGAGCTATTTTCCTCCCTGATTTTTCTCACAGAATATGTCTCCCTGTGTAGCCCAGGCTAGTCTTGGCTTTTGAGTTCTGGAGTTGCAGGGGTGTCCCCTTTTTTTCAAATGCTGGTCTTTGGAATTCAAGCAGTTATGCTCATAGTTTCTCTATTTGAACCAGCCACGGTTGAGGTGTTCAGTGACCACATGGGGCCTCTGTTACTGAAAAGTAAAATAAAAAAAATAATGATGCTGACTAAGATGTATTTATTTATTTTTAAAGATTCAATCTGTAACATAAAACTTCTTACTCGAATGTCAATTTGAAAAAAAAAAAAACACTGATCACTGTGCAAACAGGTCAACTAAGATTACAAGTGAACAGGAAAAAAAGAAAAAGAAAGAGCAAAAGAAAAACACTCCATAAAAAAAATATATCCAACTTTGAAGAGAACTGCTTTCTGGTGTCTTCACATTCTTCCGTCTGTGTACGGAAGCACAGCACAGTGCTCCCTTGTGTGAAGGCTTCCCTGCCAAACGGAAAGCATTGACAGTCTATTTACATACTCTCCTGTCTACTCCAGTGCTATATTTGCGGAGTCACCTGGGCAGGTCACTATGCCTTAATGATCCACACTAGAATTTAATTTCACCACAGCTGGTCATCTGATGATTTGCTTTAAAGAGTCACTAGAGGGTTTGTTTCCGCATACTCATTTTTAAACAATCTTGGGGTGGGTGTGTGAAAGGGGGGGGCAGGAAACCTGAGCTCTAATCCCCTCTGCTACTTTATTAGCTGTGCAGCTTGGGCAACTCATCACCATTTCACCTCTCACGGCCCCAGGCTCTTCATCTTGCAGGTCTCATAGGTAGGACCTCCAAAGGCATGTTGCCAAAATTTATTTATTTTTATTTTAAGTGTATGTGTGTTTGCCTGTGTGTATGTATGTGCACCATGTGCAAGCAATGCCCACAGAGCCCAGAAGAGGGCGTCAAAGCATGTTGGACTGGAGTTACAGAGGATGGGGAGCTGCCATGTGAGTGCTGGGAATTGAATCCCAGTCCTCTGGAAGAGCCGCCAGTACTCTTAACCATGGGCCATCTCTCCAGCCCCTAGCCAAATGAACAGCCCCTAGGTTCCCTTTTGGTGTGTGTGTGTGTGTGTGTGTGTGTGTGTGTGTGTTCCTCTTTATATCTCCACTTAAGTTTTTGAGACAGGGTCTCTCACTGAACCTGCAAATCGTCATCTCAGCTAGACTGGCTGGCCAGCAAGCCCCAGGATCTCCCTGACGCCTTCCCAGAATTACTACTTGCCCAGATTTTACATGGATGATGGAGGTCAGACCTCAGGTCCTCAGGCTTCTGCTTCAAGTGCTGTCTGCCACTAAGCTGTCTCCCCAGCCCTCCTGGAGGTAAGGAAGCTTAAGGGGACTGGGTCAAAAATTGTGCCTACCACAAAATAGTGCTTTAAAAAGAGTAGATGAATGTTTCATGGGCGACATGATAGGTTGTCTGCTCTATAGTTCCCTATATGATCTTTACAAACCCTTTACTCTCTGGAGCCTCAGTTTCCCCATATTGAAGAAGTAGACCAACCTGAAGTCTCCAAACACCTGGGTTTCCAGGAAGGAGCATGGGTCAAGCATGGTTAGGGACAGGTCCTGGAGGCAATACCAGGATTGGAATCTTCCCCTGGGGAGGCTCCTAACAGCAGGTGGCTCAGACCCTTGCTGTGGGGATGGACCGGCACACATTGTGGGCTGATGGCCAGTCTGGCTCTGGACACTACTCACCTTTCCTATATTCCCGCTGCTGTAGGTGTCCAGCTGGTTAATGAACACCCTCTGTATCCTCAGAACTCTCTCGGTTGCCGCAGGAACCTCCTCTTCAGCCATGGTGGGAGCTGCAGTAGTTGCTAAGGTGAAAGAGTCCTCTCGGTTGCTAAGGAGGAGAGGCGGGGCCTGGGAAGGCTGTGAATATCAGGTTCCTTGGCGCGTGGCTCCGGCACCAGCAGGGCGTGGAGTGGTGAGAGTTCTGGGAAGGGGGTGCTCGAAGGGCGTGGGCCTGGGCGTGTCCGTTGGGGGTGTGACTCAGGGTCTGAGCGGGGCGTATCCGAAAGGGCTGGGCTGTGGTGCTTGGAGCTCGCTTTTCCCAGGTTTTATGTTCGCAGAGTTGCTGCTGTCCGAAGGCCCTCTGCACAGTTCGTCCTCTCTGCGAGCGTCCTTGGCACCTGTCACGGGGCCCAGCTTATCGCTGTCTCCTGTGGATGACAAGGTGGAGTCACACACCCTAAGCCTTTAATAAACAGTGGGCGTCATTCAAGGTTCTCCTGTAGGACGGTCGGCTCCGGGGTGACATCGTCTTTAAAGAAAAGCAGTTATAGCGTTCAGGACACGTGGAACCCCAGCGTGAGAGCCCATCATCACACCCTGCTGTAGCCAGTTGCTGCTTGATGCGCAGGTGTTTGTCCTTGTAGAATATCATCCAGGGAAGTCAGGGCAGAAGGCAGGAACTGAAGCAAAGACCTTGGAGGAACGCTGCTTACTGGCTTCCTCCCCATGTCTTGCTCAGCCTGCTTTCTTATACAATCAGGGACTCGGGTGGTACTGCCCACGGTGATCTGGGTCCTTCCCTATCAATGAAGAAATGTCCCACAGACTTGCCTGCAGACCATTCTTATAGGGGCATCTTATATCAATTGAGATCCCTCTTCCCAAACTGTTTCCTAAAGCATTTTCAATTTTTTCCTCCCCTGGGGATTTTGGTGGAGGTGCCTAAAGGCACTTTGTGCATGAGAATTTACACACAATCACAAAGTTTAAACCCAGAAAGTTTAGATTCTGGGTCTTCTTTTCAAATGAGATTGCTCCTGTAGTTGCTGAAAGATACCAAATAAAAAAAGAGTAACATTGTGGCAGGCAGGCAAGATGGCTCAGAGGATAAAGGAGCCTGCCATCAAGCCTCAAGACATGAGTTATATCCCTCTGTTCCACTAAAGAACAAACTCCAGCAAGCTGTCCTCTACCCTCCACACATATACCACGGCAACACGCCCTCCCCACAAATAAATTAATGCAATAAACAATAACATTCATTGTAGTAGTACGCAGCAGTGGGGGCTCAGCAAAGAAGACAGGGCTTCCACCCATGAGGGCGCCATGAGGGAGCCATGAGGGAGCCCCCACTGCAGCATACTATTGGCTTACGATAGTACGATAGTATGCCATGTTGGGCGCCATTTTTCTTGTTTTCTGAGCTGCTCCAGCAGCAGCGTACAATTCATTTTGTTTTATTACTGATCTCCAAAGGTTGTGGAGGACTACAGATATAACCTGTCCATTATGTTAGAATAGTCTGATAATTCTGAAATAGTTTTAAATACTAACTTGTTAAATGTAAATATATTAACTTGTTACATGTAGATATGTATGCATACATAAAAATTTAAAATATGCATTTATTTTTATGTGTATAAGCGTTTGCCTGAATGAATGGCTCTGCATCACATGCGTGCCTGGTGCCATTAGAAGCCAGAAGAGGATGTCAGATCCCCTGGAACTGGAGTAACAGAGGGTTGTGAGCCACCATGCAGGTGTTAGGATCTACACTCAGGTTCTCTGCAAGAGAGCCATCTCTCCAGCCTGAGCCTATTGATTTTATTATAGCAATTACTGTATTGTTTCCTTTAGTCCTTTCTTCTGTAACTACCTAGTGTGTGTGGTGGCTTTTATTATATTCTGGCAAGTGCCAGACACCTGCATTCTGCTGCTCTGCTCCAACTCTGGTCATGGGTGAGCAGCTAAGCAAGTTCCTCATCATCTGTGCAACCCTCAGCAACGCTGCACCTAAAACAGAGTTCTGAAGTCTGTGTGGCCCACTTCCAAATTTCTGTTTTCTCCTCTGTTCCCTTAATATGAACCAAGCAGCAGGTTTTACTCCTGAACACTGGAGGGAGCAATGAAGGGAGCATGCCTGGTGGATAGAAGGCACCCTAGTTGTAGTAGCTGACTTGCAGTATGGGACGTGCTTGCACTCATCAGTGGGCCACCTCCCGGTGGGATGATGAGGCCTCTGCTCTTCATGGATGTACACGTGTAGTAGACAGACTAGCATGAGCTTTTCAGCTAGCTGAAACCCCACATCCATTACCCGCTCCCTTTTCTGGGTTTCAATGCAGGGCTCTGTCTGAGCTACAACTCCAGGCCTGAATCCCTCCTCCCACTGAAGCAAATTCAGAGTACGTGAGGGGGTATGTCATGAGAATTATTCATCACTAATGATTTACATTTTAATGTTTAATTTCACTTCTGCATATATCAAATATAGTGCATTTTATAGCCTCCGTTTTTATGTAGCGTGATTCCCCCATGCCCCATGTCATTCTTCCCCAGTTTCAAACATTATATACTTTCCATTGAAAGGGCACAGCATAGTCATGTGCTTGTCCTTGGCTAACTTCTCATCGGAGGAAAATCATCCATTGCAGTTTATCTTTTGTTCAACCATTTCTCTTATGTCATGTTTTTAAAATTACATTTCCTTATTGTGTGAGGGTGTGAATATGCCACGGCCCACGTGTGGAATTATCAGAGGACAACTTTACTTTTTGAAAATTTAAGACGGTCTCCCAAACTTTCCTGAGTTGTCCCTGAATCTGGAATCCTCTTGTGGCCTGAATGATTGGCATGTGCCACCTCACCTGGCTCTAGACAGTCAGCTTTGTACAGGTGGCATTTTCTTTTCAGAAAGACCCTGTCAATACATTCTCTAGTCAGTGGCCCTCACTAAATCCTGGTTAGGAGAACTACAAAATGACATGGTAAAATAGCATTGCTAAAAAGTCTTTTTCAAGAAAATCTTGTATGTGCACAGGCACACATCACAGAGCACACAGGGAGGGCAGAGGACAACGTGTGGGAGTAGGCGCTCTCCTACCTGAGTGCCCTGGAGCTCCAACCCAGGCTGAGGTTAGGAGGCCGCACCTCTAACTCGCTGAGCCATCTCACCCGCCACCACACAGCTATTTTGAGTTCTCCTTTCTCATGTTATCGGTTGAGTCAAACATATTTCATTTTTTTTTTTTTGTCTCTCCCTCCCCCAATTTGGAACTCCTTTTAAGTGATCGTTGAACATCTTTTACTTTTTATTTCCTTAGAATTGACTAAAATAGTTTGCCCATTGTTTTATTATTTTGGGAGTCTCATGTAGCCTGGCCTGACCTCCAGGTCACGTAGCTAACAATGAAGACCTTGGACTCTGAGCTCTACTGCCTTCCTTCACCTCCCAAGTGCTCTTCTTATGTGTGCTGCCATGCCCAGTGGCTTCTTTTGGAATTGATTTATGAGTTACTCAGAGGGTTTTTTTTTTTTTTTCTTTAAAAGTAAAAATCAAAGCTTAATTTATCCGGTCAATTTAAAAAAATGGCTTAGCTCAGGATGGATAGCTGCCTGTGGTCACATGTGCACATGTAGTTTTACTGATTTCTTTTAATCTGAATAATAGAAAAGGAGTGACTCTACTCACTTCAACTCGTAACATGACACGGAGAATTGGAGGTCTTGGAAATCAGTCATACATGACTGCTGCGTACTCAACCCAAAAGCCAGTAAACGATTTCATTCAAGCTCTACATTTTTTTTTTTTTTAATATTAGCCTGAGATTAAGCATGACAAAGTTCAACCTGAAGTTGGGCTTCATTGCCCAAACACGAAGGCACCCAGACATCACACAGGCACCCAGATATCATGCCAAGAGTGCGTCATGAAGCCAGGTTCAAGCAGCTGGTGAACTCTGGTGTCAGCAATGCAGATGGAGCTCTAATTGTCTTGGTCCACGTGAGCATTTTGAGTTTTTACAACTGTTTTGGTACTCAGGATTGAACCTGGTGCTTACCCATGACAGGCAACTGCTGTGCCCAGCTTCCCTCACATGATCTTCAGAGGCTAAAAATGCCCGTTTAAAAACTCATGACAAACGTATGAAGGTACATCAAGATGCAGATGTCGGCTAAACATTTCTGAAGCAGTTGCTCTGAGTGACAGTTAAAATAAACAACGACAACAACAAACCACTCAGTTCCTTACTGTTTGTCACTGGAAAACATGCAGCAGCATGAAGTGTTTTATTAAGTTTATAAACACCAGGGACTGTAATAAAATATAAAATACAGAGCATCTCTTTTTCAAATATCAAGTTTCTGAATGCTTCAGTCATCCTTTGGTTTCACACCATACAATGCACTCATATTACACTGTACATGTGGCAATGAGACAGGACACTGCCCATCTGCTGGGGAAAGAGGGGTGCTGCGGGAATACCAAAGCACTGCTGTATAGAAAGTAAACGTTGAAGCAAAAATACTTTCTGAATATATATATATGTATATACTGTACATTTTGTAAACAAACATTCAGAGTAAGAATCAACACAGGCCAAAATATCGTTTCCTAGGAAACCAAGATCTTCTTCCTTTGAAATGATATACGCCGAGGGTGCGGTGGGGCCTGTTTTTCTATTTGCTTATGTGCTTAGATATCTTGGAAATGAGTAATTGTTACATTCATTTGCTAACGGTCTGTCCTCTCTAGGTTGGCTGGCTGTTGCAAACAAGGAATAGAGAACTATTTCGGTCCCTGCCTTTTGTTCCATACTAGTTATGCAACATATAAGCAATTCATCTTCATCAGTCCATTTGGTAATGTAAGTAGATTAAATAGAGCAGTAAATTTCAAAATTTGTGCAGGGGAAACTAGTTGACAGTTTGTTTCCAATAAGGCCAGTAACAAAATAACCACTACAAAGTCAGTCCAAGCTAATAGTAAACCCCTGGTTTAGCAGGCTGAATCCAGGTCTGAAGTTCGGTGATTCTAATTTCTGTATCACTGTGCAAATCTAAAATTGTCTATGTAAAAGAGTGCTGGCAGCAGTGAAGCCCTGTAGTAGAGAATGAAATGCTGATTGGGTATTGAGATGCAGAGAGGCTGGGTGAAGAATCAGAGTCATAATGACAGTGCCAGAGGAATGGTCTCAACATCCCCTTAAATGAATCTGAAACTAAGACAATTTATGAGTCAATTATGTTCTGAATCAAAAGCCTACATGTGAAGGAATGATAAACACATAGAGCCAATGATGCACTTCTACTGTGATTATATGCAAGGATGCCAAGTTTTATGTGAGCATTCTATACCAGCAGTAACCCCCACTGTGAGGAAAACCAGTCATGACTGGCCATCCCTTTTCAAAGCTTCTAGTCTCTGAAGGAGCGCATTTCCAAATGCTTCCGGTAGGCAGGGCTGAGTGTGTCCAACAGGGAGTAGACTGTCTCATGGTAAGGGGTCTGCAGCTGGTCCTCTACCTGGTCAAAAGCATAGCCCACCACCTACAAAAGAAGGGCAGCAGTGAGTGGAACCAGCAGTGAAGAGCCATCAGCTTCCTTCCTGGCACAGAAGTCAAAACCCAGGTTTCTGAATGGCTCATTCTGCAGTGACACTATTTCTCAACAGATGGCATGCTTTTTTCAGTACAGCTGTTAGTAAGTAGTTTATATCACAGGACCACTATCCGCAACACACTTTCTCCATGGCTCTTTAAGAGGTTTGGTTTATTTATTTTATATAGTTATGCATATGTGTGCCTGTGAGCACCTGAGTCTAGGTGTCCGTAGCGGATAGAAGAGAGAGCACTGAACCTCCTGGAGCTACAGTCACAGGTGGCTGTGTGCTGCTAGGAATCAAACTGGTGCAAGAGAAGTATGCATTCCTAATTACTGAGCTATCTCACCAGCACCTACCCTTATTGAATTCCATACATACTGATGACCTACCACACCAAGGTACCTTCCTGCAAAAAAGGTACTGGAGATGAAGCCTCCCCAGCCAAGCCCGCTGCTAAGAAGTGAACCCAGGGTCACATATGCATTAGGCAAGGAAGGGTTCTACCACTAAGTTCTTCTTTCTTTCTGTCTTTATTTCAAGATCTACCTGGCTCTGCCTCCTGAGTGCTGGGATTAAAGAACTGCATTACCACACCCAGCCTCTGAGTATCTTCAAAAAAAAATTAAAGACAATATTGTGTCACACGCACACACCATGACATATCTATGGAAGTCAGATGACAACTCTATGAAGCTGTCATCTTCCCAGCTTCACACAGGTCCTGACTTGTACAGCCTGCCATCTAGTTGCTAGGCAGCCCAAGCATCTTGTTCTGATGGGAGGTACACTTGTGAGTATAAAAGCTCCACTGCAGAGTCCCATTCTGGGAGACACACTTAGCTACAGGAAGAAAGAAAGTTCATTTGCTTGGTAATGATTAAAGCAAGTTGATCTAATACTTTGGAAATGCATTTACCCCCTCAAATTCTATGTTGACCAAAAGCTTCAAAATTAACCAAAATTTTGGGGAAAAATGTTTAATTTTTTTTTTCTTTTTAACATACCCATGACTGGTTTTTATATAATGTCCTTCTCTATCCTTTCTGATAAAGATATGCTTTCTTTTTCTTTTAAAAATAAAAGTGCGTTACCCTGAGCCCTGCTTCTGTGAGCTCCAGGCAGTATCGGTTCCTTTCCTTTGTCTCCACATTGATGTAGGCCACATCATCTGTACAGCGCAGGCTCTTTGAGACAAACATGGTGTTGACAGCAAAGAGAACATCGTTTACAACTGCCTCAGCCTCTAGCTGCATGTCTTTTATATCCGCTCCCTCGAACCCATTGAGCTCAGAGCCTTCTTCAAATCCCGACATACTGCTTAGCTCCACGGGATTACAGTCTGTTTCCATTCTGCAAGAAAACAGTAACGGATTTTTTAAAATGGATATTCAAGTTATATTTGATTAAAAGAACTAAGCCTTACAATTGGTACTCAGTATAAAAGGCAAACAGGCTGGGAGTCGGCTCAGTGGGTAAGTCACTTGCTGTACAAGTGTGGGGACCCGGGTTCAGCGCCAGCACTTGTGTAACCATGGCTACAAGGTTCCTGTGACCCCAGTGCTGGAGACAGGAGGAAGGCAGGGGCTTGCTGGTGGCCAACCACCAAATCCAGTGAGACCTAACGCAGGGAAGAAGGCCAACATGATAGAGCAGGACACATGAAGTCCTTCTCTAGTTCCAGTACCTGCACACACGCATGCGCACACACACACACACACTCTAAAGCAAACAAACTAACATTTTTTTTTAAAGGGAAAATAATGCGTAAAACTATTTCTAGTAGTTTTCACAGTAAAATTACAGACGCCTAAGAATTTTTAGGGGAAAAAAAAGACACTTTTTTTTTTTCATTTATTTCCTAAAACTTAACAAAAAACAAAATCTTATTTATTTATGAATGTGTGTATGGACACTTGCTTGACATGACATGATGTGGTTGGCAGGGTCATGTGTGGCTACCAGGGATTGAACTGCACTGAGCTGTCTTAAAACAGCCTTAAAACATCAATTCTCATTTTGATAAACACTGGTCTTATTACCATTTTTAGCTATTTCCCACAATGCCTCAGCAAATGAGTGCATAATGCTGGCTAGCTGTTGTGAAACTCACTGTGTAGACCAGGCTTGACTCCCCAGCGCTGGGATTAAGGGCATACACCACCATGCTGGGCAAGGACATAGTTTTAAATGTGTGATTGTATCTCTAAGTAGATATTCAGAACTGAGCCTGCAATGTTGGAGGACACGCCCATGTTAACTTTCAACGCATGTCACCAAAGGGTAAAGTCTTGTTGACTGACTCACTCTCCGGGCAGAAAGCTTTCCAATCCTCTTTTAACTTGTCAATCTGTGAAGCAAAGAACAAGAGCTCATGGTTTTAATGTACACTTCCTTGAGTAAATACCTTCTTGGATGCTTACAGGATATTTTCAGCTGCCAAGGTCACACAGAAGTGGAAATGAATCCAGTTTGTTCCAAGATTCATGAAACTATCAATACTGACTGCTGGGTCTTCTGGCCACCTCAGACATCAGGCACACACATTCATACAGGCAGGCAAAACACCCATTACACAGAAAAGAATTTTAAGAAAATCTCACCACTTCCCTTTAAGCCTTCCACTGCTGCTCTACCACAGTAAGCAGTCTTCTGTGGCTAGAAGTTCCAAGCCTGGAACTCTGGGTGCCACATGTTATTCTCAAGCACTGCACTGTTTATATGAGGTGTCCAGAAAGGATCCTTTGGTACACCCACATAAGATGCAGGGCTCTGCTTTCTCCATCTGCTGAGAATTACTGGGCTGTGCTACCATTTCTGTTTTTGAGGGTTCACGAAACTATTAAGATACTGACTGTGGGGTCTTTTGTTCCCCACTTCTTTTATTTTACTAGACTTTATTTTGTGGCATTGAAAATTAAGAGCAGTGAAGACTGGGTGATTCATTTGCCACGACAGAAGAGACAAAGTGACAGAGACAAAGTGTCTGACAGGGCAGAGATCACAAAGACTCACTTTAAAGCAAGTGTGGCTTTTTAGCTGACACCACAACTGTCATGTGACAGCAGAGATGGTGCACCTTAATGCCTTTTTATTTTTATCTTACATTACAATCTGGAAATATCCTCTCAACATGAACCAGCTGCAGTGCGATATTGTGCTCAGTGGGTTCTCAAGCAGACTGGTCATGGCAGGAAGCTCTGTTGGATGTTCTGGGACTCAGGATATTTCACATTCCTTTTCTCTGAAGTGAAGCTAACATTAAAGTCTACCTTTAAATGGTGCTGACCGGCCTAGACTGGGGAATATAACAGTCCTTAGAATGGTTTTGGGTACACGGCAAGTTCAAAAATTATGTTGGGGCCAGTGGTTCTTAACTGCTGAGCCATCTCTCCAGCCCCAGATTCAGTTTTGTCTGTTTGTTTCTTTTGAAACAGGGTCTCATTATGTAGCCCTGACTGGCCTGGCACTAACAATGTAGATAGTCTCTGCCTCTGGAGTGCTGCAAAGAAAGGTATAGACCGCCATGCCTGGACTTGTTTGTTTTCAAGGTTTATTTTTTTATTATTTTTAAGTACTAGTAGATGTGTGTGGGGTGTGTGTGTGTGTGCGTGCAGGTGAGTACCAGTACCCACAGAGTCCAGATGCAAGATCCCCTGGAGCAGGAGTTACAGACCTTGTGAACCACCTGACACAGCTGCTGGGATGAATCTGGGTACTCTGGAGATCAAGGACTCTTAACCACTGAGCCAGCTCTTCACCGGTCCTGGTCATGTTTGTTTATTGAGATAAAGTCTCTTTATGTAGCTAAGGGTAGCCTTCCTTGAATGAGCCATCCCTCCGACTCTGCCTGCCGAAAGCTGGGATTATGGGCACGCACCATCATGCTCAAAAAATACCTTAAAAGGAGAAAGGCAGCTCCAAACCCTGAAAGTTCAGGTATTTGAGCCCAGGTTCAGTGCTTTGTACATATGTCCAGTGAAAGATGCTGCAGGGGCATGGCAGCCTTGACAATGTAGTCCTGTTCTGAATGTACGTCTTCTTTTAAAGAATATTTTTTACATGACTTAATTGCTTTTGTGTGTGTGTGTGTGTGTGTGTGTCTCCATGCCATGGTACTCATGTGGAAGTTAGAGGACAATTTGGGGGACTTAGTTCTCTCCTTCTACTGTGTGGGTCCTGGGAACTGAACTCAGATTGTCAGGAATGGCAGCAATGACTCTGTCTGCTGAATCATCTAATTGGCCTGTGATCTTTTGCTGTTGTTTGAGACAGGGTCCCATCAAACCAGGCAGGCTTCAACCTTGATATGTAACTAAGGATGACATTGAGTTCCTGGTCCTTGTACCTTCACTTCCCATGTGCTGGGATCATAGGTGTGCTTCACACTGGACTCTCCCAGGCAAATCTTCAATATAATCAACACCATCACAGTGAACAGTGCGGAACCCTATATAGGACTGTTATTTTGACTTAATGCATTTGGTCTGTGGTATATACTTTCTAACCTGCCACTGAGAATTCCTTTATAATTCTTATAAAATTGACAGTATTTGGTTGGGTACTTGTCTTCATCTCTCTCAATTAATGTTAGGGTGCCAGCATTCTGCACCAGGAACTTGCCTTTGATAAACAGAAAAACAGCCCGTGACTTGGTAGTGAGTTTGAATGTCATTTGAGTTAAAGGTGCGATGATAGTTCTTAATTTCTCCTAGAAAGTATAAAATGTCCAAGGCAACACACTTACCACTTTGGTTGTAGTATGCTTGCTGTTGTGGGATCTTCCAATTTCATTTTCTTTTTCTTTTTTTTTGGTGTCTGTAAGTGCAGGCATCCTATGGACAGCCTGAATGTAATTTTATATCGCGTTCAGGAAACCATATTAACAAGTCACTGAAGGAAGCCCAAAGTCCAGTTAAAAACTCCCAAGGTCTGAATTAGGCAAGGTCCCACTTGGGACTTCTCATTCTACTTGGTTTATACTACAGAGAGTACTCTTACTATTTTTTGCAAGGCTTAGTCTCTCTTTGAGACAGGGTCTCTGCCCGCAAACTGGGCTGGCCTTCACTTAAAGAGATCCACCGGCCTCTGCCTCTCTAGTGCTAGGATTAAGGTGTGTGTCACAATGCCTGGCAAGCATGTTTTATTAGTGTCAAAATACACCTGGAACCCATGGACTTTAATCATCAGAGCTAGACTTTGGTCCAAACCACAGACTCTGGATCACTGCGCTGTCCTCTTCAGTGCTGTTCTCGGGGGAGGGGGAGGGTTCAGTTTTCTAAGTCCCACGCCTGGCTATTTTCAACATTTTAGTTAGCAAACTTAGGCCAGATTAGGTTGTACTTCTCTTTATTTCACCCGAAGCACAAGCCAAAATCCTAGCAGTGGCCTACACTCCTTACATTTACCATCAGCTCCTACTCTTTCCTCTCCTCCCTCTTCAAGTTCTTGGAACTTAATAAGGATTACATGTGGGATGAGCCTTGCAGGCAGTGTTCTTGTCTGGAAAACAGCTCAGGCATCCATGTGTCTTACTTCCTGGCTTTCTCCAAGTCTCCGACTAAAATATCACCTTTTAAAATGAGAGGCCTTCTCTTACAACCCAAGGGGGAAAAAAAAAAGAGTCTGAGTGGAGTGGGGTATGGTAGTGCAAGCCAGAAATTTCTGCACCTGGGAGACTAAGGCAGGAAGACACCAAGTTTTACGCTAGCCTGGGCTACATAACAAGTTCAAAGCCAGCCTGAGCTACATAGTGAAAGCCTGCCTCAAAAACCAAACCAAATCAAACCAAATGAACCAATTCTGAGGATGCAGCATTCATGAACCAGAATTGCTTAAATCAGTCTCCTCAATCCAGGGCTCTGTCTAGGTTCCTTCCCTGCTCACATCATTTCATTTTCCTCAATTTTCGAGTTTATGACATTAATCTGCTCACACCTGGCTGAGGCGGCAACGTAGGCTGAGAGCGGGGGAGAGGGAGACCGCTAGCGGGAGGTAGAGCGAGCGCTCGAGCAGCACGGGTTCAAGGTTGCTCAGTGCCAAGTGTCAGGAATGTAACCCCGGACAGCGGACTTCTGGACTTTTAGGAGCTGCTTCACTAAAGAGCCAGTTACACTTCTGCAGGATTGTCTTCTAAAAGATAAAAACACGGCTGCGAAGATACCCGGGAGAGCACAAAGTCTTCGCTGAGGTCCCCCGGGGTCGGGAGGCGCCGGAATTTAACAGAGGGAACAGGATCGTCCACAAACGCCCCGAATCTCAAGTTTCCTGGTCGTTGGCGTGGCACGCTACGAGAGGCGCTCGGCAAGCAGCAAACTACTAGACCTAGAGGATGCTTTGCAAACAATGCCAGCATGTGGTGGGGAACAATTTGCTGACAATAGGCACCGGTCAAAACCCGGCCACAAACGCTAAGTCTCCAGTCTTCGCCCTGCAACCCGCGGCGACCGGCGCACTACTTCCCGGAGGACAACCCAGGCCGGACCCGCCCCCAGGCCCCCGGCAGGCCGAATCCAGGGGTCCGCCTGCCCTCGCCACCCCACCACGACTTCGACGGCAGGGCCCACGGCCCACAGCCTGCCTGCCCACTCACCTTCGAGCGCCCATGATCCTCCCCTTTCTCGTCCCGAGGCGTCTGGAGCCAGACTTGCGGCGCCGGCACCGCCCCCACCCCCACAGTCGCCCCGCCCATTCACCAACGGAAATGCTCCCGCCCGGACTCTCTTTCCTGACTTCCCAACCCCACAATATGGCGTCACTTCCGCTTGCGCCAGTTGCTCGAGTGCGCGCTGGGAGTCTAGGTGTCGCGAACGCGCCAGGAGCGTCTCGGAGGCGGGAGCGCGCCCCGTAGATGACAACAAATTTGTCGCGCGCTGTCGGAGTCCGCCTCATCACCGCCGCCTGCCCTCTGGTTCGCGTGCATACTCTCTCCGGACCAACCGAGCGCTCCAGAAGATCCTGGCCCTGGGCGCCGGGTTCCGCTCAGCGCCCGGTCCGCGCCGGGCCTAGTGCGAGCGACGCGACTCGACGCGGGCCATGGGGTCGTCCTGAGGGACGGCGGCGCCGAACCGGCATGCAGCGGCCACCGCGAACCTAAACCCCACCCCGGCCTGGGGAAGTCGGCTGGACCCTGAAGCACTGCCACTGCCTGGAGCCCAGGTCGGATTCCGGAGTCGCCGCCGCGCGCAGCCCCGGCCCTCACCATGCCTTGGCCATTTTCAGAGTCTATCAAGAAGAGGGCCTGTCGGTACCTCCTGCAGAGGTACCTTGGCCACTTCCTGCAGGAGAAGCTGAGCCTGGAGCAGCTGAGCCTGGACCTGTATCAGGGCACCGGGTCCCTCGCCCAGGTCCCCTTGGACAAATGGGTAAGCTAATGGCAGCCACTAGGGTTAGGGACTCGCTCCCTTTAGGGCAAGACTGAGCATCGCTGACGTTCAGTCCTTCCTTGGGAAATGTTTATGTCTAAGTATGGCCGGGCTCTAGGAAGTATGTAAAGAGTAGCAAGTTTGCGCTCCTAGATCACGTGCTCCGTCTTAAACGATATAATAGAGCCACACACCTTGCGAACAATCGAGTCATTCCTTGTGGGTCTGTGAAGCAGGCCCAGGGAAGGAGGTGACCAGCCCTGCCTCTTAGGGTCTTGAGGGTCTGCGGTGTTCCGAGGCAAACAAATTCTGTTTCATTGGATGACGTTTGGAAAGATTAAAGATGAAGAGGAGGTGTCAGAAATGCCCAGTTTTTTGGTTCGGTTGCCAGCACACGGTGTTTACCTGATTGTCTTCGTACAGCGTTGGGCGGCTGGAAGAAAATTAAGTGAAGGCCTCCTCTGCCGGTTTGCCTGCCTTGCTTCATTATATGTTCCCAGCTTGGGAATGGTTGACTGGTCTCAGTAGTACTATTTAGATTTGCCTTTTTGCTTCATGTGATAGAGCGACAGGTCATAAATGCAAATGTTGCAAAAGATCCGAAGCCGCAACCTCAGCCGATTTTTTTAAGGGCCTGCTCTCTTAAGGGTTGTGAGTTGACTCATTGGTATTACCTGTGCTTCGTGTGTATTTCAGTCACCGAATACAGTTGTATTCGTGTCAGTGAGTTAAAATGCTTAGTGGTTTACTAAAAGACCTTGGGTTTGTAGTGGCTTCTCTTTGCCATCTAAAAGCTTAAATTATGGAAACTTCCAATTTGCGCTAAGGTGTATGAATACAGCATAATTGTATCAAAACTAGGCGACTTAGGCCCGGAGAGTACATAAGAGTTTAAACAGCTCTAATTTGAATAACAGAAAGACCTTGTCCTACGCGAAAGTAGTTCCAGGCAGGCTGTTGTAGTCAGCTGAAAGATGGTGGCATAGTAATTAACCCACATCCAGTAGTCATTAAAGGACAGTACACTCCATGCATGCCAGGTACTGTATCAGGCTACTGTATAGCTGCTATTCTTTCTTATCAGCAAATGGATTTTGTTCTATTTTTTAAAGACAGGTTTATTATGTAGTCCTAGCTGCCCTGGCACTTGCTGTATAGCCCAGGGTAGTCTGGAACTCACGACAATGCTCCCTAGTAGCCTCCCTAGTAGCTTTGAATGGGCTACCTTTTTCTTTTCTGTGACCAAATCATTTATTCAGAGGCTTGAAGGTGGGCAAGGGTTGTGTTGGTCAATGGGATCTGACACCCTTGGGGCAAAATCCCTTGGTGAGAACTAAGTAGGGAGTCTTGATGTTTGATATTTGAACATCCTGTAGGAGTTACTTGTGCAGTGCAGTACTCTTTAAAGCCGAGCAGATGGACGTTATTTCTGGGTTATAAATGGCATGTCATGTTTTGTTCTGTGTCACAGCTACAAGAGTGACAAGGAGACTTCAAATCTGACTCCCAAGCCTCTACTTTCTTCATTAGGTAGCATATTGTAAGAGGACTGAGAAAGTGGTCAGTGTTTCCTGAGCATCGCTTTGGTTAGGGGTCATTCTAGGCTTTGTCATTGCTGTGGCTTTTATTTCATCCTCACAGGAAATCAGAGATGAGGATATCTGAGTTTTATAGTTTGACAAGATCCCTGGCAAAATAATTTATGATAGGCGTAACCTGAAGATTTTGTTTTCCTTAAGAGCTCTGTCAACCAAAATAATGTCAAAGCTTCCAGTAAAACATTTGGTGATTTACTTTATACTATGCTTCTTGGTGAGTAGGATAAATTGTGGGACTCATGGACACAACGTACGAAGTTCAGGTTCCAAATTCAGTTCCTTTGGGTACTTGATTTTAATGACTTTCAGGACTGAAAAAAGATGCCTACAGAGATCCATACATGCTCATGAGAGACTTATGTGAATGATGGCATTAACCACATTTCAGTTCTTAAAAAAAAAAGACTGTATGTGTGTGTGAGTACTTCTGGAAGTCAGAAGATGACATGAGATCCCCTATAGCTGGAGTTAAGATAGAGTGTGCGCTGCCTGTTGTAGGTTGTTGGGAACCGAATTCAGATCCTCTGCAAGAACAGCAAGTGCTCTTGACTGCTGAACCATTCTTCAGGCTGGCATTTCAGTCCATAACTATCAGTTTCAATGAGGAATTTGTTGGAATTGGCAATTACATTTCCATCTTCTCTGATGCAATTATTCTTGCTAATTAGTTGGAAGGTGGTGTGCTTTTTTTGTATGGAGCTATGAAACTGCATTTAGTCCCATTTCTTTCATTTTCTTTGTCCAGAATATTTTTATAAAGATTGGGACAGTCTTTCCATATTTCAGATCTTTTATAAACCTGTGTAGTTAATGATTTTTTTTATTTTTTAATTTTTGGTTTTATTGAGACAAGCTTTTTCTTTTGTAACTCTGTCTGTCCTGGAACTCATTCTGTAGACCAGGCTGGCCTTGAACTCGCAGAGATCCGCCTGCTTCTGCCTCTTGAGTTCTGGGATTAAAGACGTGCCACCACCACCAGGCTAGTTAATGACTTTAAAGAATAGACTTTTTGTTGCTTTTGGTTTTGTTCTTTTGAGACAAGATATTGTTAGGTAGCCCAGCCCGGCCCGGCCCGGCCCAGCCCGGCCCAGCCCAACTTTGAACTCAAAAATCTCCTCATTCTGCCTCTGGAGTTCTGGTGTCCATATTTTTAACAGAAGTGGTTTAAACCACAAAATCATGGATCAGTGGAAATATTTCCAAATAGTTTTAAAAGATAGTATAACAAGCAATTATTTTCTTACGTATTTTAGAAGTATTATCTTACTTGGAAAAGTTAGATTAAGTATGTTGTGTGTTTTTTGGAAACTACCAGGTAGCATATATTTCTAGCCATTTAATGGCATGTGGGTGGTTGGCATAGTTAGAACTACTACTTTGTACAACAGAAGCTGCTTATCTCTAAAAACCCCACAGAGAAGTACCTGCCAGTATGGAAACCAGGAAGCTAGAAATTCACTTTACCGAGACTTCACTGTCTATAAAGAAGTGCTTTCATTCCTTAGAATGTGTGCTGAAGTAAGTCTCAGCCTGCTGGATAGGGGTGCAAGAGCTGCTGGTCTTTCTCTACCAGTGTAGGGAATGTCCTGAAAGCAGTTCACTGTGCCTGTGTCAGTTAACTATTAGGACAAATTTAAATCTAAATGTGAAACATTTGATACAGAATGTCTGACTTTGTCCTCACACTCTGAGTTACCTGTTGTGCTTTTGAATAAATACTTCATTTTGGAGATCCTGGACTCATGGACAGCTTGAAGTGGAGGGAAGTACAAAGGGTTTGGCACTGCCGCAGTTGGAATGGGCTGCCTTGCAGTTTTATGAGCTCTTGGTTCTTAGAACTGAGCAAAAAAGGAAAGGAAGAGGTTCTCTCTGGTGAGAGAGTGAACTTTGTAACTCACTCCTTTCCAACGCCTGAAGACTAGGATTTATTTTAATTATTTACATAACGAGAACTTTAAAAGTTTTTTCATTTAATTCATATGAATTTGTGTGTGTGTGCTCACATGTGCTTGTGCACACAAACATGCATATGTTCAAGCGGACATGCCACAGCATGCATCGGGAATTAAAGGGCAACTTGCAGGAGTTGGTTCTCTCCTTCTACCAAGTGTGTTCTGGGGCTCCAGCTCAGATGGCCTTCACTCACTGAGCCATCTCTACTGTATCTATTTTATTTTTTTAAGTGGAGGCTTTTTATTTATAGATCTAATACAGTTATGAAGTATTTAGCATGTGACACTGTCAAGGGCTGGATGATGTGATAATGAAGTAGACAGTGATCCTTTTGAGAACTCAGTATGCTTAGGATGGTAGACAGCAACAGATTATTACCCTGGAGCCTTTGAATTTCACCTAATGTTTTAATTACTTTGGTACTTATATTTTATAGATGTATTGTGCATTTAATAAAAATTTACTTCAGTTCAAGAAACACTAATTTGCAGTTATTTGCCAAATTCTACAGTAGAGACTAGAGTATGACATTTTCTTTTTTCTGACTATATGCATGAAACTCACCGGTGAAGGCTGAAAACAGAATGGCCCTAAACAGAAGAGAATCTCTTCAGAGGCACTCCAGTAAGGGGCTACTTGCTGAGTAGTTAGTTCAAGTTAAATTTAACCCTAGAACCACTGAATCTCATAGAACGGTCCCAAAGACTAGTGAAGAGAATGTGTTGATGACATCTGGATCCCAATGGTGGGAGAGAGGCGGGCAGCATCACCTGAGCTAGGCCAGTATCTCAAGCCTGCAGCCCATCCTTTCCCCGCTACAGCGAGCTTTAGATAGGCTGATTAAAGTGTCTAGCAAGCATAGATCAAAGCTATTGATCTCTCCCTTGTGCAACACCCTGCTTTCTCCATAAAAACCCGTTCCTTTCACAATAAACTGTATTTGCACCATGAAGGCATTTCCTCAGAGTCTGAATTTCTTGGGTTAGTGACTCTGTGCCACTTATCACCTTGGGGATCCCCTGTACCCACAAAATACCATAAAATATCTGAATCAGTTTGACTGATCAGCTAGGGAATTTTCTCCTGATTGTATAATAAATTTAGAATTTTCACAGGAGTGAGTTTCTCACCTTCCAGTAAGTATACAGGGGATTTTTGCCAAGTACAGAGAAGTGTGTACAAGTGTAAAATATAGCTCACTCACACTTAGAGAAATTGTATTGCAGCTTAGTGGGCTTGAACTACTAATTCTAGTCAGAACTCCTTTTTTCTTTTAATATTACTTTCATTACTGTAATAGAGCCTCAAACCACGGTATTTAGGAGGTTAATTTAGGCACAAAATTGGGGCAGTAAATTTGGTGTATACAGAGTACTCCATCAAATCCAGTTTCTTAGATGGTTTGCTGATGTTGATAGATCCTTGAGGTGAAAAGGCTAAGTCGTTGCTTTTGTATACTTGAAAATGTTTTGATGTATTTTAATTGTTCATGTAAATGACAAAACTCATATATGCTCACTGGAAAAATTCAGGGAGGAAAGACAGGAAGCATAAAGCAATCAACCTTAAACCCAGCTTATCCGAGGATGGAAATACAGCACCGGATTTCAAATTTAAATTATGGAAATAGTACATAAACAAGCATTTCTGAGCTTACCTTTTTTATTTTATATGGAGGACTTTATTTTTAGTGTCAGGCATTAAAAAAACTTTCTTTTAAAATGAATATCAAAAGACTTGAAGCCATTTGTAATATGGAAAATGGAAAATGTAGTAGAAAGAAGACTTATAGGACTTTATTAGAGGCAGTGGATTGGTGAAATAGAAAAGGTTATTAGCTTGCTATAAAAGTAATTGTAGTTTTGGGTTTTGCAATTTTCTGTTTGATAGTGGAACAATGCATTCTTAATAAATGTAGTTATTTTTACTCATAATAATAATAATAATAATCCTACCTTCCAGTCCTTTTTTTTTTTTTTTGGAGACAGGGTCTTTCTATGTAGCCTTGACTGTCCTGGAACTCATTATGCAGACAAACTGGCTTTGAAATTACAGATATCCACCTGCTTCTGCTTGCTGAGTGCAGGGATTAAGGCATGAGCCACTATATCTGGATCAGTGTATATTTCTTGCTAGTTACTTAAATGCTGCTTATTTTATTATTCTAAACTATGGCGATAATGTTAGACAAAAAGCAAATTCTAGTGACTTAAAATCTGAGTCCAACATGGGTTTTACAGCAGTGACAAGGCATCTGGCCAGGGAACCACTAACAGGCACAGTGAAGAGGCTCACAAAGTTATACAAGAGACAGAGATTCGAAGATGCGGATATTAGTGGCCAGCTGTCTACTGGAGAAGGTGCCAGTGGGCCAGTCAGTGGCCATTCAGCATTTGGAGCAAACTGGAGCTGGAGATAAGTGGATTCCTAGAGCTGACTGGCCACCAGTCTAGCACAGCCACTGAGTTCTAGAGAGTGACTGAGGAAGATGACCTCTCCTTTACATGTGCACTCACACACACAATAGGGACATGCATCTGTATTCACCTGCGAGAGCTCAGTAAGACACTTTGAACACACATTCAGTACTCCTTCCAGTGAGTAATCATAAACAATAAATAAATGTAAATTTATTAGTTTAAAATTTTAATAAGATCCTGTTGCCAGATGTGGTGGCACACGCCTTTAATCCCACCACTTGAAAGGCAGAGGCAGGCTGATGTCTAGTTTGAGGCTAGCTGGTTTTGGTTTTTCCAAGAGAGGATTTCTCTGTGTAGCCCTGGCTGTCCTGGAACTCATTCTGTAGACCAGGCTGGCCTTAAACTCTAGTCTGGCTTCAAACTCAGACCCACCTGCCTCTGTCTTTCAAGTTTTGGAATTAGAGGCATGTGCCACTGCCACCTGGCAACTTTCTACAATTTTCTAGGACACAAGACTCTTGGTTTCCATTCTACCTGTTTGTTTTCTTCATGGTTTTCTTTGTAGATTCTTTTTTAACTCATTGGTCAGCCTGCCTGCCTGCCTGCCTGCCTTTCCCCCTCCCCTCTCCCCTCTCCTCTTCTACCTTTCTCCCTCTCTTCCTTTAACAGGCCTTGGTACTTGGCCTTGAACTTGTGACCCTCCTGCCTGTGCCTCATGATTGCTGAGATTACAGGTGTGTGCCACCCTACCTGGCAGATGTTGTTTCTTAGGTATTCTGTCATAAGCGTCCTTCCCAGGGTTTCTTTTCTCACCCCTGTGGCTTCCAGTTAGCCCACGTGCTTACAATGTGTGTGTCTCCAGATGGTGCTCCTGAGCTTGACTAGATGATGCAATTCTCTCCCCAACATCCACTGTCTCCCCAGATACACAATTGGGAACCAAATGTCTTACCTTTCCACCATCCAGCTTTTATGTCTCAACAGATGATGCCACTCACTGTGTGTGCAGTTACCCAGGCCAGCCTCCTGGGTGTCATTTTTAATGCCTTTATCCATCATGATGCCATGTTGAACTGCCCTTAATGTCCCTGTCTTACCAAGCCAGTTTCTTAAGGTTCTGTTACTCATCATCTTTCTAGCCAAGTGTTACTTTTTGCTCATTTGTGCTTTACATGGAATTGGGACGGGGGTCAGTTTTTTGTGTCTCCTCCACACCCCAACAGGGTTTCTCTGTTGTAATTCTGGCTGACCTGGAACTCACTCTATAGACCAGGCTGGCCTTGAAATTACAGAGATCCTCCTGCCTCTGCCTCCCAAGTTCTGGGGTTAAAGGTGTGTGCCACCAGTGCCCAGCTGGAAGGGCCCACTTAAGGTTTGAATATCCTCACTGCAACCTTGATTAAAGTCATTCAGGGGTTCACAGTGCTCCTGCAGATAAAATTGAGACTTTGAACTACATTACAACAATCTTCGGGTACCCCCAGCAGACTGAAGTGTAAAGCTCCCCTCCCCCACATCATTCTCTTGTGTCCATGATGCTTGTGTTTATCTGACTTATGTTGTCTTGGACTCTTCTGCACCCTCCTGCCACTTCCTCCTGAACCCCCTTGCTTGATGGTCACTTCCTTCTCAGTCTCTGGTCTCAGCTTAACCTCAGTCTCAGGTGGCCTGCCCTAAAGCCCTGGGTTACATCTGATACAAGTTAATGAGCACAGTCTATTTCCTCTGCCACGTAGCTTGACACATTCAGAACACGTGTCTTTCATAGTGCTGCACCATGGAAGACTGGAGTGGGACAGCTTTACCTTAGCCTTTGCTTGCTTGCTTTTCAAAAATTTTTATTTTATTCTATGCGTGCAGGTGTTTTGCCTGCCTGTGTGCCTGTGCACCATATGTCTGGTGTCTGTGGAGGCCAGAAAAGAGTTGGATCTCCTGGAACTGTAGTTACAGATGGTTGTGAACTGCCATGTCGGTGCTGGGAAGCAAACCCTGGGTCCTCCTGAACAGCCGCTAGTGCTTTTAGCCGCTGAGCCTTTTCTCTAGCCCAGCCTTGGCTTTCTTAAATCTCCAGTGCTCAGCACATTTGTGGGCATTGAAAAAGTTGATGTTCTGTGTTTTTATTTGTGTGATTTTAAAATGAACTTGGTTTTTCTCTCTAGTGTCTCAATGAAATCCTGGAGTCAGCAGATGCACCTTTAGAAGTCACTGAAGGGTTCATTCAGTCAATTTCCCTGTCAGTTCCATGGGGCTCCTTGCTGCAGGATAATTGTGCACTGGAAGTGAGAGGGCTAGAGATGGTCTTCCGGCCTCGACCTCGTGTAGGTAGGTGTGTTACAGGTGCCTGTTCTGTTGGC
Organism: Cricetomys ansorgei; assembly: GCA_026225945.1. Classification (NCBI taxonomy): domain Eukaryota; kingdom Metazoa; phylum Chordata; class Mammalia; order Rodentia; family Nesomyidae; genus Cricetomys; species Cricetomys ansorgei. Next base: position 1,256,810 of record JAMJFZ010002669.1, on the reverse strand, counting down.
TTCAACTTTGACCCTGCGAAGGCTGAGAAGTCAACCAATTTTAAATAATTGAGCAGAATTTATGATTTTGAACTAGATTTGTAAGATTTTTTCATTTGATAAAAGATGAGAATTTAGCACTGTGTAGGATGTATGTGAGTATACCTTTAGAACTGTTTCTCTCTTTAGTCATTCTCCAGAACACTAATGTATGGATAATATGTCGTTATTTCTAGGTATCTGAAGTGACTTTTGTTTTAAATATTCAAAATACTGTGTTCCCAAATCAAAGATTCATGGAGAAATGTTGAAAGGGCCCAGGATTATATATTTCTTAATTAAATGAAAGTATGCAGGGAAGAGGGTCGGGATGTGTGCGCGTGAGTGCCTGTGCCTGTGGAGGTCAGACGCAGCAGATCCCACTAGAGTCCGAAACAGTTGTGAGCTGCTGATGTGGGTGCTGGGAACTGAACTGAGGTCTTGTAAGAGTGGAACAGGCTCTTAACTGCTGACCTCTCCAGCTTACAGGACTGGATTTGAAGGGACTTTCATTGGTGAAATCTGAAATAACTGTGGTGTTAAAGAATAATGACAGTAAGTGATTATAACACTAAATTTAAAACTCACCACATCCATGTTGATAGTATAACTACATAAGTGTATAATTATGGAGTTGTGAGGTGGGCTTAGATAAGATGTGCTTCTCAACAGTAGAATGTAACACAGAGAAATGGATAGAAATGGTCCATCTAGGTAAATGCTATATACATGCGCGTAAAGTATAATCCAGAGTATTTCCTGAAAAACAAAAGCTTAAGTGATGCCTAATAGAACAATAGTAATCTCTTTTGAAAATAGAAATGTCCTTAAGTATTTTATTTACATATTTAAGTTTAATTAATTTATTTTGAGGCAGTCTCACTGTGCAGCCCAAGCTGACCTTGAACTTCCTCTGTAGCTCAGGCTGGCCTTCCTACCCATGATCCTCCTACCTCAGCCTCTTGAATGTTGGAATTGAACAGTATTCCACCACACCTGGAAACAATCTGATAACTGTGTGTGTGTGTGTGTGTGTGTGTGTGTGTGTGTGTACTGAAGTATTGTTCCTTAGATTCTGTGTACCTGAGACAGGGTCTGATATTAGCCTGGACTCAGTACGCTAGCCAGGTGTGGTAACACATGCATGTGATCCCAGCTCTCAGGAGGCTGCCGCAGGATGATTGCAAGTTTGAGGCCAACATGGGTACATAATAAGATCCTGTCTCAAACGAAACAAAAAACCCCAAACAAGGACAACAAAAAGATTCTTTTATTTATTTATTTATTTATTTATTTATTTATGAATGATTTATGAGTGCTGTATCTGCTGCATGTACACCTGCATGCCAGAAGACAGCATCAGATCCCATTATAGTTGGTTGTAAGCTACCATATGGTTGCTGGGAATTGAACTCAGGACTTAACTGCTGAGCCATCTCTCCAGCTCTATTTGGGTTTTTGAGGCAAGATCTCACTATGTAGGTCTGACAGTCCTAGAACTTACTCTTTGAATTCACAGAGCTCCACCTGCCTCTGCCTTCCTAGTGCTGGAATTAGAGGAGTATACCCACTAGTCCTGACTTCAGTTCTATCTTTTAATCCAGGTGGGCAAATACATCTCCCTTTGGAAAGTTGAATTTTGAAATATTTTCCCTTTTAAGACAGCCCATTAATAGGGCCTTTAAGTTCCATTTGGAAGCAATAATTGCAGTATCGTGTCAGTTTGCTCTGAGCTGTGTAGGGAGGCACAGATGCACTTCCTCAGCAGGAAGGGTCTGGAAGGGTCTTACAGCTCATGTGCTCATCTTCCCAGGACCTTCTTATTTCCCCTGCATTTACACTAAATTCTGTGGCTAGTGTCATCTGCTCCTTCTACTGGACTTCCTCTTACTCTGCAGAGGGAAGAATTACTTTTTTCTTAGTTTTTATAATGTCTCCTGGTGAAACCTTCATATTCATTCTTGTCAGTTATCTCTTATGTCTCCTAATGTGTGTGATAAACTGTCTTAAGTACTAACTCATAATTTATTTTTCTCTCTCTGTGGTTAGTTAACAAACCTCAGCTTGCATTCTAAGTTAGTCCACCAGCTGTTTTCATTAAGTCACATTTTACTGAAACATACTCATGCTGTTCTGTTTACTCTTTATAGCTGCTCTCGCACTCTGAGAGGAGACCTGGGCAAATGTGACAGAACACATTGCTCACAAAGCATAAATATACACTGCCTGACCCTTTACAGTGGACATTTGTTGGCTTCTGCTCTGTGGTGTCCACCATGTTGCCATGTACGAGTAAATATACCTGTTAGGTTTTTGTTGAATGAATATTGGATTTAAAATTTGATAAAAATAAAACTTGAAATATGAATATGTTATAGAGCTTTTTTCCCCCCTGTTTTTTGTTTTGTTTGGTTTGATTTGGTTTGGTTGTTGTATTATTATAAGGTGATACTTAAATGTTTAGTGTTACTCCTAGAATATTGTTCTCACAGGTAGTAACATAATGATGAAAATCTACCATAAACATTTTTTAAGAAATACCATTGCTGTGACTGAGAACTTAGGCTTATGTGTTCTTCCTGCAGCTACTGGGTCTGAACCTATGTACTGGTCAAGCTTCATGACCAGCAGCATGCAGCTGGCAAAGGAGTGTCTCAGCCAGAAACTGACAGATGAGCAAGGAGAGGCTTCCCAGCCTTTTGAGGGACTTGAGAAGTTTGCAGAGACCATTGAAACAGGTGTGCATCATGAGCATCATCACCATGGTGGTCCGGAGCCTAAGACTATTCTGTTGCAATGACTTTTAAAGAATTTTTGTTCTCACTTCAGCACTTCAGAACCATGCTGTTCTAAACATTCCATTTAGTTAGACTGCATGCTCCCCAGTTCTCCTTGTTTAGTTTATTATGCCTTTGGGAACTCAGGCTAGAGATCATTGTCTTCCCAAGTGTCTGTTGTGACGTAACTTGGGTACATGCTTTTGGGCACAGTGTTTTAGAAAATTCAGGGTCTGGGGACTTAAACGGAAAGGAATCTGCCTTTTTTGTTTTATTATCAAACTAACAATTATCTTTTTTCTGAGAGTGATTGAGGAAAGAGCAGTGACAAGCCCTTGCCCAACCTGTGCGAGGCCCTAGCTTGGTTCCCATCAGCCTGAAGAGGAGGAAGGGATGGGGGTGGGGCTCTGATTTGCTGTACACGTGGTGGTTTTCCATTGATGATTGCTTGTTTGCTCTAGTACTAAGAAGAGTGAAAGTCACTTTTATAGATACTGTTTTAAGAATTGAACATGTGCCAGAAAATTCCAAAACTGGAGCTGCACTTGAAATCCGAGTAGAGAGGTAAGATTTTATTCTGAAAACTCACAGCCTCACTCTGACTCTGATATTGTACTTCAGGATGCTTCTGGAGACTAGAGGCAATAGTAAATTAATATTTTGCATAATTTCAGAGTAAAGTATTGCTCTCTGAGTTATCCTCTCCTGCCGTTGCTGAAACTATAAGCAGCAGTTAGCAGTTATATCCAGTGCTGCGCTGAGCTTGCCGAAGCAGTTTTCTTAGTTAACTTGAGTGCCACCACGTTAAAGCTCTTTTACAGTGTCCACTTTCCGAATGTGCACAGTGCAATGCATAGGCGCATCTCAGTAATATGAAGGACTCAACTTCATGGTGTTGGCTGGGGGATTGTTTAGTGAAAAAAGATGATGGTGCTGTTTCTTTTGAGGATTTTGTGAGGACTATTCTAAGGCTAAATATACAATGATGATTTACTTAGACACATTTGCCTTTACTTTTTATGTATATTCACTGGAGCGCTGACAGAATGTTGATTTGAGGCTTTGACTCTTCAACTGTGGCCATGTTATATGGCCTCCTCATAGAAATGCACATTGAGGGGGGCTGGAGACGTGGCTCAGTGGCTAAGAGTGTTTACTGCTCTTCCAGAGGACCAAAGTTGATTCCCAGCACTCATGTAGAACAGCTCACAGGAGCCAGTAACTCCAGTTCCAGGGGATCTGATGCCTTCTTCTGTCCTCCGTGGGCCTGAGCACACATAACATATACTCACAGATACACATCATACAACATGAATGAAAAATAAAAAAAATGTACATTGAATACCAAAGCCCCTTTGTGTGTGCAGCTGTTTGGGGCTTTTACCAAGGTTTAAGCAGATTTTTTTTGTGGTTTCAATCTTTAACAAAGGTACACCTATAAGTAAAATAGTTGCTGTTACAGATCTTTGGAATTAGAGTGTGTTACTTTAGGTGGTATAATAAAACAGTAACATCCAATTAGAACCGTGTTATTTATCTCATGAAACTGGAGATTGCTAACACAAGAATTCAAGACAAAGTCATTTATTGTTCTGACTTGGAGGCAGATGAGTTTCACGTACTGAGAGAGTTTGGTGAGGCTGTGCTTAGAATCCTAGCACTTGGGAGGATGAGGTAAGAGAGTGTTGGGTAGTAGAGACAGCCTGAGCTACATAGCAGGACTCAGTTTTGTGAGGGAGATAGGATTGTTTCCCTGGGGTTAACTTTAGGAAGTTATTATTTTCTTCCCTGAAATTTAAGAGCCCTGTAAAGTTATCTTTCTTAGATTTTTTTAGGTCAATCTTTTTGTGAAAAGTTTACTTATTTACATGTTTAGTGCAATGATACTGACATCTGTTATAGACTTAAAAATGTTTTTATGTTAATTATAATAGTTTTATTGTATATTTATACATGCACATAATGTATTTTTAATGCACACACAGTTATTCTTTCTTGTCCTATTCCCATTCCCTCTAATCCCCTTTGTCTTCCCAATTAGAAATAATTTTTTTTTTTTTTTTTTTTGGAGACAGAATCTCATGTAGCTCAGACTGCCTTTGTACTTACTGTGTAGCAAAAACCAGCCTTGAACTCCTGATCCTCCTGCCTCTACTTCCCCTGTGCTGGCCTGCAAGCGTTATTATTATAGGTATAGTCTTAGGGTTGCTAGCACTGAAATTTCCCTTTAGCTTAAAAACACTGCCACAGGGGTGGAGAGATGGCTCAGCAGTTAAGAGCACTAGCTGCCCTTCCAAAGGACCTGGGTTCAAATCCCAGCACCCACATGGCAGCTCCCAACAGTCTGTGGACTTCAGTTCCAGGAATCTGACACTCTCACACCAATGCGCATAAAATAAAAATGAAATAAATTATTTAAAGAAATAAAAAAAGGACTCCCACTTTTAAAAAAATGTTAGCCAGGTGGTGGTGGCACATGCCGTTAATCCCAGCACTCGGGAGACAGAGGCAGGCAGATCTCTGAGTTCGAGGCCAGCCTGGTCTACAGAGTGAGTTCCAGGACAGCAGAGTTATATCAGAGAAACCCTGTCTCCAAAAAAACAAACAAACAAAAATTGTTGCAAGTATATTTCCCAAGAGTTTTGTACAAATGCCCTTTTGTTGTGCCTTTTAGAACCGTATATTGTGATGAAACTGCCGACGAGTCCTCAGGAGTCAATGTACATCAGCCCACAGCTTTTGCTCACAAATTGCTGCAGCTCTCTGGAGTGTCTCTCTTCTGGGATGAGTTTTCTGCTTCAGCAAAATCTTCCCCAGTGTGTTCAACTGCACCAGTGGTAAGAAAAATAAAAACATAATCCCCCAGACAGGGGTGGGGGTGTTGCTCAGTTGGTAGAGGGCTGGCTTGGCTTGCATGAAGCCCTCAGTCTCATCACCAGCACTTGGGGAGTAGAGTTAGGGGGATCAGAGATTCATGGGTCTCCTCAGTGAGTTCAAGGCCAGCCTGATGTATATACTTGAGACCCTGTCTCAAAAAACCAAACCAAAAGCCAACCCAACAAAACAGCCCAAAATATGGTCATGATTTTTAGAAGTTTTAAATAAAGGCTTTGAACCAGGTGTGGGAATGCATACTTGTAATCCCAGCACTTGAGAGGTTGAGACAGTAGGCTTTCAAGCTTAAGGGCTTGGCTACTAGTGAGTCTCTGTCTAGGAAAAAAAGAGACTGGGGACTATTAAAATTTTCCTGAATACAGCATCCACTGAAGAGTCTCTGGTTTAGGGGATAACACAAATATTCAGCTAATGTAGCTGAGGCTAGCCTCGAACCCCTAAAGCTCTGCCTGTCCTGCCAGCCTGCTGTTCATTAGCTAATGCAGAAACGTTTCATACCCATATGTAGGTAAAATGAGATGTTTGCATCTGAGGGAGCTAATCCTAGTTGTCAGCTTGCTGGGTTTTAGAATTAATGTGGAAATAAGTCTCTGGGTATACCTGTGAGGAGTCTCTGGATTAAGTGGACAGACCTTTCCTAAATGTGGGTGATGTCACTCAATGGGCTGGGTCTCAGACCACATAGAAAGGAGACAGTGAGCTGAGCACAAGCATTCATTATAGCTGGCTTTCTGACTGTGGGTGCTGTGGGAGTAGCTGGCCTCCTGCCACCTTGCCTCTGCTGTGGTGAAATGGATGCCTGGACCTGTGAGCTAAGAGCCCCTCGTTCTGTAAGTTGCTTCTTGTCAGGTATTTTGACACAGGGACTAGAAAAGTGGCTCATGCAGTGTCTTTTTCTTTCACATTAAAATGCAGTGTTACCTTTCATGACAAATGGCTAGATTAGTGAGCATTATCACAGGACTCACACCTTAGGTGTTTTCTGCCATTAAGAGCTCTCAGTTCTTTACCAAGCATCCTTTCATAAGTTGGTGATTCTATAACTTGCCTTTGTATCACAAGTCAGGTCTGTTTGTTTATTTTATTTATTTATTTATTTATTGAGATAGAGGCTCTCACTTTGTCACTGTGTGGCTCAGGTTGGTCTCAAACTGATGATCTCTTGTCTGAGCCTCCTTAATGCTGGGATTTCAGGTGTTACTTTCATATTGGTTTGGTTTTCTTATATACATGTGTGTTATTTGAAAAGATACTGTGTATGTGCACCATAGACAAACACACATACATACACACAGACAAAGAGACAGAGAAATATACACAGAGGAATACATGCACAGATACAGAGACACACACACACACAGAAACAAACTTGTGTGTACTGTATTTGGGGGCATGTGTGTGAAGATCAGAGGAACTTTGTGGAGTCAATTCTCCTGTCTTTATCTGCTTTGTGGGACTGTTCTCAAGTCTCTAGGTTTTGGCAAGTGCCTTTACCCACTAGATCATCTTGCTGGCTCTATGCTATTTTCATAAAGTCTTTTTCTATGATTTGTTTTTATTTTCAAGGTGCTATACTAACATAGTACTGCTTCATTTTAGCTACAAGATAATGTCCAGTGTAATGATGCAGCTTTGCATGCCAAATATTTTGTTCCCAAGATGACATTTATATCTCACACCCTGACTTATTTGTGCTAAAATATTTTAAGTAGTTACTTTATTTTTATTGTATTTTTGTAGGAAACTGAGCCAAAGCTATCACCTAGCTGGAACCCAAAAATTGTTTATGAGCCACACCCACAACTAACTAGAACGTTACCAGAGATTGCGCCCTCCGATCCAGTGCAGATTGGAGGGCTAGTGGGCAGACTGGAGTTGAGTCTCACCTTGAAACAGAATGAAGTGCTTCCGGGAGCCAAGGTCAGTGTTGTTTTGTTTTCTCTTCTAAACTGCAGGTGGTTAGCCTATATAGTGTCTGAGTGCTGTGGGCTGTCCTGTGGCTAAACAATCTTCCAGCTACACTTCCAGTGTTCCAGCCCAGATTTTCCTGCCTTCCCTTTTATGAACTGCTCTCAGGTTGTGAAGGTCTTTATCAGGTCTTTCCCTTGCTGGCTTCTGAGGAGTTTGTTAATGGAGCAGGTAATGTAGGGAGCTGTAAATGCAGCAGGGACTGCCTTGCTGTGGCAACATCCTTGGGGCACCAGCACTTATGTGTCCTTGGGGAGTGCATGTGCCATTTCTTTAAGAAGCAAGGGCCGAGAAGTAGCTTTCATGGTTCTGTTTTGGCTAGGTATAGTCTTCCACATTTATAAACTTTTTTAAAAATTTTGTTTAATTTTTTTGTTTTTGTTTTTTTCAAGACAGGGTTTCTCTGTTTTAACTCTGGCTGTCCTGGAACTCACTCTATAGACCAGGCTGACCTTGAACTCACAGAGACCTGCCTGGACATAAGCTTTGATTTTTATGTGGATGTAAAGTTTTGCACACCCATCTTTTGATTTGTGTAACCATTCTCTATGTTGCTTTTAGAGTTCTGCATATTAAGGGACAGTGGCAGTTTTGTGTGGTGGCACTGTGCTCCAATTCCAGCCAGTATTGAGTATTTGGAGATAGTATTATTCCTGCCTGTTCATGAATGTTTTTGCATAATAACTTGAGTGTTAGCGTATATTTTGTTTAATGTAAATGAATATTATATGGAAAAATTAAGTTCTGGAGGTCAGCACTGGGAAGCATAGAACTTAGAAATGGTATCTCAGACATAACAAGGCAGCACACCAGGTTAGATCTTTAGTCTCTTCCAGTGTTTCTTAAACTGGAGCCTCTCAGCTATGAGTTCAAATGTTGTGCAAGATTTCATGCTCTAGTTTCTGAGATAGTGCCCCTGGAGTCTGTTGTATTCCACATATTCAATTTTAGTGGATATTTGGAGAAAGCATTGGTATAAAAGCAGGGGACTGCTTTGGTTGAATTAGAAACATTTCTGTTATCATATTACACTGAGTTGAAAATGCTTAGTTGTTATTTTCAATGTTTTATGTTTTCAAAAGAAAGCAGTGCTTTGTTCTTTGTATTCCGAATTCAGAATATACCAGTAATGAAATATTTCTATAAAATTAGAAATGAAACTCCTGATTTTCCATCCTAATGAAAATCAGAGATTATGGTTTCAAGCCAAGAAACAAACTTGTCCAGTAGCAGAAACACATTTCCCCACTGCCCAGCCTTTGTTAAGGATGTGGCCTGGATGTCAACAGTCTGTAAGGAACCCAGTAAAACAGTCTGTAGGCACACCAGGAGAGCCATGCTGTGGAAGGAGTAAGGGCTTTGCTCATGTGCCTGTCTAGGTTCAGATCTGGCAGTGGAACTATGTGATCTTTGCTTTGTGGATCTGTTTCCTTGTCTATAATTCAGAAACAGTAATAACTAGAGCATAGGGTCTGGGCGATGGCTTGGTGCCCACCACACAGAGTGAGACGTTAGGGAAAGTGTGCACAGAGAACAAGAAGGGGAGTGCCCATTAGGACTTCTCTCTGTCTGTGTTTCGGCTCTGGCTTCGAGCTTCATGTTCAAGAGAAAGCAGTTTCTGCAGCTCAATAGGCATCTGAGAGGTGTGCTGTGGAGCGTCACAGTGTGGCCCAGGGCTCCTCTTTTGGAAACTGACTTCATTTGTTCTAAAAGTTTGACTGTTCTGAGGGGTGGTGAGAACCATATTGTTGCTGTGTACCTCTGTCTCCAGAAGACTTAGAGACAGATGGCACGACACTGGACTTGCTGACTGGAATTTCTCAGGATTTTCCCTCCTGCAAAACAGTTGTTGGTCATTATGCCCTTTTCTTGAGATTGTGTGAATTACAGAGTATTAGGTGTAGCTGCCCAAGATCAAGGACGATGCTTATCTCAGTGCCTTCACATCTACCTAACTTCCTGGTGTCGAGCTTGTAAATTACTTATTCTCAACTGTTCTTATGTTTTTCAGTTGGATGTTGATGGACAGATAGACTCCATTCATCTATTCCTGTCACCAAGGCAGGTGCACCTGCTTTTGGATATGCTAGCAGCTATTGCTGGACCAGGCAAGTATGACTCTGTTATGATTATTTCCTGTAATTCTTGAAACTCTTAAGTGAAAATACATAATGTGGATAAATGAAAATGTATTATTTTGGAGCATGCGACATTAAAGGTATATTGTTAAGTATATATCCTAATTACCTTATTGAATTAGATCTTTTAAATTGCGTTATGGTGTAAATTTGCATTCAGATTATTTGTATCACGTTCATTTTAAAAATTGTTCTAACCTGTGTCTTTGGTTAGGATAGTATTTCATATAACCAAAAAACAAAACAAAACAAAATATAATTTTTGGACACAGTAAGTTGCACACACATTATGTTCAGGGACTCATATCTCCTAGAGGTAATTAGATTCTTGGCTACTGGCCTAAACTATTCCTTCAGACCTCTAATTGATGTAACTGTTGTTTTCTGCTTGTGTGGTCAAGTTTCCATTGTTATTGGATAAATGGAGTTTGAAAAAGAAATGCTTAAATAACTACAAATTAATTTTGCTTTCCTTTTATATACTTGTAGAAAGTTCTAGCAAAATAGGATTAGCTAATAAAGACAGAAAAAATCGGCCTATGCAGCAGGAAGACGAGTATCGAATTCAGATGGAATTAAACCGCTATTATCTGAGGAAAGATTCCCTCTCTATGGGTGTGTCTTCAGAGAAGAGCTTCTATGAGACAGAAACAGCTCGTACACCTTCTAGCCGCGGTAAGCAGCTCAAGTAATCAACACCAGACCTACAGTACCCATTAGGTGGAATTAGACTTGATTTTGGCTTCATGAAAAAGCACCTAGCAGTGGAGAACAGAAGCTGCACACAGGGACATTTGAGTCTGATGTTGGCTTACCTGCAGTGCCAGGAATGCACCAGCAGTGGGCACCAGCGCTCTCTTCAAGTGTATAGTTTCTCTTGTAAGCAATGGTATTTATTTCTCCCTAACGGAAGTCAGTTTGTAAAAATAGGAACTGACACATAAAATAAGTTGGGAATACCTATTCATTTTGTCACTGTGTGCTCGTGTAATTGTGTGCAGCGGATACCCTTAAGTAAGAAGGTTGTTATCCTTTCTATCTTGTTACAATCATTATCCAGCCTCTCTTACGTTACAGAGATTTTGGATTGTGTGAACACCAGTGTAAATAGTAAGAATCTGTTGATGTGAAATGTGGAACACATGAAAAATTAAAGCCTACTCAAGAACTTTGGACATAACAAGCTTGATTTGTGTGACGGTCAGACAGGCACTGGAGAGAAGGCACTGAACTGTCAATAGAGTTCCAAATGTCTCCAGTCTCTCTTTCCCATCTGGGAAATAGCTGTATCCGTGAGAAACCAGAGACTGCAATATAGTTACACAATTTTATTATTTACAATTTGGTGCTGGGGATGAAACCCAGGGCCCTCTGTGAGCCTATGCCATTTGAAAATATGAATTTTAACTTCAGAAAATTTTGTAGTGCTGCATATCATATAAACCCACAAACACTCGGGGAGGCTTGACTTTTAGCTGACTGTGCAGTTGCATGCTTACTCAGATGCTGCTCCAGTTGAAGTGACATGCAGTCGTGTGTCAGATAATTGGGGTCTGTTAGTGTGACTAAATTAGAAAGAACACATTGATAGAATGTATCAGAAGTGACGAAGTTTAATTCTCTCCAGAAGAAGAAGTTTTCTTCTCCATGGCCGACATGGACATGTCTCACAGTCTGTCTTCTCTTCCACCCCTTGGGGACCCTCCACACATGGACCTGGAGTTATCACTGACTAGTACATACACAAACACACCTGCAGGATCTCCGCTAAGTGCTACTGTGGTACAGTATTATTTCATTTCTTCTGTTCTTCAAAAGGCGCTTCTAAGATCCTATACCTTATTCATGTATTCAAAAACCAATCTTTTGTAGCTTCAGCCAACTTGGGGAGATTTTGCCGACCACAAAGAACAGCCAGTAAGAGGGCCACCGTTTCCGTCTGACTTGGTCCACCCTGCATCTTTACAAAAAGCTGGTTAGTTTCCACTGGAGGCTTTGAAAATTAAAGGGAAAAGCATATCTCTGAAATAACATATTTTGCTTTTTTCCCCCTCCCTCCTTTCAAAATAAACATCTGATCCATTGTCTGTCTTTCTTTCTATCTGTCTATCTATCATCCATCCATCCATCCATCCATCCATCCGTGTCTATCATCTATCAGTCGTCAGTCATCCATCTGCTTTTTTTCTGTGCCTTCTTTCTGGGATTGTACCCAGAGCCTTTCACATGGCAAGCCTGTGGTCTGCAACTATCACTTTTTCTGTGTCTTTCATAATTTCTCTTTTAGTCTAGGACAGTCACAAAGTTTAGAAAGAAAAGAATAATTGAACAATCCATTAAAAATATTTTAGAATAGTTACTTATTCATTGTACTCTTTTTGTTTGATTTTGTTTTTGAGATAAGATCTCATGAGTTCAGGCTGACTAGCTTTGTTCTCACTTGACTTTCAGTCAACTATCTGATTTCTTTGTGTGTGTGTGTGTGTGTATGCCTGTGTGTTTATGTGTGGTGTGTGTGTTTATGTGTGCCAGTGTGTATGATGTATGTATTTGTATACGTGTGTGTGTGTTAAGTATATGTTCACATGTACATATGTGTATGTTTATGTTTTTGTGTAGGTGTGCACATGTGTGCCTATGTGCATACATATGTGTGTTTATGTGTGTATGCAAGTGCATGTGTAGCATTGGGCATCGAACTTGAGGCCCTGACAGTGCTCAGCCAGTGCACAGTCCGTCATTAAATTATACCCTAGCTTCTGAGGTTTTTTTCCCATTGTTTTTATATTGTTTGAAAGAAAATTTCAGGGTTTTTTTGTTGTTCTTGTTGTTGCTGTTTTTCGAGACAGGGTTTCTCTGTTGTAATTCTGGCTGTCCTGGAACTCACTCTGTAGATCACGTTGGCCTTGAACTCACAGAGATGCATCTGCCTCTGGCTCCCAACCCTTGGGATTAAGGGTGTGTGCCACTACCACCCAGTGAAAATTTCAGTTTTGATTCTGTGTTTCCCTCCCCAGGATCAGGGATTGAACTTAGTACGTTGAGCATGCTAAGGAATTGCTTTACCACTGTTCTGCACTCTTGATCCTTACTCTTCACAATTTAACTGAACTAATTGCCAAGCTTAAAGGAGAATTTTGTGTGTAGCTCCTGGTTAATCTTGTTTTTTTTCTAACACAGTTTTATAGTGCAGAAGAGGTGTCCACAGGTTTCTACTCGCTGGGATGGACTCTTGTACTTTAGTGCACGAGTCCTGCATATCAGATGTAACGGGGTGGCAGCATGTTTAAGGGTTTACTGTCACTCTTAACTGCTGTGTGCTTACTGTCCTTAAAGGCAAGGTGATGCTTTGTCATTCTGACTCATATAACTTCATGTATTTCAGCTCTCCCCTCTAGGTCTGTTTCAGTGGATGAATCCAGGCCTGAGTTTATCTGTAGACTGGCTGTTGGCATCTTCTCAGTCTCTGTGCTTCACATTGATCCTTTGTCTCCAGCGGAAACTTCTCTGAACGGGAATCCATTGACATCCATGGCCATCGCTTTCTTCTCTCGCATAGAAAAGATGGACCCAGCAAGATTGTCTATGGAAGATTTTAAGTCTTTCAGAGCAATCTTTGCAGAAGCTTGTTCACACGATCACCTTAGGTGAGTTCTCGTGATTACTAAAGATACTTCAGAAAGAACCAAACTCACACTTTTGCCTTTGTCTACCTTTCTGCATTGGTCTTTAATGGATAGCAAGTGGAGTTTTACTTTAGTACTCCAGAGATACATCCGTAGGGTCTCTCCTTCACATTGTGTGGTGTGAAATGATGCAGATGCAGATTGAGATAGTTTGTCTTTAGCTCCCTCCTGTTTTTGCCAAGTTTGTGTGACCACATCATCCCTGCTATCACTACTGAAATTATGGAAATGGTTTTTTTTGGCACTGGCAGTGGCACAGATGGTGGTGGTGAGAGTGGGACTGATGAGGGAGAGCTTGGGAAAGCGCGATGCCTTTCAGACTAGTATCAAGCACAGACAGAGAGTTTGAATCCTTCATTTTCTGCTGATTTGAAGCCATGAGCCTTCATGAGTTGAGGCCTAATAGATGGGCTGACTGGATCTGAGAACACAGGGTTAGCACACAAATACTATATATTAATATTAATGTCATCTATAAAACAAGTAAAATGAGTGATATTTTGTATAATGTTTGGACAAATGAAATTTGTATTTTAGAGAATGCCTGTTTTTGGAGACAGGATCTCATGATATAGTCCAGCCTGGCCTCCAACTTTCAGGCAGCCTAAGATAGTCTTGAACTCCCGTCCTCTTGCCTCTCCCTCCTGAGAGGATAGGTGTGAGCTGCCATGCTTGGTTTTAGACAGTGTTGAGGGTTGAGCCCAGGGCTTTATGCATGCCAGGCTAGTGCTCTAACAACTGACCTAAACCTTTACCCCTAGCTTGAGGTTATTTTAAGGTAAGCTTTCTGGAGAGTTAAAACTAACATGTGAAGTAGTTTTGATGCCCATCCAAAGATGTTTTACAAGTTAGGACCATAGCATTCTAATCAAATTGTAAAAAACACTTTCCCTCAGTTTGTCAAAGTTCCAAATATCTGCCAGTAGAAAATAGGACACTAAAACTGTGAACCTCATCAACTGTAGTTTTAAAATGCTGCATGATTTTTGTTCCTTAGTTTTTCAGATAATTTCAACTGTCAAAAACACTGATCTCAAATTCATTGTCTTTCTGCCACATCTTCCAGAGTATTGGGATTTCAGGTGTTCACCACCATGCCCAGCTTGAATGATGTTTTTAGATAGTTTTAAGAAGCCATTTCATACATTTTACTGATCAGAAAAAAAGGGTTTATTTTTAATTTTTTTTTTTTTTTTAAAGACAAGGTCTAACTATGTAACAGTGGCTGGCCTGGAACTTGCTATGTACTAGACTCAAACCTGTAGAGATCCATATGCCTCTGCCTCCCAAGTGCTGGCATTAAAGGCGTATGTGTGCCATGATGCCTGGCCAGATCTCAGGTGTTTTATCCACTGTAGTATAAGTTTAGAGTGTGGAAGAAGGAAAGGCACAGCTGGGCAGTGCAAGCATCCTGGGAAATCCCCTGCATGGAGATGTTAACAAGTAGGAAAAGTGATGCTCACGTCCTTATGGATATTAGTGGTCACTAACAACACACTAGAGTAAGTGTGTAATTATTATGTACTGCTAACATTTGCATGTTATTCTTTGAGTTTATGCTATGTCGTAATCTAGAAACACGTGGAGACCCTTAAATGCTTCTTTTTTTTTATGATAGATTTATAGGTACTGGCATCAAAGTGTCCTATGAGCAAAGACAAAGGTCAACTTCCCGGCATTTTACCACCGACATGTCCATTGGGCAAATGGAGCTTTTGGAGTGTCTGTTTCCGACGGATTTCCATTCTGTTCCTCCCCACTACACAGAGGTAAGCGCTGGAAATCCCTTTGGAGTGATCTTGAGATTTGTTTTGCTTTGTAAGAATTGAATGAACAACACTTTTCTTTAAAATGCATGGGCATCACAGAACGTGTTAGGGTTATTTTTTATCTTTGTGATTGTTGAAACAAATTTTACCCTATGTCATTCAAGGTCACTCTATGAAGCTAGTAGAACATTTAGATGAGAGAGTTATGTGAGGAGGCAGACAGATCATGAGCCTGTTACTTTGTTTCAAAGTCTTTTCTTAGAGTAAGCTGTTGGAGCCCTTGCCTGCCCTCTGCAGATGAGATGCTGAGCCTCACAGAAGTTAGCTGTTGGAGTGAGCAGTTAGGTGATCGGAAGTATGACAACAATGACGTTTCTGCTAGCTTTTCTGACTTTGTGATTAATTTATGTGATTGATCCCAGCTTAATGTCTTGGGTTTGTGTGATCAGTTTCAGCTTACTATCCTAGCTTTAACTCTCTCCACCCTTGTCTTGAAGCTTCTGACCTTCCATTCCAAAGATGGAACTGATACCCACCTCCCGGTATGCCTTCAGCTTCACTATAAGCACTCTGAGACGAGAGGACCCCAGGTGAGAGGCCTCTGTGTGGCCACTACTGCAAATCGTTATTTGCTCTTTATTTTGTCACAGTTGTAAGTTTTAAACCTGTTTATATAGTTTTGTTGATAATTATATTATTATTTTATTTTTATTTTTTAGGGTAATCAAGCAAGACTTAGTGCAGTTCCTCAGAAGGCAGAGTTACAAATTAAATTAAATCCAGTGTGTTGTGAGCTGGATATCAGTATCGTGGATAGGTTAAATTCCTTGCTCCAACCACAAAAACTCACTACAGTAGAGATGATGGCCTCACACATGTATGCTTCGTATAATAAGCACATTAGTCTGGTAAGTATGCAGAGTGGCACATAATCGTAATTACCTAGTATGCTTTTTTTCTGAGAAAAAAGTTCTAGTTTCTGAGAAAAGTTCTAGTAGATTAAAAAGACTGTGTTAGAATAATATTATCTATAGTAGTTAAAAATAGACACTTTAAAATTATTTTTATTCATTCATTCATTTATTTTTCAAACAGGTTTCTCTGTGTAGCCCTGGCTATTCTAGAACTCACTATGTAGACCAGGCTGGCCTCAAACTCAGAGATCTGGCTGCCTTTGCTTCCCGATTGCTGGGATTAAAGACATGTACCACCATACCCGGCTTAAAAATTATTTGTTAATTTCTCATGGAGTTCTGATCTAGAACTGATATGTAGCCAAGGATGATTTTGAATTCTTGATCCTTCCACCTCTACCTCCATAGAGCTGGAGGCACAGTGTTACCATCTTGCTCGATGGTGGCACTTCTTTATTTTAATAATAACTAGGTAAGTTTTGGTAATTCTACTGAAAGACATTTCCTTCTGCGATTCTAACAGAGTTCTGTGTGATATCAGCTGCATAAAGAAGGTTCTTCAGAAAGGGTTAAGTGAGAAGTAGAAGGTCATTGCATACAAACTTTTTTTATCTTCTGAGATAGTATCTCATTAATAACCCAGGTTCACCAGGAACTTGTGTTCCTCCTGCCTCAGCTTTCCAAGTAAGAAAATTCAAGGCATGTACCACTCTGTCTGGCGTCCCTTAGGCTGATGTTAACACTAGACACAAAAGTCTGTTTGTAGAGTGCCTAGGAACACACCAATTGACAGCATCTGATTGTAGCACAATGGGATTAGAGTTTTCTTTTTCTGGATTTTGGAAAATACTGTCTCACATATTTATGAAGTTTATTTTCATACATTTTATAAACTTGAGTAATATATGAAGTAAAGCCAGAATAGCACAGGCGTGCTTTTGAGAATGGGGAGTGATACTGGGCATCACGTTGTACTCCGATCTGGTGTGTAGAGTGGACTTGGAGCAGTGCAGTGGGAGTTTGGTGGTTGGAATGTGGGCCTGTAGGACCAGGCCCAGCCTGAAAAGCAGCTTTAGTGGAAAGGAGTCAATGCAGTGGTATGTGCCCATGATCACAGCTGCTCTCGGGCCTGATGCAGGAGGGCTGTGATTGAAACCTGCTTAGGAAACATGAGACTCAATATAAAAAGAAACGAAGGAAAAGGGAAAAGACATTTTACTTCCCCTGTGTTTGTCGTTCCTTAGTTCCTGATGTTTAAAGCTGCATTTTATTTTTTATTGCTGCCTGTTGCTATTTCTTTTAAGTTTATAGACTAGTTTCTTTGTTTTTGGCTAACCTTGGGTGTGTTAGTTTGAGAATGTAGCTTGTTTTAGGAAGCCAAACTGGGAAGAGATTTGTGAAAAGCCCTGGTTTCTAGCTTTAGAGAAGAAAGGGCACCTGCTGGGCGAGGGAGAGGTCAGGGAGGAGAATGAAGAGGGGACAAAGCATGGTGGCACATGCAGGAAGATGTCATGATAAAGCCCATTAGCTTATATGCATGCCTTACATGTAGTTCATCTCAGTCTTCCATAAGAAGAAAACTTTCTGAGAGGCTAGACACTGCCTCGGTACATTTTACACAAAATTAGAAACTGACTTTTATTGAATGGCATGTTTTTGACTGTTTTGGGGGACTCAGGAGTCATTTAGTGAACACTTGGGACCTTAGTGTGCCAGGCTCTAGACAGGCCTGGAAACCAGAGTAGACTAGCCTTTATATGTGTCTTCAGTCATGTGAGTTCATACTGAGTCTTTAGGGTGACATAAGTGGGCAAACTCTTCAAACTGAGTGTTGAGTGCGGTAGTGGTAACCTAACTAGATTTGTTTTTGTTTTTTTTGTTTATTTTGTTTGTTTATTTTATTTATTTGTTTCCTTCCTTCCTTCCTTTTTTTCTTTTTCTTTTTTTTTTTAGTTTATGGTAAGATGAAGGGATGTAGGGATCTTACAGATCTTACAGATCCCTGTCTTTATTTTGACCTATTTTTATATGACAATTCAGCTGTTACCAACAGTTCTGATTTGGGCAATAGCTATTACATTTGTTTGGATTGTGTCTGCATGCACTGTGGCACATGAGGAAGTGGTGATAGCATACATTGAAGTGCTGAGCGCCGGTCATTTGCATCTGTTTCAGCACAAGGCTTTCACTGAAGTGTTCCTAGACGACTCGCACAGTCCTGCAAATCGCCGGGTGTCTGTGCAAGTTGCCACCCCAGCGCTGCATCTTGCCATTCGCTTCCCCATACCCGATCTCCGGTCAGACCAGGAAAGAGGACCTTGGTTTAAGAAATCACTTCAGAAGGAGACCCTCCATTTAGCATTCACAGATTTGGAGTCGAAGACGGAGTTTGTGGGAGGATCCACCCCAGAGCAAACTAAACTGGAACTGACATTTAGAGAGCTAGCTGGTAAGACTGAACGTACTATGGAAGAGCAGACTGCATGTTACACTGCTTCTGACAGCACCACAGATGGCAAAATTGGGAACACTGTTAGAAAATAGAGCAACATCTTTCCTCCAGAATTATGTGAAGATACAGCATAGTTAAAAAAAGATGCAGCACAGTGATTGATTTGCTTTGGTAAAGTCCTTATTTTCTGTAGGAATGTAGAACATTAGCCTTTTTTTTTATCATTGCCTACCACTTACTGTGTGCTGATAGAAACTGGAAAGCCTGAGCGCCACACTCTACTGGGTCCTGTACTGAGTAGGTCACATACATGTGGACGATTAGTATGTCTGATATATTAATAAAGACACATGAGACATGGTTAAATGTATAAGCCAGACAGACTTAAGGAGAGCTCACAACCCACCATCTTCCAGCTCCAGCTGCGGCTTTTGTCCAGACAGTTGATTATCTGAAAAGCCCCTCCTAGTGCTCTCAGCAGACTGTTTGCCTGATTAAAGAGATGCAATGGTTTACTCCTCCCAAACCACTGGTCGTCAGGGCAGGTGCTCATGTATAACAGGGTGCCACCAACACAAAAGGACTAGGCCCACCCATCTTAGTTATGTCCACATATAGTGGGAGAACTACAGATCAATAGGGGAGACCAGGCCACACCTAATGTTGTCTCCAGTCTGGAGGGGCATGCAACACTATTTACATTAAGCTGAGAGGGAGTAACTCTTGTTGTTGTATTACATGATACAACAGGCTGGTTCAGCCATAGAAATCACATCCTGCTAGGCTTTAGGCAGCCAATTTATTGATATTTTCAATGAATATAATATTTGGAGATAAGTTTAAATATATCGCAACGCATACATTCTCTCATTTCCTTTAGTTGTCATTTCCACCATATGCTAGATTTCCTGATCTGTGGGCTGAAGAGGATGTGTTTCCCCGGCTCACAGGTAGTAAGGGCAAAATCTGACACCAGAGCCTGAGTTCTCGGTCGCCACACTCAGGCACTCCTGGGATACCTTTATAAAACCTGACTGAGGTCTATTGTGTTGTCTTTGGAGGCAGAGCAGAGTGTGTGAAAACTGCCCTTTCTCTGCCTCAGTTCCCTTGACACCCCAAGGCTGTGAAACCTAACCCTAACCCTAAGTCATAAACTTTACTTCTATGAAGAAATAATAGGGGCTGCACAGATGGATGGCTCATTGGTTAAGAGGACTTTCTGTGAAACCATAAAGACTCAAGTTCAGATGCTAACACCCACATGACAGACCCGGGCATGGTCCCGCCTGTGCCTGAAGCCCCAGGGCTTTGGGGGGTCCTTGGGGCTCTGCGGCTGCCATCTTAGCCAAAAAGGTGTGAGCTGCTACCAGAAAGGAATAAGATACAGAGCTTACCTGATGCCCTCAAATACACAGGAAAATCATTACCAACACTCAGTAGCTAGTGGTTGACGTATTTACTACGTTATAATTATATATCTTACACATTAAATACTAGCTCAGAGTTTTAGTTTGAATAAATGCGTCATTGTTTCTACGTGTCCTGCCTAGCCCAGGCCACATTAAAACAGGAACAAATGAATGAGTGCCACAGAGGATGAGGGTATGTTGATAATGCCTCGCTTGGAGAGTTCTGAATGGTCTTCAGCATTTGAGAAGGAGTGCATTGCAGTAAAGCCATTTCGGTTCCATAGGGTCATTCCAGGAGGAGAAGGGAGAGCCGTCTGTCAAGTTTTTCCATGTGTCTGGTGGAGTAGATGGAGACACAGCGTCGTCAGATGACTTTGACTGGCCACGGTAAGCAAACTCAGGGATGTGAGAGAATTTTCAAAAAGTCAAACTTTCAGTTAGCCAAGAACACAAATGCTGAATGCCTTCATTTATTTACTTATTTGAGTTATATGCTGTGGATTATACTGTCTGTTCATAAGGGGGTTACAGTAGGCAAGGGCTTTATAAGTCAATCCAATTGTTTTGACATTTAATTGTGTAAGTTTGCATAAAAGTAAAAATGTTGCCATTTAAACTTAATTTTTCAAATTATCTTTGCTATCAGAATGGTACTGAAAATAAATCCACCAGCCATGCATTCCATTTTGGAGAGAATAGCAGCTGAGGAGGAGGAAGAGAATGATGGTCATTACCAGGAAGAGGAGGAAGGAGGGGCTCATTCCCTCAAAGATGTCTGTGATCTGAGGCGGCCAGCCCCGTCTCCCTTTTCCTCTCGTAGAGTAATGTTTGAGAATGAGCAGGTAAAAGTATGATGTATGTAAGTATGTATGTACATAAGAAGTATGATGAACATTGCAGGGTGATCCACCACAGCGAAATGCTTCCCCTCTTTTCCTCCCCTCTTCTTCCCTCCTTTCCCTCCTTTTCTCTTTGTGTCTCAGGTTAGTTTTGAACTTGTGATCCTCTTGCTTGTGCCTCTGAGTTTTGGGAATACAGACCTGTACCACTACACTTCTACACTTGGCTAATTCTTTATTTTTGAAAGAATACTGTAATCCTAGCACTTGGGAGGTGGCAGCAGGGAGATTGTTAAGTTTGAGGCCAGACTGGGAAATAGCACAAGACTATTGTACAAACCACAGTAACACCGCCATCAAGAACTCTCAAACAGCAATAACAACAAAAGTAATCCGTGTATTCTTTGTACCAGTTTACAATTCCAGGATTGATAACTATTTTTCTTGATGCATATTCTCTGTAGTTAGAGTTATGTTTATTTATTTGCTCACACAGGGTTATAGCTAGTTAAAAAGATGATGCTACTATTTTAAACACACTGTTTTCTCACCCTGAGCTGTTATGTTTTAGATGGTGATGCCGGGAGACCCTGTAGAGATGACGGAGTTTCAGGATAAAGCCATCAGCAATTCTCACTATGTGCTGGAACTTCTGCTACCAAATATCCACGTGACACTGCCCAATAAAAGCTTTTATGAAAAGCTGTATAACAGGTGAGTTCGAACTGCCTGACTGCCTCCAGACACTCCTGCTTTCCTTCTCTTGCTTTGGTATTGTTTTCCATGCTGTTGCTGTTGCCCATGGAGTTGTTACATTGGACCATCAAGAACTCCCAAACATCAGTGGCAGCAACAGAAATAATTCATAGTGTTTGTACTAGTTTGTAACTCCAGGATTGATTGTTAACTGTTTTTTTCTTTTTCTTTTTTTGTTTTGTTTTTAATAATTTATTTTTATTTTTATGTGCATTGGTGTTTTGCCTACTTGCATGTCTGTGTGAATGTGTTAGATCCACTGGAACTGGAGTTACAGAGAGTTAGAAACTGCCACATGGGTGCTGGGAATTGAACCTGGGTCCTCTGGAAGAGCAGCCAGTGCTCTTAACTACTGAGCCATCTCTCTAGTCCCAATAGCTGTTTTTTCTTGACATGTACTCTCCTGTGTTGTTGGTGTGTGGGATGCCTGCTTCCAACCTGCAGGCTGCCTGCTGGCTTTGCCAGTGAACCACATGGTACTGAGAAGTGCTGTTTTTCTACACATGCAATGACGTGAAGAGCATTTGGAGAGTAGCAGGGCAGCAGGTGGTGTAGTTAGGTTTCTCAGAGTCTCTTCTCAGAATTTAGAAGGTAGCTGGTTAGGGTTTTCAGTTTTGCTTATATATTTTGTAATCAAAAAATTTAATTTATTATGTTTGAATACTCCAACATATCTACACAGCAAGTACTCTGAAATGGAATTCTGAGTCGTAGACTTTGAAAGCTGTGGGTACTTTCCGTAGCCTCTGTCAGCTCTACCTCCTCAGTCCGCCAAATGGAGACGGTGCTGGTGCTCGCTCAGGGCCATTTGGAGGGCTAAATGATAAGACGGCAAACCACAGAACAGGTGTGGCGTGCGGTGAGCTCTTGGCTGCGACCTGCTGCTGTCACAGTTCCTGCCCTTGCAGGCCTCTGAGGGCACAAAGGAAGAGCTTAGTCTCCTCACCTCCAGCTTCCCACAGCAAACAGATTCTTACTCCCCTTGTTTTCAGAGATGGCCCGCTGTTGCTTCTGCTGTGGGTTTGCTTGGTGTCAAGTAGCCCTTAGTGCTAAATCTTAGGGTACTCGGGCCTTTCCAACTGACTGTGGTTGTAAGTCTTAGGGTACTGGAACACGCATTAGTTCAGTTGCCTGGACGAAATTTCACCTCCCAGGCCATTGGGATATAGAAACAAAATTTTAGCACTTTAAGCTTTTTTTCCCCCCTCTAACTTCTATCTATCTATCTATCTATCTATCTATCTATCTATCTATCTATCTATCTACTTACCTACCTACCTATCTAGAGTGTGTGTGCGTGTGTGCATGCATTCACAGCTTGTGAAGACAACTTTTGGAATCTGTTCTGTCTTCTACTATGTGGTTCCCAGGGATTAAACTCAGGCTGTTAGGCTTGGTGCTAGGTGTGTTTGCCTGCTGCGTCATCTCACCAGCCTTGTTTAAATTTTTTTTTTTTTTTTTTTAAATAACAAACTTTTAAACTGAGTATGGTGGCATACTCCCAGCACTAG
Organism: Cricetomys ansorgei; assembly: GCA_026225945.1. Taxonomy (NCBI): domain Eukaryota; kingdom Metazoa; phylum Chordata; class Mammalia; order Rodentia; family Nesomyidae; genus Cricetomys; species Cricetomys ansorgei. The sequence continues at coordinate 1,233,678 of JAMJFZ010002669.1, read as the reverse complement.
GAAAGCTGAGGCAGGAGGATCATGAGCCAGGGTTTCCTAATATGATCCTGTCTCAAAATAAAAACAACCAAACAAAGACTGTTTAGACCCAAATATAAACAAAGAAAGCATAGTAACATAATGTGAAACTCATAGATCATACCATGAACTCTGGTTTTTTTGTGTTTTTTTTTTTTAATTATTAAGTAAGAGACAAGAGCTTCTGCAGGAAGTGTGGTAAAGGAAGAGCCCTTCCTAAGGAGAGGCTTCCTTTGTCTTTATTCTTAATAGTAACACTGGCTCAGGCCAGAATCTGGATTAGTAGGCCTTTTGTCCTATAATAAACCCTAATGTTTGGGGACAACTGTCAGCGTGTCTAAGGTACACCGTCTTTCAGTACTGGGTCCCTGGTGTCTTCACAGAACTGCTTCCCACTGTGAGTCAAGGTACCCAGTACTGCCTTGCTCCTCTAGAGCCTCAGACGCTCTGGAGCTGGCTGGGTGCTGGCTTCTTCTGGGGAGGGGTGGGGGTGGGGGTTGGAGGGCTCTGCCTCACCTCTTGGCACCTGATTGGGGCTTGCTGGGCGGGAGAACTTGGTAGTTAAGTCAGGCTGCCTCTTTTGCTCTTCTTGGTATTCACACTGGGCTTTACAGTCCTTCCATGAGTCATCACCTTGTCCTTTCCTTGCTGGCTATGTGTGTGTGATGGCTGCTAGGCTAGGCACAGATAATTAGGCTTAAGTCCCTTTCAGGGCGATGGTGCTGACTGTCTAGGAAGTGTGACAGGTGCAGTGATGGGAGCAGATGGGGTGAAGGAGGTTTTGTGGCACAAGCCTAGCGAACATTGTGAGATTGGAGTTCTTGCAGCTGGGCAGGACATCTTTGTAGTATTTATTGAACAGGTAGCAAGCAGCAGGGGCTAGCTGTGGCTCTTCTAGTGTGTTCTTTAGTGGGTAGACGTCTCCTCACTTCCTGTGGAATGCATTCATCCCATGTCTTTATCCCAGGGAGCTATGTGTTAGATAAAAGCTATCTCAAATAAAAGGATTGAATTGGGAGCTGGGCCTAATCCTGAATCTCATCTCAGCTTTTCTGCTGTATGGCAGTGTGACACTGGGGAGATCACTTAGGCTTTCTGTGGTGGTTCATGGGTAAAGTAGGAATAGCGAATCCCGTCTGTCCCGTGGGACTGGTGGGAAGGACTGCTGAGAGGGTACTTATTGCAGTTTGCCAAATAAAAGCTCTCATGCACCTGAACACTCTTCTTCTGTCATTTTTGAAGTGGGCTTTTTTTTCTTTTTTTTTTTTTTAATTTAAGACAGGGTCTCACTATGCAGTCCTGGCTGGTCTGGAACTTGCTGTGTTGACCAGGATGGCCTCAGACTGCTTCTGCCTCTTAGGTTTAAAGGCATGCTTCACTATGCCTGGCTGTTTGTGAGTTTTATTCTTTAATTAGCTTATTCTAATTAAAAGGTGTGATTAGGGATTAGAGTGTATTAACATGGGTGGCACTAGACAAGTGTCTAATTAGGCATCTAGTCTCTGTTTTCTTTCTCTCGTCTTGCTTTGTGACATGTCAGTTGCTTTCCCACTGAAAGCACATAACTGCTGTTTTAAAACTTCTTCACAGGATCAGTTTTCATTTCACCATCTACAATCTTACTGCACACGTGATTTTATAAGGGGTTCTCTGTCTTCACTTTGGAAGCTTACTCACTCAGTCATTTTGCACTGTGTTTCTAGGATCTTTAATGACTTGCTTCTCTGGGAGCCAACAGCTCCTTCACCAGTGGAGACACTTGAAAACATTTCCTATGGCGTTGGGCTCTCGGTGGCCAGTCAGCTGATTAACACCTTCAGCAAAGACAGCTTCAGTCCATTTAAATCTGCAGTTCACTATGGTAATGTATTTTACATTTGTTCTAATATAAAGTACCTAATTTATAAATTAACAGAATAGTAGCCCTTTGAATTGTAGATTTAAAAATGTGTCTCAGACTTTGTTCTCTGTTTGTGTTCTTTAATTTCTTTGGAAATTTCTGAGTATTTTCCCATTTCTGTGTCTGTTCTGACAAGAGCTTTGCTGCTCAAATGTGTAGTCTGATGTTCTTGAAATTCACTGAGAAGCCTGTCTCGCTCTTTGTTACGTTCTCTTTGTAAAAGTGCAGAGCATTGTTGTGACATTTTAAGCTGCTGCCTTGCTTAGCTGTCAGAATCTGTAATCGTAGGTCTTTTCCCTGCGTAGATGAAGACAGTGGATCTGAAGAAGAGACTTTGCAGTATTTTTCTGCTGTTGATCCCAACTATCGTTCCCGTAGGAAAAAAAAGTCGGATTCTCAGAACAAGAACTCTCAGAGTTTCCTCTCAGTCCTTCTGAATATCAATCATGGATTAATGGCAGTGTTCACAGATGTAAAGGTACGGTTATACAATCTGCAGGAAGGAAGTAGGGTGAGGTCACGTCATTCTGGGGGTGAGGAGTGGTCGGGGGCAGTGTTCTGAGAAGCCAGAGAACACTGCTGCTTTGGGAGCTAGCTTTCTTGCTGATCTAAGGTAGTATAGCTTCCCTCTGGAAACACATGCTAATTCTGCCAATGAGGGTGGTCACTGTAACTTTTTTGTTGTTTTTATTTTAAAAGAGGGTGAAACACAGGCATTTGTTACAGAGGACTTACATAGCACACACATTATTCACTGCATTGAATGGTTCAAGAATTAGATTGTTTTCTGTGGTGTGAGAGATTTTCTTAAGATTCAGAATGAGCATGCCAAGAGAAGGTCTTCCTTTCCTTATCTAAATAGTGATTGCTGGGGCCTGCAGCTCAGTGACTAGGATCCTTCTACTGTGTGCAAATTCTAAGTTCCATCTCCAGTACTGAAATTTAGGGGTCAAAAAAGGGTGACTTGTGTTCTTTTTCTTTCTTTCTTCTTTTTTTTTTTCTGATCTTTTTGTTAGCAAGATAATGGAGATCTGATGGAAAATAAGCATGGTGAATTCTGGTTGGAATTCAATAACGGCTCATTGTTCTGTGTGACAAAATACGAAGGTTTTGATGACAAGCACTACATCTGCCTGCATTCTAGCAGTCTTAGTCTGTATCACAAAGGTAGGACAACTGTACTTTTCTTCTTTCCTATAAAGACTGTTGTGCATACAACTTTGATGTGAGAAATTATTTTCTGTTGGGAGTTCTTGTTCTATAGCCAAAAACATACTTACAGATCAGAAATTTATTTATTTATTTATTTATTTATTTATTTATCTATTTATTTTTTGAGACAGGGTCTCACTATGTAGCCAACACTGGTCCTTAACTTGAGATTCTCCTGCCTTAGCTTCCCAAGTTCTAGGATTACAGGTATGGACTACCACACCTAATAAAAATTTATGAAATTTTGAGTAGCTGCCTGGATTCCCCAGTGAATAGGCACAAGAAAGGAAAATTTTATTTTCCTAGCATTTTAGAATCTTTGTTTTTGGTTTTTGACTTTCTTGTGAATTTTAGCTCTCAGTTACATCAGCGTTAACAAAGAGGGAGGTCGTTACCGCCCCGCTGGGGCTCTTGGCCATTGTGCCTCTGGAACTGTGCTGGGCTCTGTGAGGGGTCTCTGCAAACACCACTGGGCAGCAGAGTCATGATCAGTGGGGTGCAAGAAGGAAGTCCGGATTAACTAGACTCAGTAGCTGGTGTTGGCTCAAACTTCTAGAGTCTGACACCAGGAAGTTTATTTTAGGCATATCTAAGCACAGCACAATTTGGAAAAAAAGTTTTCTGGTGTTACACAATCCTGTGTGCACAAAATTTAAGGCTTAATTACATTGAAACCTTTTTCAAAGTACACGTCGCCTCTCTTATGAAGATGGGTTCTATAGATAGACTGCTTGTGTTATCTTAATGGCATGGAGGAGGGTCCGGTGTGGTCTCAGTCATACAGGTAGTACACCCACCTCCTGTCCTGTTTTTAAGAGTCTGGGGAGCCAGGTATGGCCTGGCCATACAAATAGCACAGAGGTCACCAGATTATTAACTACATCTATTCCTAGTCTTCTGGGCAGAAAACAGGTTATACGTCTCTTCCTTTGAAGAGGCAACCCTTTGTGTTTAACATTCCTGGTTTCTTTAGTGCTTATCTGTGAGCACAAGGACTTCTGTGCCCTAGATAGGGTTCAGAGGAGTACAGGCTGTGTCCTGGAAATCTTCTTAGAAATGTTCCACATCTGAGACATCTCTATGATCGTGTACATTTTGTGCCTGACCACTTAAGATGAGGTGCCACCAAAGTACAGGTACACAAAATAAAACATCGCATGAATCACCTTGAACCTGTTGTTTGAGGAGTACACTGAATAGAAATGAATCATGTTCAGAACTGTGTTCCCTCCCTAACATCTCACTTAACATATGTGAACATTCCCCACAAAATTCCGTTCTGAGCATTTTGGATGAAGTATACTCAACCTGTACAGAGAGTTTTGTTTTGGGTTGTGAAAGTTAGAACAATTACAGAATTAATTTCAAGTGATCATTTTGCTGGTGTTTTTATCTCAATGTGTATTTAGGCATAGTAGACGGAGCCATTCTTCCTACAGAGTCACGCTTGCCCTGTTCAACCCGCCCACATTGGTTGGAGCCTACAATTTATTCTTCTGAAGAAGATGGCCTCAGCAGGGCTCCCTCAGACGGTGTCGGGGGAGACAATTTGAATATGCTCTCAGTTGCAGTGAAGATATTGTCCGATAAATCAGAGTCCAATACAAAGGTGTGTGCCCTGCACTGTTAAATGCTCCTCTTGATTTGATTGCTAGCTAACAATGACTGTGTAAGTGACAACACCTTATTTTCCTTGGGAAAACTTGAGTTGGAGATTCTGTAGGTTAATGTGGTTCTTTGTGTTGTCCTGTGATGCAGGAATTCCTTGTGGCCGTGGGGCTGAAAGGAGCCACTCTGCAGCACAGAATGCTGCCTGCTGGACTCAGTTGGCACGAGCAGGTAAAAGCTGTTACCCGTGCCATGACCCTTTGACAGTGTTTACAAGTCATGAATGTTCAGCTTGTGTGCTGTGATAACCACACACTGTGTAGCTGTGCCTTCTTTAAGAAGTAGTCTCATCACCCAGAAGGCAGGTGACTGTTTCCTCAAAGTGCAGTCCCTATAACTTCTCAGTGACAGCGTTGTTTCCGTCATTCAAGAAAAGGAAGGCCTGTGGCATGCCCAGATGGCATGGAGGAGCAGCCAGTGGTGGAATGAGTGCTGAAAACCAGTATCCTTTTTAAGGGTCACCATGTCCCCAAACCAGTAGTACAGCTTTGCCTCAGGTCATTTCACCAAAATTTCTGCAATTAGTCCAATTGAACCCTCCCTATAGAGTAAGTAGCGTTAAGGTTCAAAATGGTCTTGTCTGTCTGTCTATTTATTTTTTCCATTCGTGGGACCAAACCCAGGGCCTTACACATCCAAATGCTCAACTGCCATTGTAATGTTTCTCTAAATTTTATTTACTACTTAAACATTTATTGTGACTGTGTGTGTTGTGGGGGGCGGGGGGTGGCAGGGTGCACATGCACGTGTGTGCATGCCACAGTGTTTGTATGGAAGTCAGAGAACATCTTTCAGGGTGTTCCAGGATCTCTTCTGGAAATCAAACTCAGTTCATCATACTTACTAAGCAGTCTTGTTGACCCCGACATGTGTTTTGAAAAGATTCTGTGGTTGGATCAAATTGGTCATTTTTCTCTGAGGGGACTGGAGAGCTGGCTCAGTGGTTAAGGGCACTCACTGTACTTCTAAAGGACCCAGGTTCAAGTCCCAGTACTCACATGGCAGCTTACAGCTGTCTGTAACTACAGTTTCACGGGATCTGACACCCTCACACCAATGCACTTCATAAATAAACAAACAAACAAAAAATAAATAAATGAAACTGACTAAGCAGATGCTCATTCTTTAGGAAGATTGGGACCTTGTGCTTCTGTGTCTCCCCCCTCCCCCCTTTTTTGTATTTTTAGGAAGGTCTTGCTAAGCAGCCCTTGGCTAACTTTGGACTTTTTGTTTCTTAAATCTCAGCCTCCCAAGTAGCTGGATTACAGGCATGCACACCCATACCACATGGAAACCAGATTTTTAAAAAGTAGTCTTTAATAGAACTAGATTTTTCCAAGAATTGTTCTGAGCAGTGTATCAGTTATAGTATGCCTAGTTTTTTTTATTAATTTCATAAGGTAGGATTTTCTCCTATCCATGTACTAAGTTAGTACCTGTCCAATGGCTGCTAGCTTCCAGGATCAGAGGAGATTGGGCGTGTTTAGTGTGTATGGTCATAGATATAAGATGGGATGTCTTTTTTTGGGGGGGGCGGGGGAGAACAGGACTTCTCCGTGTATCTCTAGCCATCCTGGAACTAACTCACTTTGTAGACCAGGCTGGCCTCGAACTCTGCCTGCCTCTGCCTCTGCTGGGATTAAAGACATGTGCCACCACTGCCTGGAAGACGACATTCATTGTCGGATGGGCCTCTTCATTCAAATTACAGTTTAGCAAGTACTTTAGCATTTTAATTGTGTTATTTAAGGACATAGCATCAGGCTGTGATAAACACACAGTGAGATGGCTACTATAGGCATCTCAGCACATTGCTTCCCTTCCATGGCCTCCCTGATGTGAGCGCACGCACTTCTGAAATGAATTCTCTTGTAGTATACTAAGTTACTCTGTTATATACTTATTAAATGTGTTCTAGCAAAACATCATTTTTTTCTAAAGCAGGTGCTTGTTTTTATGCTTATAGATTTTAAACTTCTTGAATATTGCTGATGAACCTGTTTTGGGATATAGTCCTCCAACTTCATTTACAACTTTTCATGTTCATCTTTGGAGCTGTGCACTTGATTACAGGTGAGGTCATGAATGGAACAAAGTAGAGTTTTATTTAAAACACATTGATTTTAGAGCTACCAAGCCTGATAACCTGTGTTCAACCCTGGGACCCACATCACAGAAGGAAAGAACTAACTCCACCAAGTGTCCTCTGGCTTCCACACTGGCACCACACAAACACCCACAATATATATAAATAAGTAAAGTGATAAAAATGAAAACATACTAATTTTTAATAAGTACATAGTTCTTCCTACTGTGGTGTTGTACACTTATAATCCTAACACGTACCAGGCTTAGGTAAGAAGACTGCGAATTTGAAGCCAGTCTGGGTTACATAGTGAGATCCTGTCACAAAAAACAAACCAACCAACCTAACAAAACAAAGCAAAAATCTCCAAAAACCCCATAATTGAGAAGTTCAGGTTGGAAGTGTGTTTTGAAGAGTTGCTTGCATCAGGTTGGTAATCTGTTGCTTTTTTTTGCTGCCAGGCCCCTTCACCTGCCAATCCGATCCCTTCTTACTGTTGAGACATTCAGCATTTCTAGCAGCGTTGCCTTGGATAAATCTTCTTCCACTCTCAGGTACCTGCAAACTTACCCTGCACAAGCTGTTCAAATGTATCAGCTTGGTAACTGGAGGTTTCTCACTTAAACTACCCACATACCCTGAAGCTTTTGTTAAATCAGCAGCATCTGAGCCACTCAGTTCTGCTTCCTCAGGTGCTGTGTCCCTCTCGCTGCTCTTCTCATTGTTGGGTTTCAGCTTTAGGGAAGGGATTCATCCCTGGATTTTCAGTTAGCCGACCTATGGTCAATTTCCTAGTACCGGATGTGTGTTATCTTTGAAATTTGTGTTATCTTTTTGATTTGAGTGTCTATTCAAACAAACAAACAAACCCTGCCCAAAAAGCCTAGGTGAATTGTGCTGGCACCTTCATGTGTTTTGGGTCACACTCATGTTTTTGAGTGAGGCACGCTGAGTGCGGTGTGATGGTGAGGTGTGCTGAGCACAGTGTGGCATACTGAGCCCAGTGTGACGGTGTGCTGATGATGCTGTGCACATACATTCAGAGCCTAGTTTTTCAGATTCTGTTTCATCTCTTTTTCCTCCAGAATCATTATGGACGAGGCTGCTTTACACCTCTCTGACAAGTGTAACACTGTCACTATAAACCTGAATAGAGGTGAGTTCAAAACAAACTTTGGGGTTAATTACTGCTGCTTAATTGTATGTGAATATATTAAAGAAGTTAAGTTGAAGTAGTGTTGGAAAGCTTGGCTCTTGTTAGGGAACTTTAGCAGATATTAAAATGTTTAGTGATGGTGTGCTACAGCTTCAGAGTTTTGCAGGTACTGGCTTTTCAGTTTAAGGTTGTAATGTTCTTATGGTGTTAGCTATGTGTTTCTATATATTCTAGATATTTACTGTTTAGCCTTTTGTCCTAGCTAAAATAAAGTGAGGTGTCAGATGAAGTCACAGTGAATTTGTAGGATGGGACTGTTTGTGTCCTCACACTATGAATCCTAGTGCCAAACAGAGGTTAGTTTTGTTAGGTGGTGTTGGATAAGCAGTTTTTTAAAAAAACTACACTAAATATTATATTAAATTTTAGATTATGTTCGTGTGATGGACATGGGCCTTTTAGAGCTGACCATAACTGCAGTGAAGTCGGATTCTGATGGAGAACAGGTCAGTTATAATAAATAGAAATTTTAATTTAAGTCCTATCTTAAGAGATTAAAAAAGTATAATGTATTAGAACATGTTTTTCTTTCACTCAATTTTGGTAAAAATATTTGAAAACTAGTATTGATTTAAGTATTTTTCACGTGACAAATGAGTATATATTTCATTTTAGATTTGTTTTGTGTGAATGCTTTGCCTGCATGGATCTGTGTGTATCATATGTGTGCCTGGTGACTGCATATGTCAGAAGAGGGGCTGTACCCCTGAAACTGGAGTTACAGACAGTTGTGAGCCACTAGGTGGATGCTGGGAATTGAACCTAGGTCCTCCATTGTAGCTAGTGCTCATAACCTCTGACCCATCTCTCCAGTCCATGTGTGTGTTTTAGTTCCTGTGGCTCTGTAGAGGAGTTGGTGACTCTTACTGGTTTCTCCTTGTGCCCTGTCCAGACTGAGCCCCGCTTTGAGTTGCACTGTTCCAGTGATGTTGTCCACATCAGAACATGCTCAGACTCGTGTGCTGCGCTGATGAACCTCATTCAGTATGTCGCAAGTTACGGGGACTTACACGTACCTAACAAAGCAGAAATGAAGCCTGGAGTCCCTCAGAGAAAGCCAAAGGTACAGGCAAGGGGATCTCCATCATGCTGACATCACTAAGTGATGGTAATGGGTCTGGAAAGTGAGCCTAGGGATGGGTTTTTTATGAAAAACCATTTTACATTTTGGACTTTTACTTTGTCTAAAAACATTAATTTCAACCAACATAATACTGTTTTGTATTTTGATTTCTTTTCGTCTGTTCTTGGGGAAGAAAATAAACTATGTGAAAATGCTGCAGGCAGCTAGATGGCAGACGTTGCTGTCACCAGAAGACTTATTTCTGTGCTAACGTCTTCCAGCCGTTCTCTGTAATACTATGGAGGGTTCACCTTTTTCCTGTGGCGCTTCCTCTCCCTCCATTGCATCCCAGTGAGGGCAGGCTAAAAGTTATCATTTGTGCTTAGACCTAGATTGCTTGGGTGATTTCCCTAGTTAGCAAGAGAAACAGAACAGGTGTCCTCATTTCAGTTTCAAGGTCACTGCTTTCTTACGCTCCAAGTGTCCCCTTTTTTGGTGTTGTGTATCTAGCTTGAACGGTGTCCCATTTGTCTGGTGTTTTTATTTTACAGCGCTGTTCTTCACAGCCTTTTCTGTAAACAGAATCCTCAATCTCCTTAGGGTAGGGGACCTCAGAACTCATTCAGGACAGGTCAGAGTGCTGTTAGCAAGGGGCTGCCTGGCACTGCCTTGATGGGTCATCCTGCTCTGTCTTACTGTTCCTCCTTTGCTTCCAGTGGTAGTAAGGTGACCAAAGATGTTCTCTCCACTATTTACTCTCCTCTTAAAGACATTGTCCAGTTTATCGAAGGTGCTTTCAACTTGTGTCTTTCCATTCAGAGCCGTGCTCACATTTTTGGGGAATACAGCTTGGGTTTAATGGATCTACAGTTTACTAACCAAAATGATGAAGTGGTGGTACTGGAGTTGGTCCCTGAGAGCCACCATTCAGATCTTCCCTCCTGTTTATGTCCCCACTGCCCTCAGCAATCCAAGAAAGGAGGCTCTGACCTAGAGGAGCAGCAGTAAAATGAGCAGATCAAGCTTTCTCAGTAAGCTCTTCCCTGCACAGCAGAGGTCTCAGCCCCTCCCCATCACCTTCTCAGGGTCCTAGTTTACTGTCTACTTCGGAGCAAAGTTCATATTTATTTTTATTTGTTGGTAGCTGTTGGTGGTGGTGATTAAAACTTAACTGCTGGGCAGAGTGTAAACTGTGTGGGCCTGCTCCTGATGGTTGCAAAGTGTAGTAACTCAAGGATGCTTCAGCTACGGCTCTCACTTCCCCTGCTCTCTGCTCCCTTGCAGTGTATGCAGTGACTTGCCTTTCTCCTCTGAAAAGAGAGTACTATTTCAGATGGGTTTTGTTTGAGAAATGTCTTACTTTGTCTCCTAGGCTGGCCTTATGTACTTGGATCCCAGTGGTCCTCTGACTGCAGCCTTTCAGGTATCCAGGAGTGTGATGTACCCCACTGCACCCAACTTCAGCTTTTGGCTTTTTGGTTGTAGGTAGATTCTAGTGGTCGGCCATCTTCTCGTGGTCCAGTACTTCCTGAAGCAGATCAGCAGATTTTACGAGACCTGATGAGTGATGCCATGGAGGAGGTTGACATGCAACAAGCCTCTGCCCCCTTTGGACCACAGGCTAATGGTGAGAAGGGCTTTTTCTGGAAGCACTGCTAGGGTAGCAAGTGTCAGATTATTTGTGTTCTTGTAACATTTCGGTAAGGAACTTAATTAAAGACTCATCTGAATTTGTGAATGTGTACTAGCCAATCACGTCGTGTCAACTGTTTACTGCAAGAACAAACTGTCAGATGTGTGCTACCTCTTGGAGTGATTGATAAATGACACAAGAAAATACCTTGGAATGTGGATCTGAAGTTTCCTGAGTGTAGTGGAAACAGGACTAGTTGGCTATGAATGGGGGTGTGCACAGAGGAGGAAGTCATCAGGCATGCGTGATCTGTAGATACCTATAGCTGTCACTAGACCAGAAGTCCCTATCTGAACAGAAACGGTAAAGTTGGAAAGTAAGGAGGGACCAGATGAGTAAAGAGCCTTGAAAGCCGAATGGAAACATCTTGAACCATTTGTTTCAAAACAATTTTTCTGATTGGATGAATATAGTTATTTCTTTGTTTTGTAGGGTCTCTTTATATAACCCTGGTAGTCTTACTCTGTAGATTTACTATGCAGACCCTGCTGACCTCAATCTCACAGAGATCTGCCTGCCTCCACCTCCCGAATGCTGGAATTAAAGGCATGTACCACAATGTCTGGTGGGTAACATTGATATTTCTAAATTCTGTAAACTTAAATTTTAAGATAATACTTGATGGAACTGGGAATGATGGTACATGCCTGTCTCCCGATACATGGGAGATAGAGGTAGGGTCAGAAGTTCAAGGACAGCTTTGCTATACATAGTGAGTTTAGGGCCAGCCTAAGCTACGTGCATCTTGAGAAAATTCATGGTATTATAAAACATTTAGCATTAGATTAGCATTCATTGTAATTGAGGATAAATTATAACTAAGGATATGAACTAAGACTTTTAGCTTCCTGTGCACTAAATACCAACAGCTATCTTAAGCAGGCGGGATACTGATTACATGTTACGGATGAGTCTTCATTAAGCACCGGGCACTGACAGGAATGAGGTCAGCAGCGCAATGTTGACAGTTTAAATGCCAGAGCATTTAATGTCTATGCATTTTTGTGTCTTTACCCCATGTCAGTGTTTGTTTTGAATTAGTGGAGAAAAAATGGATAACTACTGCACAGTATAAAATTTTCATGCACAGATGTTTTGTATTCATGGTACCCATGTCCAGCATAGGGCTCTGGAGCCCAGGAACCGGCTCAGCCAGTGCCCTAGCGCTGTCCCTAAGCAGAGCCTACTGTAGTCTGGGCAAGGCTCTGTTCGGTGTGACTCTTTCCCCTTCCCTGTGCAATGTGACCCAAGAAGTTTCCAAGGTTGAATGCTATGGACACTTGTTAAGTTTCCTCCAGAAACTTCTTCCAATGCAAAATAGAATCCCCAGGTAATGGGAACCCCAGTTAATGGGAACTGGCCATCATTGAATTCTTGAATTTCTCTTCCACCGAATAACTGGGAAGGAACTGTCCCTTTTTTGATGCTGTCATTTACTCTCTTAGAGAACTTCAAGTTGATTATGAGCCATTTGTTTGTGCTTTTGGGGTATTTCTGCCCCTCTCTGAGGTGTCTGGGGTGAGTTACTTTAGCCCTTGTTAAGCCTCAGATTTATGGTGTTTTTATAAGAAGTAGATACAGTTTTGTGGGTGAGAGCACTCAGCATACTGTGTTTGACTTGTGTGTTAGAGGTTCTTGTCAGTGTTTCAGAGTGGGCCAAATGTTCTTATCTTTTTGTCTAGGTATCTTGGATGAAAAGTCTCACATTCAGGAGCCATGCTGCTCAGACCTCTTCCTGTTCCCAGATGAGAGTGGGAACGTGTCCCAGGAGCCTAGCCCTGCTTACTCCTCCCTCACTCACCACTTGATTAGTGACACAATGACAGGCGTGCCCACTGAAAATGATGACTTTTGCATTCTTTTTGCACCAAAAGCAGCCATCCAGGTAATACATTGATAACACTATTGAAACTTTAAAAGTGTTGCCGATTAAATGGACCAAAGGGATCTGAAGATCTTTTGAATCTTTTAACTTCCAAATTACTTCATGTAGTTTACATTAGTGCTTTTGTAAATGGGCATTACACTACTTCTATAACACATGGCTCAGAGAATGCTCTACATTTGCACAATTTTTTACAAAATTATTGAAGTGCAGGTGCTGTATGGAAGGGTGGTGAAAATGACAGGAAGATGGGCTACAGAATGGCTAGTATAAACTCTGGGAGAATTGAGATGTCTGTGAAGACTGTTGGTTGAGATGAACACACACACAGAACAGCCTAGTAGTAACTTCATAGGTGACTATATTAGTGTAGTAGGTTCTGAGAACTTTCTGATAAAATAAAAAGTAACAACAAAAATCAAAGTAGTTGAAGTCAGGATAAGCCTGTAATTAGAAACATGATAATTTGATTAGAATGTTGAAATTTGTCACGTTTTGGTTTAGGATGTAATATGACTTTAAACAATAATTAATATACACACAAAATCTATACTTTCAATTATCAAAATAGTAAGAGCCAAATTATAAACTTTAGAAATTATTCATGAAGTGATTCTTATAGAACAGAGTTTATTTTATGATCAATAAAGTACAATGTGTTATGCAATGATTAATTTCAGAAATTCTTACCCAAGCTGGGTGTGGTAGTGCATGCCTATAATCCCAGGCCCCAGGAGGCAGGAGGATCACTACAATTTCAAGTCCAGCCTGGGCTACATAACGAGTTTCACACCAATCAGAGCTACAGTATGAGACCCCATTTCAAAGAAAAGAAATTATTACCCCATTTTATATGTTGAAATTATTAAAAAGAATTGTATACTCAAGAAGGCTTCTTGGTCTGTGAGGCACACCGGTTATTTGTGGTGTGGTGAGAGTGCTGCCTGCTGGTGTATTTCAGGAGAAGGAAGAAGAGCCCGTGATAAAGATCATGGTTGACGATGCAATTGTGATACGAGACGACTACTTCAGTCTACCTATTAAACGAACAGATAGCAGCAAAGCCCCTCTCCACTTTCCCATCCCTGCCATCCGCTATGTGGTTAAGGAAGTCTCTCTGGTGTGGCATCTTTACGGAGGCAAGGACTTTGCATCAGTTCCTCCTACTTCTCCAGCCAAGAGTTACATGTAAGTTCATTTGATAGAGCAGTATACCTACCCGTCCACAGAAGAACACATTAAATTTGCTTTTTTTTTTTTTTAAGATTTATTTATTTTTATTTGTAGGGGTGTTTATGGGAATGTATGTCTGTACACCAGATGTGCAGTGCTCACAGAGGCCAGAAGAGGGCTGGAACTGGGGTTACAGATGGTTGTTAGCTGCTATGTGGATACTGGGATTTGAACTTGAGTCCTTTGGAAGAGTAGTTAGTATTCTTAACTACTGAGCCATCTCTCCAACCCTAGAACTTATTTTAAGGATTAATAAATTAGTATTCAAATACATAATTTAGATGTCACACCTAAAGTTGGTTGTGAGCGTATTTGTACTTAAGTATTTACTAAAATGTTAACTTAGAAGATTTTCACTCAGCAAGCATTTTTAGGTACCTATCATATGTTTGTTTATGAAAATAAACCAGACTCACCCCCTGCGCTCAGTTCCAAAAGACAGGCTGTGTGGCTGAATGGGGTCCATAAATGAAGTGTGTGTCAGCAGACAGAGTTCATGCTTGCCCCGATCTTCTAGCATCTAACAGTATGGAACAAGCATTTTATTGTATTTTTAAGGACTACTTATTTTATGTGTGTGAGTGTTTTGTCTTTTTGTCTTTTAATGTCTGTGCACCATGTGCATGTTTGGTACTCTTGGAAGTCAGAAGAGGGAGTCGGATCCTCAGGAACTGGGGTTATGGGTGGTTGAACCACTATGTGGGTGCTGGAAACCAAACCCAGGTTCTCTGTGAGAGCAGCCAGTGCTCTTAAACTCTGAGCCATCTCTCTGTCCCCAGAGCTGAGTATTTTGATTAAGCAAAGCAGTGTTCCATAGTGTAAGGAGAGAATGAGTAGAGAGCATAGTTGCTGGAACAAATGTGTCTGTGGGGTGGGGTGGCATAGAAGCTTCCTGAGCAGAACCATTTGGCACAGCAGTTGAGCTCCCTTTTCTACTTACTGGTTAATTTGGAATGCTTCTTGCCTGACTGAGTCCTTTTCTACTGTTGACATGGATTTCTGAAATAAAAAAAAAGTTGCAGAGGCTCCATTCTAAGTGTGTCTAGTGTCTGGCATCATAATTAGGTTTTGTTGTAGGTCTGTTTGAATATTTAGCAAGCATATGCCTACTCTAATGGCAGCTATAAAATTGCATTTTTAACATATCCAAATAAATGACGCATTTTCCCTGTGGCCCTGGGGCTTGAACGTCAGGCATTGCATATGGTAGGCTCAGTTCACTGGGTCAGGCAGGCATTGCTCTTCCTGCCTCAGCCTCTGGAGTAGCTTGAATTACAGGCCTATACTACCAATGCTGGGTGAATGATATGATTTGATTTATAGTGACACAATTTGTAGAACATTCTAGTAGTAGTTCTGTAATTTTGTATTAATTTTTCTGATGTCATTCATTAAACTGAATATTCTTTTAACAGAGTGTTTTTCTTTTTGTTTTTGTTTTTTTTTCCTTTCTCCATTTTTAGTAGTCCCCATAGCTCACCTTCTCAAACACCTACAAGGCACGGGCGTCATACAGTCTATGGGGGCAAAGGAAGGAACCATGACTTTTTAATGGAAATACAACTAAGCAAGGTAAGATGGTGTTTTGAAAGGTAAGTGTCACTTCAGTAGATGTATTAGTGGGGTAATCTCTGGTTGTACACACGCATGATTCTTGAAGCCTTACGTTCTTGCTCTACAGAGTAGGAAAGTGCAAGGATCTAGTGTAATTCTCACCTTTTTTCTTGGTGAATTGAGAAGCCTAAGATGGTTTTGTTTTCCAAGTCTACCCCTGGAGCAAGGGTTCCCAGAATCCCCTGGAGGCCTTTTTTCGATAGAGGTTTCTGAGCCCTGCCCAACATTGGGAGGATCACTTGAAGAACCACTGCTCTATTGAATTGTCTGTCTGGCCTGACTTTGGATTACACCTATGGTAGGTCCCCTGTAAACATCAGAGCAGTAGTTCTCAACCCGTGGGTCGCAGGGGTCACCTAGGATTATGTGCATAGCCGATATTTACATTAAAATTATTAACAGTAGCAAAATTACAGTTATGAAGTAGCAGTGAAAATAATTTTGTGGTTGGGGTAACACAACATGAGGAACTGTGTTAAAGGGGCTCAGCACCAGGATGATTGAGAACCACTGTGAGGACAGAGTACTGATGACATTTACATTCATTTTATGCTTAGCTTGGCTGAAAGGTCACAGTCAGCTCTCACTTCAGTTCCAGGGGATCCAGTGCCCTCTTCTGACAGCTGTAGGCACTGCATGCACATGGTGCATAGACAGACTCATTCACAAAAATGTAAATGCATAAAAATCTCAACAAAAACAGAAGAAGAAGAAGAAGAAGAAGAAGAAGAAGAAGAAGAAGAAGAAGAAGAAGAAGAAGAAGAAGAAGAAGAAGAAGAAGAAGAAGAAGAAGAAGAAGAAGAAAGCCAAATTTAAATGAAAGTCACTGTGTTTTTCTTGTCTGTTAAGGTGAAGTTTCAGCATGAAGTCTACCCTCCATGTAAACCCGAGTGTGAGTCCAGCCTCTTAGAGCACCCGGTCTCCAGACAGGTGTTCATTGTTCAGGATCTTGAAATTCGAGATCGTCTGGCGACATCACAAATGAATAAGTTTTTATACCTGTATTGCAGCAAAGACATGCCTCGTAAAGCCCATTCCAACATGGTAAGAAGCCCTGAAGCCCACTCTCTACCTCACTTTTGGAAAAACATTTTTATTCGTGTCTAACTGAAGGAGAATTAGAGTGGGGAGAATACTAGAAGTGGAAATAAAAAGTATTTCTCTTTTTAATATGGAAATTCCTGTTAAATATACGATTTCAAGTTTTGTGTTTAAGAGCTATCTTTCAGACTACAGCCCCTAACTGTAATGGTCAATGTGTTACACCTCAGGTAAAACAGCTGTGTGAGAATAATTAGAACTGCTGCCCACCCTTCACGATTAGAAGACTTTAAATGTTAGTGAGGTGGGATTGGCTGCCTCTGGAAGATGGGCCTGGGCATTAGCTTTCAGAACTTAAAAGCTCCTTTGAGTCTGCAACTCCAGGCTCAAACAATGACAGTGTTGCCGTTTGCTATTGTCCTCTGAAGAGAGCCGTATATCATACGATTTTCTTGAAGTTTGAACAGGCTTTTAAGGAAGGAGGGTAAATATAATCATCTTTCTCCTCCTCCTCTTCCTCCTTCTCCCTTCTCCTTTGACAAGGTCTCACTATCTAGCCCAGGCTAGCCTCAAACTGAAAATTCTTTTTTATTCTTAGCTAGGATTATGATTGCTTACTTTTTAATTTTTTAAAAATGAGAACAAGATCATTATGTCACTGGGGAAAATGTTTTTCTCTTTTTTGTAGTTGACAATTAAGGCACTGCACGTGCGTCCGGAGTCTGGCAGGTCACCACAGGAATGCTGCTTGAGAGTGTCACTGATGCCTCTTCGCCTCAACATTGACCAGGTTTGTGTTGTCGGCAGAAGATGCAGTGATGGGTAGAGTGAGGAGAGGCTGTGTTTACTGTTACTGGACTTCTGTGAAAGTTACACAGTTAAAGACAACTTCTGGAAAGCTGTAGGGCAGAGTCATTTGTGAAGTTTGAAATCTGGCCTATGGTGAGTAAATGCTTTGGTGAGGTCCACATTTCCTGCTCATTGCCTGTGTGACGTGGGGCTGAGTACTCTTTCCACTCCACGTGGGCGCCTCACTCCAGTAGAGCCTTAAAGGACTCCCGGGTGGGCTAAACATGAAGAGGGATTGTGCTACAGGTCCTTTGAGAGAATTTTTTTGTCCCAGGCAAAATGACAAAATAGTAAATGGTTAGTAAGAGGCATAAAAACTGTTTGTGGAAAGTTGTAAAGAAAAGCTCTCTCTCATGTTCAGGCAAGCTTCCTACTAAATTTTCTTGGGCTTTGCTTTAATGAGAGAGATGGTAATACATGTATCATGAGCATTATATAGACAAGGTATAGAGAACATTTAGTTTAGCGCTGGGCATTGTAGGCCATGGATCAGGAGTGTGTACTTTTATGAATATTAGCTGAAGTAGGCAGCAGCTGAACACACATGGAATTTTAAAATAGCAAAATCACATGATGAGCCTTTCATAGTTTTGGGTTCAGGTTTGGCATATTTGTGGATAGCGTTATTCATTTGCCTAAGTAATACTGATTTGATGTTGTCCCTTCAATAAAATTTGGATAATCTATTGTGAGCAAGTGACAAGCATCTCAGACATCAACTGAAATGCTCGTACTGTAAACAGAGTGGTCCAAGAGGATGTGTCATGGATGTAAGAGGGCCTTGGGGTTGTATACAATGCCCAAAGGTTCTGAGCTTATCAAATTTTAGATCTGTATTTTTTTCATTATGAGAATATCTTTGATATGCATATTTTTAAATATTTGTTTTAAATATTTGCCTGTGTTGTGTGTATGTGAATATTTACACACAAGTGTCAGGTGCCTACAGAAGCCAAAGAGGGCTTCAGATTCCCTGGAGTTGGTGGTATAGGTGGTTGTGACCGCAAGACCAGGAAGTGCTCTTAACCACTGAGCCATCTCTCCAGCCTTTTGATATCTCTATTTTAATTCAATTTATCTGTATACTGACTTACTAGAAATATAATGAAATATTTATGGGGAATTCAATCGACGTGTGGAGATTCCTACCTTGAGAAGACTGAGTCAGAGTCATCTTTATTGCATAGCCTTACCAAATTTAGCAAGCTCAGTTTTCTTTAATGTTGGCTACAATTCCTTCTCTAGAACTATAAACCATAATATAAGGGAGAAATGTTAAATGTTAATCATAGAGAAAACATTGAAGGAAATTGAAATTATATGGTCCCATTGAGGAAGAATTAGAAATGTTTCCCAAGACATAAGGGAACAAAGCCATGTGACAGCTACATAAGCCCTCTTCCTTACTTGCATACCGAGATAGCAACCATAATTGTGTAGAAAACCAAGAATTTCTGTCTTTCTTATGAAAACAAGTAAGTCAGTGGATGATGCGATGTTTGGCAGAGTCTCCTTTATACCAGACACCTTACAGCATCCATCTTAATCGGGTTGTAGACACTGACAGCAGCACACTGCTCCTCCTGCATTGCTGTTGCAGTAAAGTGCAGTTGTATCCAAAGAGCACTATGCATGTAGGATAGGCAGTGAGCAGCCAGCATTTCTGGAACAGGTCCTGTTTGGGGGTGGAGAGTGGATGGTGGAGGTTGCATAATTAGGCAGTAGAGATGTAAGGTGTGGAAGCCGGACTTCTGGCTTCCCTAGTCTCGGGCTTATTTTAGTGTTGTTGCCTGGAAATCTGTGTAGGGAGGACAAAGTGCAGAGGCATCTCCTGAATGCCTTCCTTGTCCTTCCTCTGGACTAAAGACAAGCCTGTCCTCAAAGAACTTTCTGTAGTGGGGAAAGTTGGCAGAGAGCAGGTGCCCTTAGTCTGCTGTGGTGAATACAACTGGAGGAAACAGGCATGGATGGCATGTGCAGAAGAGGGAGTTTGGAGGGGGTGGGGTGGGTTTTCTGGAGGCCATGATTCTCCTGGTTGGTGCACCAGCTGTAAGGAGTACAAGGGGGCGAGGTAGATGAGGGAGTTTGTGAAGGCGCCAGGGCTTTGTGGTGCCCCAGGCTGGTGCTCGCCTCAGGCTGAGAGGGCACACTGAGCAACACTTGCACATTTTCTTTAACGTTTACTACAGTTTCTTCTGTAGAACTATAAAGTGTGATTACTTTAAAAGGAAGAATATTAACCTTAGAGAAAACAGTGAGGGGTTTCTTGTGTGTCTTTAGTCTTCCTTTTTTCTCCAAGAACAAATGTATACTTAATATTTTCCTTTGAACAGGGTTCAAATTTACATTTACAACAACTGTCACCATCTAATGGTGGTTAGCGAACAGTATTTTATATGCTGTTAGTTAACATGCAATGCTGACTATGATAACATGTGATAAGCGTGTACAATGTGAACAGTGTGTACATGTATTTAGCATGATACAATGGTACCATAATGAACCCTCTGGAAACCTACATTGTATTTGGTGCAGTGTTAATGTCCTGTATGAACTTAGAGTTGTTGATGGAGAAAAGGATAGGAAAGAACAGATTCAGGCTTTCTACTTTGTATTTCATGCCTTGCATTTGCCAGCTTAGTGTGTGGGCAGCTGGACAGCAGTTAGCTCAGAACCAAACACTTTTTCTCTTCATATCTGATTTCAGAAAAGTCTATATATACCCAGTGGGTGATTTAGTGTCTGTGGTTTTTTTTTAAGACAGAGTCTTGCTACACTATAGCCAACTTAGAATTTGCTGTGTAGCTGAGGCTGTTCTTGAGCTCTTGGCAATCCTCCTGCCTCAGGTTTTTGAATGTTGGAATTATAAGCATGTGCCACCACACTCAGCTTAAAATCCAAGTTTGAATATCTTGTTCAATGAAGGAAAAGTCTGAAGGTAATACAGTAGTGATTAAAGAAGTAAGTCCTAGGGAGTTTTGTTGCCCAAGGTAAGTATACAAGATGTACCCTCTGCTGTTACTAGTGGTGATGTCAAGACTCAATTTAGAATGAGAACTCATGCCAAGAGCAAATGAGAACATTTTCTTTCACAGAAAACAAAAAGACACTTGATTTAGAAACCATTCCTAGCCTTTTATGTTTTGTTTTGTTTTCATTTTGAGATAGGGCCTGAGTAGTCCTGGATGTCCTGGAATTTGGCGATCTAGACCTAGCTGGCCTCCATATAGGCCAGTGCTGGGATTAAAGGCGTGCACTACCACACCTGCCTGTTCCTTGCTGTTTGGGTTTTAGTTTCTCTATTGTTTTTAATTTTTTCACAGTTGTAAAAAATAATAGGGATAGGGTTGTATGTGTGTGTGTGAGAGAGGGGGGGGGGTGAGTGAAGAACAAGAATGAATGCTGGAGAAGCATGGTGGAAATGCCGACAGAGGTGCAAGTGACTGCTGTGTAATGGTGAATGATGGGTACCTCAGACTCTGTCCTGTTAGTCATAGTGACTTGTCTCCATTCCAGGACGCCTTGTTCTTCCTCAAGGATTTCTTCACAAGTCTTTCTACAGAAGTGGAGCTTCTACTAACTCCAGATCCAGAAGGTATTAGTACACAGTCCGAGGACTCTGTGATAAGCACTTCCTCATGCTACTGGAAGCTGAGTAATGTAACTCAGAAAGGGATCTAGTACCTGGGGCCCACTTAGTGCAGACTCAGCAGCACACCATGGTGGAGTGTGGGCTGTGGCTGGCTGTGGCTGGCTATGGCCACCCAGCACCACAAAAAGACAGGTCTGCACACGCTGCAAAGAAAAGCTCAAAATTCATATTCCAATTTGAAGAATATTAAGTCAACATGTTGCTAAATCAGAACTGGCTATGCTTAGATTGATTTTAATTGCTGTGTGTTTTTTGAGAATATACTCGTAGTGCTTATTCCCATTGGCATATGTGCATTCCATGTTATATATGCATTTGTGTTGATAGGGATGTGCTTATGTGAGAGTAATAATGTAACGGTGGAAGCAGGTTTTCTCTGCAACAGGAGCTGTATTTATCCAGTGAACGTAGCTTGTAGGCTGATTAGTATTGATTGCTGTGGTTCTCTAGCGCAGCAGAGCTGACTTCACATGTGCCCCTCATGTTTTCAGTTACAAAGTCTCCTGGAGCTGATGTCACCTGCAGTTTGCCAAGGCATTTGAGTACCTCAAAGGAGCCAAATCTAGTTGTTTCTTTCCCTGGGCCAAAACAACCTTCCCCAAACCACAGTGCCAATTCAGTGGAGGGGGCTAATGGACTGGAGGAGAAGGACTTCTCAGCTGAGGAAGCTTCATTTAGTGACCAGCCCGTGTTTTTTAGGTAAGTACATTTATTTTGCTAACAAATTACTCTAGAGCATGTGTGGACTGACAAGCGTGAGGTGATGTCAGTGTTCCTTTATGTTAATGTATAAATGCATGGTACTGTTTATGTGGTCCCTGCCTAACTGGCACCTCTGTTTAGTAACCCTGATTTCAGGGCTTGTCTGTTACTGCATCTATGGTGGACATTCCCCTCTCTTGCCGCTGCCCCCTTGCAGGTCTCTATTTGAGTGTGTTGGTACCTCCCCATACATGGTGTCATCCTTTTGCCTCTCCATACACTGCTTTTTCCCTTCTGCTGAGTCCTCAGTCTGCTTCTCCCCATCCCTGCCAGGCCTTCCTCCCCTGTTTTCCTCAGGCAGGTGAGCATTCTGGGAAGCTCAGGTCCCCTACACTGCTGCTGTTTGGCTGTGTGGTCAGCTGGCCTCACTTCATGGTTGACCGACCTGTTCATTCTTCCTGTCCTCTTTCCCTAGCCCTTGTTGACCAGGATAGAGTCTTGGCATTTCTAGAAAGAGGAGGATCAAAAAGCAACCCCTCCCCTCAGTTCTCTGTACCCCCTTCATCCCAGGGCCCCCAATTTTGCTGTCTTTCCTTCTATGTTGTGAAAGGAGACTTTGGTTGAGGCCCAAGTGGGCTACATTTAGACGTGTCATCCAGTTTTAAAGATGCCACATAGCGATGGCGGTAGGTGTGGAAGTAATAGCAATAGGAAAGGAAGGACCACAGATAAGGTGTCTGCTGGTCCATACTCTCCACCGCAAAATGTTCACTTTTATTATTCCCAACACTGATTCTTCTAGGAAAATTTGTACCTTAGTGATAGCTTCAAGTCTTATTTTGTATTAGCCGCATATAAATTGCAAATTCAGTGTTTGTAAACATAGATCTGAAAGCAAGGAATTTGACATTCAGTTTGTATGGAGACAGGTCTCATCGTATGGCCCAGGCTGGCCTCAAATTCCGTCTTCCTGTCTCTCAAGTAGCTGAGGACATAGACATGTGCCACTTAACCAAAGGAAGGCAGGCCTATGTGGTTTTACCTGTTTACTTAGGCAAATGTTTGTTTTTAATTTTTTGCTAGGTTATTTCAAATATGGAAAGTAGCTTCTAGATTTCATTTCTGTTCTCCTGAAGGGTCCAAAACCCTGGGGTGGTAATGAGGGGTGGCATCTCAATTACTCGCTCCCCAGATGTTAAATCCCAGGGTTAGACTGACCTGTGGGGATTAGTTAGTGGCTGAGTTAAGGTACTGATCATCACCATCTGCTGGCTGACGTCAGTGATGTTGTAAGGATCTTCTTCCTCTCTCTGGAAGTGCCTGTTGCACTTACTCTGTGTCTCAGCTTTCTGTCTAGGCACCGCGAAGGATCTCCGGTTAACTGAATGTATAAGTAATTAAACGGTTTGTTAATACATGTTATCTCATGGGGAAGAATGGAGTGCCAAGGGAATAGCCATAGGATTGCCCAGGGAAGCAGATGGAGATATGCATTCAGAGACAAGATGGACCTGAGACCCAGACTTCATAGATACTGACATAGATACATTGTCATTTTATTGTTGGTGGGGTAGATTTTTCTGATAACACTTATTCTGTCAGGGGAAAGCATGTCTCGAGTTCTGAGCATTCAGTTGGCAGTTTGGAAGGCAGTTCATTGTGTTAGCCATATGTCATCAGTGTGTAGTTTAATTTCACCCTCGGAATTCCCAGTGTTAGTATTTTGACATCTACTTACAAGCATTAAGTTCACAAACTCTCACCAAAATTTGCCAGTGTGTGTCATTTTTACAATGATGAAATATTGAGGCTCAGAGAGCTAAGCTGTCCACACTTGCATCCCATGTACAATAACAAGTTAGGTTTAATCTTATGATTTTATGAGTATAAATAACTCCCTTTGTTTTCCCCCAGAGAATTCAGATTCACGGCAGAAGTTCCTATTCGCCTCGATTATCATGGCAAACATGTGTCAATGGATCAGGTGTGGAAACTTTGCATGACTATGTAATACAAAATTACCTTTTAAAGTTACATTTGTTTATTGTGGAGGGGGGAGTACATGAGGCAAGGAGGCACTTCTGTGGGACCTAGGGATTGAACTCAGATCATTAGGCTTGGTGGCAAGTTCCGTACCTCTCTGACCCGTGTCAACAGCTCTCTCACTCTTTCTCTCTCCTTCTCTCTCTTTATCTTCCTTTCCTCCCTCTCTCCCTCTCTCTCTCCCTCTCTTCCATCTCATCAATTCAGTAAAAAAACCATATGAACTTGTGCTGTCATGGTTTGTGTATGTGTATGTGTTTATTTGACATATAATACCTTTACTTGCTCTTAAAGTAAATACTATGTCCCATGAGTGAAATTTCATACATGTTGATCATTAACTTGTATAATGGTTATATTGTATAGAATACACTTTTTCTGTAAATATGTATATGTGTGTGTGTGTATATATATACACGCATACACACACACACACACACACACACACACACATACATGCATACTTTTTTTTTTGGCTTTTGGAGACAAGGTTCCTCTGTTGTAACTCTGACTGTCCTGAAACTCACTCTGTAGACCAGGCTGACCTCAAACTTACAGAGATCTGCCTGCCTCTGCCTTCCTAGTGCTGGGATTAAACTTGTGCACTGCCACCACCCAGCTTTCTGTAAATATTTTTAGTATTTATCTTCATTAAAGAATATTACTTGGACTTTCCTAGTACCAGCACTGTTAAATGTTGAACCTCTCCTTAGTGTATGGAATAATTGGCCACTTTTTCTATTTCAGGGTACACTGGCTGGGATCTTGATCGGCCTGGCCCAGTTGAATTGTTCTGAGCTAAAGCTGAAGAGGCTCTTCTATCGGCATGGGTGAGTAGATTGCTTTGCCTGAGGCTTTACAGTAAGGGCACTAAAACTAGCGTAAAAATAGAAGTTGAGTTTTCTTCCCAGCCAGACACTCCTGCTCTGTGTTGTGTGCAAGGAGCTCAGCTTTGGAGGACCCTTGCTGATCTTGGGCTAATGTTTATTTCGAGGGAGTAGTAGTAGTTGGAACAGAGTCTGCAGTTTAGGATATTTTGAGATGACCTGCTGAAGTTGTAAATTAACTTATTAAGTGCAAAGAATGCAGGTTCAAAGATTGGGTTTTAATTAGACAGCCAGCCCTGTGCCTAAGCCGTGGATGGTCAATACTCACACCCAAGTTTTCTAGATATCTCTCTCCATCTGTCATGTCTGTCTGTTATCTATCTTATCTGTCTTTTATCTGTCTTCTATCTCACACACAGAGATTTAGATTGGGAACTAAGTAGCTGATTATACTTCTCTGTGATGTAGAAATGGTTATCTGTTTTTGTAGTGTCTGTAGTATTTTGCACTTGTAATATGCAGTTTGTAAACAGGAAAAGTCCTTTAAGTGTGTACCTTTATTTCTTCTTTGTACTAACAGTCATTTACTCTAGTTTGCTAGGTATTGACAAATTATTCTCATATGCAATCACTGAATGGCTCAATGACATTAAGAAGAACCAGCTACCAGGAATCCTGGGAGGTGTTGGGCCTATGCATTCACTAGTTCAATTAGGTGGGTTGTCTTTTTTAATCTTTCTGGAGTTACAAATACCTTAAGAGTCTAGGTGAAGAACATTTTTCTATAAAAACTGCATGCATACTAACATTTACATAAAACCTTGCCCTAGTTTCAGGGTCAGAACTTCCATCCAGGATTAGACTCTTTTTTTTTTTTCTTTTTAAAATAATTTTCATAATGATTTTATATTTCAATGAAAATGTTATGGATATAATGGGTTAAAAATATTAAAATTAGCCAGGAGACAGTGGCGCACGCCTTTGATGATCCAGGCACTCGGGAGGCAGAGTTTGAGGTCATCCTGGTCTACAGAGTGAGTTCCAGGACAGCCAAAGTTACAGCAGAGAAACCCTGTCTAGAAAAACCAATAAATAAATAAACAAACAAACAAACAAATTTACCTTTTTATTTTATTTTAGCTTTCTGGAATGATTGTCAGAACACTAATCACACATATTCTCAGCATGTATTTCTGTTGGGAAGCCTGGCCTCTGGGAACCTTGCTAAGAATGAGACAAGGAGCCACAGGGTTAGACTCTTGTCATCCACAGTTCTCATTGTGATTTCTGTCTAGTTCAAGGCCTGAAGGACTTGGTCTGGCTGCCAATTGAACAGTACCGGAAGGATGGCCGCATAGTCAGAGGCTTCCAGAGAGGTGCTGCCTCCTTTGGTACCTCAACTGCAATGGCTGCTCTGGAACTCACCAACAGAATGGTTCAGACTATACAGGTACTATTCCCTGGCCCGTCTCATCTGGACACAGAGTCCTGCACAGCAACTGGGCTGTTTTCTAAACAGTACCATGAAGATGTATAAAATATTGAGAGTAGACGTCTCGTTTGTAATGATTTACTCTCATACTTAGTTTAGGTTTTGTTTGTTTGTTTGTTTTGAGACAAAGTCTTGCTGTATAGCCTAGGATAGCCTCGTTCTTCTGATCCTTTGCCTCTCAAGTGCTCCAGTGTGCACCACCATGCCCTGTTTGGTGCTTGGTAGTTGCTTAGATACCTAATACGGAGCATTTAGGTAACAAAGTTGTAGGATACATGCCAAATCAGTTTGCATATTTCGAGAAAATAACAATCATGAAGTGAGCAAGGGACTTATTTCACCCATCTGTGTGAAAGGATCTTTCTGCTTTTGAGAACACTTGATGGGTTAAGCAAAAGTGTTCAAAGTTGCTCTGTGAAGTAGTAAGTATTGCAGGCTAACATGGGGTTACCAGACAATGAAGGAAGGGGCTGAGCAGGTTGGCTCAGTCCAGATGGGAGTTTTTAGCCAACCTTCCCTGCTCACATTATGAAAGCCCTAAGTTCTTGCTGTGAGTGTTCAAGCTCTCTTTACCCCTTCAGGAGGGCACTGCCACACTTTTGGTGCCCAGCTCCCCAGACTCCCCAGACTGTCTTCTAATTAATGTCTTCCTTCTGACAAAATGACCCAGGCAGCAGCTGAGACCGCTTATGACATGGTGTCTCCAGGTACCCTTTCCATTGAGCCCAAGAAAGCAAAGAGATTTCCTCATCACCGTTTAGCCCACCAGCCAGTGGACCTGCGGGAAGGTGTGGCCAAGGCCTACAGTGTTGTAAAAGAGGTATGTAGTAACTTCTGTAAAAACTGGCTCACATGCTTTCCTAGTGTCTTTGGTTAGGGTTTCTATTGCTATAATGAAACACCATGACTGAAAGCAACACGGAGGGGAAAGGGTTTATTTTAGCCTACAGCTCCACATCATGTCTATCACTGAGGGAGTCAGAGCAGGAACCTGGCGGCAGGAACTGAAGCAGAGGCCACAGAGGAACACTGCTTACTGGCTTGCTCCTCACATCTTGTGCAACACCCAGGATCTTATACACCCAGAATCACCTGTTCAGGGGTGATACCATCCACAATAGGCTGGGCGCTCCCACATCAATCACTAAGAAAATGCACCATGGGCTTGCCTCTAGGCCAGTCTGGTGGAGGCATTTCCTCATTTGAGGTTCTCTTCCCAAAGACTCTAGCCCATATCAAGTTGACATAAAAACTGGTCAGCACGCTTGGCTTCCCGAAAAAGAACATTCACTGACTTGAATATGTTTTGGAGGGATCCATGGGAGTGGAATGTAAGCTGGCAGTAGAGCATGTGACTGGTGTGTGGCAAGTAGAAGGAAGCCAGGTAGTAAGTGGTGGGCTCCAGGCAGTGGTGCATAGGGGAGGCTTGAAACAGCCTGTGCCTGCTGCTAGTCAGTGCTTTACTCTTGCTTACCGTAGGTTTGCTTAGGAAGTACAGCTTTTCAGGGAGATCCCCAGCCCTGGCCCCATTCCCACACCTTCAGCATTCTGAAGGTGTCACAGCTCTTCTAGACACATTTTTACAATTAGATGCATAAGTGTTCCAAGCAGAACGTAGCAGTGTTTATATTCTAAGTTTGCACAGAGAGTGTCCTGTGTATCCTGCAACTCGTCTTTTAGGACACACCCACGAACGCATACTATTTAAATGGTCTCAGTATTTTGTTGTAGGTCTATGTCATTCATCTTTCCTTTTGGTGGGCATTGGGTTTCAGTTTTGTTCCCTGTGTGACACTGCAATGGGGAATGTTTTCTAGCTGTGTCTGTGCTCGTGTGTAAGAAGTCCCATAGGTGGAATTGGTGAGTGGTAACTATGGAAACCTCCACTCTAGTTTTTTAATTTATTTACTTTTCTGTTTATTTTGTGGGGGACACATGCCACAGCGTTTATGTGGAAGTCAAAGACTAATGTATGGAGTCAGTTCTCCCCTGCCCTGTGGCTCTGGGGGTCTAGCTCGGGTCGTAGGGCCCACAGCGGGTGTGCGTGCTGCTGTCCAGCTGTGCTGGTGATGCTCCCCAGTGTGTCAGGGCCCTCAGGGCTTCATTCCTTTCACCTTCTTACTGCCATGACACACAGAAGTCAGTGGTCATTCTGCTTAGGATTCAATCTCAGGCTTTCCTTAGATGTGCTTTCTAACCGTATTCTGACTACAGTCTGGTGTAGCAGTTCTCACTGCTCAGGAGTGGCCTTTGAGGTCCCAGAGAGTTGGGTCTGAAGTAGAGTTCTTTCTTTCCCATTTGCAGCCCATGACCCCCCTGAGGTTATAGACACACACTTCCATACCAGCTTTTATGTGGGTATGGGATCCATATTCAGGTCTTTGTGCCTATGACGTCTGGTTTCTTTTCCTGTTGCTGTGACCAAAGGGACTTAAGGCAGAAAGAGTTCATTTTAGCTCACAGTCAGGGTACAGTGTATCGTGTCGGGAAAGTCATGGCAGCAGGAACTGCATCTAGCCAGAAGACCTAATGTGTAATGAGTGCATGATTAGTGTGGGCTTACTTTCTACTCTGCCCAGGGAGTGGTCTCACCCACAGTAGAGTGGGTCTTCCTTATCACTTCAGGTAGTTGAGATAATCCCCACAGAGCCCCTCTAATCCAGACAGTATCTCCTTGAGACTCCCTTCCCAGGTGATTCTATCCTTGCCAACTTGACAGTTGAAACCAGCCATCACTTGTAGCAAGCACTTTAGCCCCAGAGCCATCTCTCTAGCTCCCTGGGTTTTTTTAATTTGTTTGTTTGTTAGTTTGTTTTTGCTTTGTTTTCCAGAGTTTTTCTTGAAACTCATTCTGTAGACCAGGCTGGCCTTGAACTCAGAGATCCACCTGCCCCTGCCTGTGCCTCTGCCTCTCAAGTGCTGGAATTAAAGGTGTGCACCTCCACCACCCAGCTAGGTATTTTTTAAAGCCTACTTCCATTTCTTAATCCTGTTGGACCTTGTGTCTGCCCCATGCTGCTGTTTGTTGTGTCTGCTGTGTTAGCCTGTCAGATTGACAGCTAGATTCTGGGTTAGGACAAGTCTTGGATTTCCCTGGAGTCCTCAGTGTGTCTCTTCTATACCTGTCACTGAAGCTGTCAAAATGGACCCATGCTTCATGGTCCCAGAGATTTCAGTGATGGAAGTGGCACAGATCCAGAACTATGAAGTTTGACCCCTGCCACTGTCCAGCATGTGTACATTCAGCCCAAAGCTTGGCAGTTGTGAGAAAGATGGAGTGCTGCCGCTTCCAACTGTCTCCTGTTAGTGTTTTTGTTCAGCTCCAGCAGAGATGGAGAAGTGGCCTGGCATTCAGGAGCCCAGGGACCACACAGCTCTGAGGTGGGGAGGGTATCCCCAATGATGGTATCCTGACATTTGGAAAGCCAGGAACCAGCCACACAGCTCTCACAGCTCTGAGGCAGGGAATGCCTCCTCCCCAGCTGAGCTGGAGTATTACAATGTAACAACTCCTCTGCGCTCAGCTCAGCTCAGCTCAGCTCCAGGTCCAGGTCTGCTCTGGTCTGGTCTGATCAGCTCTGAGGGGAGAAGCTACCCCAGTGTGGCAGCTCTGAAGGGAAATATCTCTGGCTAAGGTGAAGTATTCATGCTTCTTCTCTCCATGGTTGCCTCCACTTGGGAGGAAGGCAGCAGCTGAAGCTGTGCCCTCTCCCTACTAAGCAGAGTCCAGAAGGCTGCTCTTTATATAGTGTCCCTGAGGAAGCGGAGCCTCCCAGGGTGGCCTCTGATTGGGATTTTTTTGTCCTTTTTTTGGCTAGTGTGGATAGGGTTGAGGGGGCCTAGTTTAGGGCCCCTTAGTGTGTTAGTTGGGGCCGCTTCTGTGGTGCTCTGCCAGGTTGGGGAACCCCACAGCCAGATGGGAGTAGGGTCCCTGATAGTCCCAGGGGGAGCTTTCCTATGAGTGGGGCCTCAAGTCCAGAGCTCCCTGGCCTTGCAGAGCCAGAATCCCTCAAAAAGGGAAATATGCTGGCTCCCCAGTGGTCCTTGGCACCATTTGGGGCTCATGTTGGGCACAGGGGTGGTGGTCCCATCCCACCCCCCCCACCCCCCTGGAGGGAAAGTCAAATTTGTTTCCTGGCAGAAACACAGATGGCAGTGAATTGCTGTTCTGTGCCAGGAGCAGGAAGCCAGCAGCCCAATCCTCACCATGGTCTGCCTACTGCCATGGCTGCCTGCAGGATCCACTATGAAGCAGTCCACAGCAAGCTGGCAGAGGTGGCTTGGCTGCTGAATATCTAGAGGAGACAAGGCCAGGAGGGCTGGGCCTGGCAAGGGGCTGAGGGGCTAGGAGCCCAGGTCCTGCTAAGGGTGTGTGGGGGAGCTCTGGGCTTCTGGCTGTGTGTGGGATGGAGCCCTTCACAGGTGCAGAGCCCTGGGCTGTTAGGGTTGGGAGGACAGAGCTTTCCATACGCTGGAGCTGCATACTCTGAACGCTGTGGTGCCCCTACATCTCCTACTTCATATTCTCTGAACTTTCTGTATAATCCAAATAAAGTGTTCAGTTTGGCTTCTTATCTTATCCATGGTTCTTTTCCAATGCCTGGCCAGTAACTGCAGACAGAGTACATGTTTTCCTGGAGCTGAGTGGATTTAAGCTTTCTTGTGCTACATCAGAGGAGTCCTCAGCGTGGTCCTCAAGAATGTTTGCTCGAGAGGCCCTTTTTGCAGATTTGTTTTAGCTGGAGGGATTAATTGGCCACAAGTTGCTTTAGGTCATGACGTGCTTCTGTGGGTATCCTCACTTGGAACTAATTTAGCTCCATTCTCCACACACTAGTGTCACAGAGATGCTAAATCATGCTGAGTGCTGCTTTCCTTCAGAGGGAGTCCTGTCTAAGTGGCTAAGTGAGGGCGGCTGGGTGTTAAAGTGTGTAGTATGGGTACCTTAGTTCCTGACTGAGCTTTCC
This sequence comes from Cricetomys ansorgei, assembly GCA_026225945.1. NCBI lineage: Eukaryota > Metazoa > Chordata > Mammalia > Rodentia > Nesomyidae > Cricetomys > Cricetomys ansorgei. The sequence goes on along the minus strand of JAMJFZ010002669.1, from coordinate 1,202,517 downwards.
TCCTCTTTTCTGCGTCTCACCCCCTGCAGGGAATCACGGACACAGCTCAGACCATTTATGAAACGGCAGCTCGAGAGCACGAGAGCAGAGGGGTCACTGGTGCTGTGGGTGAAGTCCTGCGCCAGATCCCACCGGCAGTGGTCAAACCACTAATTGTAGCCACTGAAGCAACATCAAACGTGTTAGGTGGCATGAGAAACCAAATTAGACCAGATGTTCGGCAGGACGAATCACAGAAATGGCGCCACGGGGAGGACTGATGCTTCCGATGTGACTCCACAGAGCGTGTGGAGCTAAGGAGCAGGGTGTCCTAGTGGCAGCTTCCTAGAAAACTTGTTTAATTTATGTGCTCATCTCAGGAACAAAAGCAGTTTTTAGTTAAGTAATTTAATGTCAAAACAACCGCAGCCAAAACCTTGTGACATTTTAGGGCGTGGCACTTGCCTTACAAAAGTGTCTGGTGATTGGTGTCACAGTCACTGGAGATGTGCTGCCATGTTGAATGCTTGCTTTCATTAAAGAGACTGTAATTGTACCTGTTACTGACAAGATCTCATTGGAACATCTTTGCAAACAATGTTGAGTGCTTAAAGAAAAAAAAAAGATTGGAACACTCCCAAGACATTGGGGAGCACTCTTGTCATCCTGGGGAGTTGATTTTTCAACTCAGAATTTCAACACTTCTGTTGCAGGTGAGAGAAGCCACAGGGAAAGCAAAGCAAAGCAAAGCAGCTAGGATTCCAAAGGCCTTGACTCTCCTAGAGACCGCCTGCTCCACTCACCTGGAGAAACTGAGTGTCACAGACAAGATCTGCTGCTGCACTTTATCCTGTGTGTGTGTGTGTGTGTGTGTGTAGCGTAACACAAGGCGTGCTGTGTTCTTTGTGTCATTTACAAGGTTATATAAATAGGAAGAAAAGTGAGGTGTCTCCTCAAGAGTGGCGAAGGAAAGTAACCCAAGTGTAGTAAGTTCCTGTATCCTAAGTGCAAGTGAGTGTGTGCCCTGTGGTGACCTGGGCCCACGGCATCGCTGACATGTTCGTACACAGTGCAGACTGTGAGGAATGTGTAACACAGGAGACTGCAAGTGGGCTATATTCTTTGAAAGTTAAATAAAAATACTCTAAATATGTCCTAGTAGACTAATTCAAAGTACCATTTTACTTGGTTAATAATGTACATTTTGATAACCTGTCAGGAATGAATAAAGTATTTTTATTTAAAGGTAAGATTGTTGTATAATTCCATGAATATTTTACTTTCCTGAGAGCATATTCATTGATGCAATGTTATGCTCGACTGCAGGATATTTGGAGACACCTCCTCACAATTGATTGTGGTTAGTATCACTTATTAAAGAAGAAGGGGGTAATTGCAATCTGTGCCTAGAGAAGGAAGAACCCAGAAGGAAGAAGCTGGGACTTTGTACTGAGCACCGTAAAGTTGCATGCTCTCCTCTCTTGTGTCTAAAAGTGTTGGTTGGTATCAGGGTGAACTGGATGCCACAGCTGCATTTCCGTTTGTGGGTGAGAAAGTCAGTTTCATCCTCTGAAAGCTGTGAACAAGAAGGCAGTGCTAACCCCAAATCCAAACTCCAGAGTTTATAAAAATATTGTGTACATTTACATAAACTTGATTTCCTTTTACTGCTAATAAACTTCAAAAGACAGTTCTCAGTAGCCGCTGGTGGGCCTTATGGATCCACGGGCCCCTCTGCTTTTGTTAAGTAGAGCTCACATCTGGCACAGCCCCAGCAGATACTGCAGGTAGTAGTGGCATTTGTTGCCACAGCTGGCTAGCCTCTACCTGCCCTTACAGTGAAACACAAAGTATGTGTTACCTGTCGCATTTGATCAGACTTCACCCTAAATCTCTCTTCCTCGGTTACCCTTGAGGTCAGTGAGAGTCAGTACATGGGAGTAACATCCCCTTTGCCTCTGAGCTGCATGGGGCTCTTTCTTTTAACCAAGTAAATTTCTGAAGCCGTGGAAACAAGTGTCTTTATGATGTCCTCTCCTGCTTCTCCCTGTTGTCCTTCTGCATGTTGCCTGAGATGTTCGTTAGGCACATGGAAGTCTGTATGCATTGTTGAGGCATGTGTGAGGACCTGTTTGTATTTGAACACTTCTAAGTTATATATCTGTTGTGTTTTCTTTTTAAAAGAGGTCTGCTCAGACTTTTGTGTTGTAGCGTAGTGTGTTAGCAGGATCTTGGATTGCCTCACCTGCAGTTACCAAGCAGACATCTTGATTTGGCCAAGACACCTCACCTCATTCACCCCCAGTGTCCCTCTGTAAGTGAAGAGGTTTCTTAGGACAACGCTTGTGGGAATTTCTAGGCAATTAGGTCACAGTGGCATGTGCACAAATAATAGTGTGTTCCCTCGTGCTCAGTAGAGTGCCCAGACCCGTGATGTCAGGCTAGTGGGCAGCATTGCCTGGACACTGGTTGTGCCACACCACAGTAGCTTTGGGCTCCTTCAGATCTAGTCTCAGAGTGATACCTTCCTGATCTGGCACCATGGTTGAATCTGGGTTGGTAATTTTGACTGGAGTAGGATGTATGTGTCCACCTATTGCTACTGGGACCCATACAGTCTCCCAGGAATCAGGGAAACAGGCTAGCTCAAGATTGCTCAATTAGTTCAGACACTCACTGTGTTGCTGATGGCAACAGAGACCACAGCAATGTGATTGCCAAATGGGACTGACTCAGAACCCCCACTTTTCCTGTCTGTCTTCATACTCTGTTACTCTGAGCAGGTCAAACATTGAGAGACATAGCAGTAGGCTTCCATTTTAATGAAGTTTCTGGGTAATTTGGATTCCCCTTAAGAGTATATATATTTGTCACCGATATTCTTACAATGTAAAAGTCACTGTAAGAAAAAAAACTTTCTAAGTAACAGTATTCCTAAGCACTACATCAGAGCCCATCTGTCCTCTGTCACTTTGAGGGGCTACTGCAGCATCTCTGGGGAATTGCCTTTTAACCGGCTCCTATTAGAACAGTCAGTTGTGTCTGCTCCAGTGGCTGCCTGTCCAGAGGTATGGGCACCCCCCTGAGTGTCCTGTGACTTGACTGTGGCACCTGGTGTTTTCACCAGTGGGACTGGAAATGAGGATTCCACCCTCCCATGAATGGCTTCAGGATTAACTGTTGCTTGTCTTCATTTAAATGATATATATGTAAAAGGCTGCATAGGAACTTCAGCCAGTCTGTTCACTTCTGCCTGTGTTGAGCACAATCTCTTAGATTCCAGCATTCTGGGGACAGCGGGAAACGCTCCTTCCCTGCCTCCCTTCAGATCCCACTGGGAATGTAAAGTTTAAAGTTCCTTGAAAGGACTGAGTGAATGCAGGGCGATACTCTCCTTCCTGCAGCTGGATGGACCATTTGGTATCAAAGTAATCAAATATACACATGTTTGCACCTTAGGTTGAAAAGGATTATTTGTATAGTATAGAGAAGTGTATCAATAACGAAGGTGTTCTTTTTTATCAGGAAATTTTATTTTGGTTTACAGGCAGGTATAGCCACTATTCTTGTAAGAACACTAGTATGTCAATCTTTTGTATGGACAATGTATAGTTGCAAGTCAGCCAGTGATGCTCAGAAATGTTCTCCATTTCTGAGACAAAAAGCATTCCCATGAGCTGCCGCAAGAGGTATCTTTGTGGATGAGAAATCTTTGAGTCTTAGCATTTCCTGTTGTAAATCTCACCATTTCCTGTAGACACAGGAGTCAGAGCTCTATGCTGGCCTCCTCTAACCAACACTGGGGCCATGCAAGTCACTCACCTCGCAGTAAACACCAGAACGTCGCCCCTCTGCTCCAGTTTAGAAGGCCTGAGTGTGTTGTCAGCTGCTCCCTCCCACTTGGCGCCCTGGGGCTGGGGCTAGCCCCCTTCACAGAGACTGACTCGGCCCTCACGTACGCTTCAGTGGTTGGAACGGTCTGTCCTTGTTACGTGGCTCACTGGTCCCGCTGGGCTGCTTGCCTTCTCGTGGAGTTCTTTTAAACACCAAGTTCAGCTTTTCTGTATGTCCTCCTAGCCCGTTTCAGATGTTGGGTAATCTTACCGCTGTCTTTGCTGGGTGCCCTGACTTTCTAATTGTGGTAACTCTGGATGTAAATAAGAATATTCCTCTGTACAAGTATTTTTGTGAAAATGTAACTTGTTAGTGTGACTATTTAAAATATGGTGACATTAAGAATACTTGTGAAAAAAATTAAAGTATTTCCTCTTTGGTTTTTTGCTTTAAACTTACGTATTGTCTGTCTCTGAGAACCATTTCCCTGAGCCTCCTGGAACCACTTCTGGGGTGGGTAGACTTTACAAGGACCTCCATCTTGGCTCCTCAGATCTAGTGTTGGTATGCCACCAGACTGTATCAGACTATAATGTTAAAGTGCCACTCCCACCCTGTAGGGGCATTGATGATTCTATTTATTATCCCTTCAATGTGAACTTCTGACAAACACATCTGTAGCGCTGCTCTTAGGGATACAGATACATGCTTGGTAAATATGTTCTGTCTGGAGGACTATGCAAGACATTTTAAAAGACAAATTGCTTTAAAGTGAGTTTTGATGTGGCCTGTTACTTTCTAACCATCACATTGGCAATCAGATGAAATTGACAAGTCAGACATCACACACGGCACTTAAGAAATAAGGAAGGGAGCATCTGTGAGATGCAAGATGTCAGCCAGGCTTCGCAGTGTGTTCTTCGTGTAGGAACCCACTTGCCCAGTGAAATGTCATCCCCACACCTCTTGCTTTCTTGCCCCCCTCCACCTTTCTGTGTGTGTGTAGTGTGTGTGTGTGTGTGTGTGTGCGTAGAAGTTGGAGAATAGCTTATGAGGGTTGTTTCTCTTCTACCATGTGAGTTCTGGGGATTGAACTTAGGTTGTCAGGCTTCAGGATACAGGCTCAGCGGCAAGCATCTTTGTCCGCTGAGCCACCTCCTCGGCCCTCTCGAACTGCTGTTAAGAGCGAATTGGGCAGTTGCCTAAGAAAACAGAGCTCTTTACTGCAGGAATCAGCAGGTATTTGCCAGGAGGTTGAGAAGGACTGAGGAGCCTTAAATGTGAGCTGGGAGGGGCTTGCCTGTTCTGTTTGCCTGTCTACTCAGATGCCCCCTCCTGGTGTGCCCAGTACCTGGTACAGTCTCTCCATCTCAGCTTGGTATTTGGGGCCTCACAATTCTTTGTGGGGAGCAGTCCTGTGTTCTGTAGAATGTCTAGCAGCCTGCCACTAGATAGCTAGCACACCAATCCTCATTCCCCGAGACAGGCCAAATGTCTCCTTTCAGAAGTCCAGATAAGTCCTGCATGGTTGCTTGCATCTGTAATCCCAGCACTTGGGAGACCTAAGCATGGGGATTGCTTTAGCCTGGGCTACATAGTTCCAGCCCAGCTTGGACTACTTTGTTTAAAAATACAATGACAATAAAAACTTTGGTAAAAGGCTGCCCTGAGGAAGGACTGCAGTTGAGGGTTGGGGGTGGGGGCAGATCCCATGTCATAAAGCAGAGCTTAAATGTTCCCCACACACCCCTTAATATCCTGTTAGAAATGTCTACATGGCCCTGAGTATATAGATAAATAGGTATGTATTCCATACCTATTTACTGATGGTAACATTTCAAGAAATTTATCTTAAGATGATTTCTTTTGAGACAGTCTTATGTAGTTTAGGCTGGGCTCCAACTCACTAGATTCAAAGTGGGCTTTGAACTCCTATCCTTCCTCTTCCCAAGCGCTAGGATTATAGGTAGGCACCACCGTGCCTGTCTAGAGTTTTTTTTTTTTTTTTTTAATAATACATTGACAGCCAAGTAACTATTTCCTTTTCAGATTAAAGTTTTACTTCTCCCACTTCTGGATGTGCTGTTTCCTTCAAAACCCTTCCTCATCTCTCACACAGGGTCTTGTCTTGAAAACCGTCTTCATGTGCCCCAGCCTCTGTGTCCTGTTTGCTTTGGAGCCAGATCCTCCGGGTCTTAGCTGGCACTGAACAACCCACGAATCACTCGAAGTTATTAATTTACCTTTTGCTTTCCCATGTCTGCATTTGTTGGGCGACTCACTAAAGAGGGACCAGTGAGGTGATGAGCTGTGACAGCTGTTTAAATTCTGGGTGGTCATTGCCAACCGCCTTCTAAAAAAAAGTTGGACCTGTTCACACGCCCACCATTAAGATTTGCTGTTAAAAAAAATTTATGTGCACCTGCTTATGTGTGGACATGTGTGTGGAAGTCAGAGGTTGATGTCAGGATGTACATGTATGTGGAGGTCAGAATGATGTCAGGTTTCACAGTTCTGCACCTTGTTTTTTAAATGTTTTTAGCATATGCTAGCTATACATAATATTGTGCTTCATTGTGAAAGTATTTTTTTTTTTTTTAGATATTTTTGTCTTTTCAAATCCTTTTTATAGATACGGTTCTTTTGCCTGCATGTTTGTTTGCCTCTTGCCTGCCTGGTGCCTGTGGAAGCCAGAAAAGGGTGTCAGATTCCCCTGGAACTGGAGTTACAGATGGTTGCAAGATACCATGTGGGTGCAGGGTTCTCTAGAAGAAGAGCCAGCGCTTTTAACCACTGTGCCATCTCTCCAGCCCCCGAAGCTGACATTTTCATCCATGTAGACAATGAATGCTGACCATAGTGGTCTCTACTACCCTCTCTGTTTTCTTCCCACTCCTGATAATTCCCTTCCTCATCCCAACTGGACCCCACTTTCCTTTCATAGTGCGCACATTTGGGCACAGTGCGTGTTTCATTAGGGTTGCTTTGCTTACAAGAGCACAGGTGAGGGTTTATCTACAGGAGCACCAACACCTTACCAATGTCTACACCACTGGAGAAAATGTCTCTCCCTCCCCCACCAACCATTAACTGCCAGTAGCTCCTCAGAGAGGAGTGGGGCCTCAGGGGTGGGGTGGGGTCCTCGCCCATGTTAAGGTGCTGACAGGCCCAGCCATGGACAGATCTTGTGCAGGTTGCTGTGAGGTCAGGAGTGCAAAGGCCAGGTCATGCCTAGAAGTCAGCATTCCAGATGACTCTCCCCACTTCCTCCCACTCTTAGGTTCTTTCAGCCCTTTCCGGTGATGTCCCCTGAGCATTAGAGGGGTGAGAAGGATGTCCAATTTACACTGGACAGTCAACAGTCATTTATCATGAGTACATTAACTAGTTATAGTTAGGAGTGTCCAGTCACTGCTGATTCCTGCCAAAAGAAGTGTTCCAAGCAAACTGGCAGTGGCAGTATTCTGAGAGTTGGCTTTCATCTCCCCGCTCCTGCTCATTTCCATCTCCTGGGAAAAGCCTCTGCCTCCACCTGAGTTGTTTGTTTGTTTTGTTTTGTTTTTGTTTTTTGAGATAGGTTTTTCTCTGTTGTAACTCTGGCTGTCCTGGAACTCACTCTGTAGACCAGGCTGGCCTCAAACTCACAGAGATCCACCTGGCCTCCGCCTCCCAAGTGTTGGGATTAAAGACGCATACTGTCACCCGCCTGGCCCTCCTGGAGATGGTTTCTGAGATGAGGTCTCTCACTGAACCTGCAGCAGGCTGATTAGGTTAGGTAACAGGCATTTGTCTCTGTGCCAAGCTATTTATGTGGGTGCTGGGGTTCCGAACTCAAGTCTTCTTGCTTGTGCAGCAGTCACTTTAGCCAGTGAGCCATCTCCCTAGCCCTTTTAAAGCATTTAAAAGAGATATAATGATGATGGTGATGATGGTGATGGTGATGATGGTGATGATGGTGGTGATGGTGATGATGGTGGTGATGATGGTGGTGATGGTGATGATGATGATGGTGATGATGGTGATGATGATGGTGATCATGGTGATGATGGTGATGGTGGTGATGGTGATGATGGTGATGATGGTGATGGTGATGATGGTGATGATGATGATGGTGATGGTGATGATGATGGTGATCATGGTGATGGTGGTGATGGTGATGATGATGATGATGATGATGATGGTGATGGTGGTGATGATGGTGATGGTGATGGTGATGGTGGTGATGGTGGTGATGGTGATGGTGATGGTGGTGATGGTGGTGATGGTGATGGTGGTGATGGTGATGATGGTGGTGATGGTGGTGATGGTGATGGTGATGGTGATGATGGTGGTGATGGTGATGATGGTGATGGTGATGATGGTGGTGATGGTGGTGATGGTGATGGTGATGGTGGTGATGGTGGTGATGGTGATGGTGGTGATGGTGGTGATGGTGATGATGGTGATGGTGATGATGGTGATGATGATGATGGTGATGATGATGGTGATCATGGTGATGATGGTGATGGTGGTGATGGTGGTGGTGGTGATGGTGATGATGATGATGGTGGTGATGGTGATGGTGGTGATGATGGTGATGGTGATGGTGGTGATGGTGGTGATGGTGATGGTGGTGATGGTGATGATGGTGATGGTGATGGTGATGGTGATCATGGTGATGATGGTGATGGTGATGATGGTGATGGTGATGATGGTGATGATGATGATGGTGATGGTGATGATGATGGTGATCATGGTGATGATGGTGATGGTGGTGATGGTGATGGTGATGGTGATGATGATGATGGTGATGGTGGTGATGGTGATGGTGGTGATGATGGTGATGGTGATGGTGATGATGGTGATGGTGGTGATGGTGATGGTGGTGATGGTGATGGTGGTGATAGTGATGATGGTGATGGTGATGGTGATGGTGATGGTGATTATGGTGATGATGGTGATGATGGTGATGATGGTGGTGATGGTGATGATGGTGATGATGATGGTGATGATGGTGATGATGATGATGGTGATGGTGGTGATGGTGGTAGTGATGGTGGTGATGGTGATGATGATGGTGATGATGGTGATGGTGGTGATGGTGATGGTGGTAATGATGGTGATGGTGGTGATGGTGGTGATGGTGGTGATGGTGATGGTGATGGTGATGGTGGTGATGGTGATGATGGTGATGATGGTGATGGTGATGATGATGATGGTGATGATGGTGATGATGGTGATGGTGATGATGGTGATGATGGTGATGATGGTGATGGTGATGGTGGTGATGGTGGTGATGGTGGTGATGGTGATGATGGTGGTGATGGTGATGGTGATGGTAATGATGGTGATGATGATGATGGTGATGATGATGGTGATGGTGATGATGATGATGGTGATGGTGATGATAATAATAATTCAAGGGGGATAGTTGCCTTATTGTTTGACTTTGGAACTGTCTGTAATTTTTTGTTCTTTGGAATTTTTTTTAAGATTTTTACTTTTATGTGTTTAACAGTATTTGCCTACATACATGTCTGTATACCATATGGGTGCCTAATGCCTACAGAGGTCAGAAGAAGGAGACGACTCCCTGGAACTGGAGCTATAGATGCTGTGACCCACCATGTAAGTGGTGGGACCCGAACCCCGTCCTCTGGAAGACTAACAAGTGTTATTAACCACCGAGCCATCTCTCCAGCCCTGTTGGTTTCTGTTTTTGAGATAAAGCCTTACTATGTTGCCCAAGGTAGTCTTGAACCGTGATCCCCCTTCCTCAGCCAGTACCAGGCTGACAGAGCTGCATCCTCAGACTTGCCTGGGAACAAGATCCCTTGTGGCCTTTGGAAGACTCCCTTTGAAAACATGTGCAGAGCAATACGCCTCCCCTGCCAGCAGAGGGCACCTGCGCCCTCAGCACTGAACCCAGATCTGGAAATTGACCCCTTAAGCTGAATGAGGTGTGACACTTGGACACCCAGAGAAGGCTTCAGAAAAATCTCATCTTCTTTAACCAGGCTTGTGTGAGTTGAGGTCTGTTTCAATTACAATTTTTAAAAATTTTGCTCCCGCGGAGCGGTTCAGACTTGTGGGTAAAGACACTTGATGCCAAACCTGACAGCCCAAGTTCAGTTCCCAGAACCCCATGGTGGAAGGAGAGATCTGACTCCTGAAAGTTGTTCTCTGACCTCCACCAAAGCCTGTGTACACGTGTGCTGGTGAGCAGACACGCTAGGAATGGCAATAATAATGAAGAAAGTGAGATATTTTACTTCAGAATCAATTTCTCCCTGAAGATCCTGGGCTGGGTAACAGCATAGCACGGCCTTTCCCCACTGAGGCTTTAGAACAGCTTAGGGTACAGAACCTGCGTTGTGTTCAGATAAGGATCTTTTGTTTTCCCTGATGCTGTGGCAGGTGTTGAATGTAAGGGATACAGGTGAGCCCTTCAACGCTTCTCTCACACTGGAGTCGCTTGTCTGGGACACAAAATTTTGGAGCGGCACCGGTAATCAAGATAAATAGCAATTTAACAATATTTTTATTCAAACTTGAAATTGGACTGGAGAGATGGCTTGGTAGATAAAACTCTAGCCACACAGCATGAGGACCAGCGTTTGATCCCCCTACATAAAAACCAGACTGTAATGCCAACTCTCCTACAGCGAGAGATAAGGTGGGTACCGGTAAATCACAAAAAACTCTGACCAGATAGCTGAGCGTCCACAGTGCTGTAAGACCCCATGTTGTGGAAGTTCATTTTTAGTTACATATAAAATAATTGTTTTATGAACTGTTGGATAAAGGGCTGCAGGTCTTGACATTTTGTATTGTCTGCAGGTGTTGGCTTTATGTGGGGAATATTGATTGGTAATGATCTGCATTTGATATCAGTACAACACCTTCGGAGTTCTGAAAGAATAAAAACACCTAAGCTCAGATGCTCGGGGTTCCACTGAGTACAGCTCTGGCCATGACAGGGTTCCCACTGCTGAGGTCTGGTAGGGTTTGCATCAATGAATATGCCTCCGGGTCTCCACACATGTGCTTTGGCTTGCACACAAACACACACATACACATCCATCATACACACACGCAAAAGTTAAAATAAAAATCCAAACTTGAAGTTGACATGCCAGCACCCACACCGATAAACAGAACTTGAAAATGTTAAATAAAGATGGAATCTGCTGCTGTATGGTCCCTCACGGCCTTGCCCAGGTTTGGTCATGAAGATCCTGTCTATTCGGCTGTCTACAGGTGTTAACATTTTGTCCCTCCCAGACTTACCTTCTCCTGTTTTGGGATTGGCAGTAGGATGAGGAAGGAGAAAGCACTGGCTTGACAGGTGGGGCTGCACCTGGCAGGAGGCGGGTCTGAGAGCCATTCATGGCTGGATGATCACCCACTGTCTCATCACAACTCTCCCAGCCTCCTTTGCTGCAGTGGTTCCCTTTGCACTTCAGTACTCAGGTCTGAAATCTCAGCTCCAAGGTCAACCAGTCTGTCCCGGAGGCCAGCATTGGGGAACTGGATTGGATCAGCTGGGTTGGGGAGATCATACTTCACCCCTTATGAGACGCTTCTCATATTTGAGACACTTTTATTGTGGTATTTTGTAGGGTGGTTGCTCCTGGTGGTGCCATATACAGAGAGCCCAGGTTGCAGCTTCACCCACTAACACTTTGGGTGGTCCCCACCCGCAGAGAACTGTCTGACCCCAGATAAACAGAGTGCTGTGTAAACCCTGAGCGAGAGCCCACCAAGACGTCAAGAGTAAAGTCCCAAATTTAAGGCCAGTCTAAGCAACTTAGTGAAATTTTAAATAGTGAAAGAGAACCAGGTGTTTGGAATTTGAGTTCACTGGAATCAGGAGTGCACAGCTGTAGCTAAGCGCTCCAGACTGGAATATTTATAAAGTATATACGTTTTAAAAGATACTTATTTCTTTTATAAAATGTGTATGTGTGTGTGTGTGTGTGTGCGTGCGCACTCCTGTGTGCATGGGTACTTAGGTTGCCGAAGCATGGCACAGAGGCATGAGGACAACTTGCAGGAGTCAGCTCTCTCCTCCCATTATGCGGGTTCCTGGGGCCAGCTCAAGTCGTCAGTTTTGGTGGCAAGCGCCTGTTAACACTGGCAACCTCACTGGCCCAAGACACTTACTTCATACAGTGCTGGAGGTTGGGCTGTCTACAAGCTGGACTCTGGTGAGGGCTGCAGGCTGTGTTGTGATGTGACAGTGTCACTGGTGACATACAGGCTGTATTCCCGAGTGTTCACAGTGGTTGCACGCTTACCTGTTAGTAGATCAACTCACAGCTCTACCCCCATGAGGAGTGGCCTTCCAAAGGCTCCACTTCTTGGTTCCACCAACGACCAGGTTTCCAGCGTATGAAATCTGGGATGGATGGACACCACTGCCTTCCCCCGTGAGCTCTGAATGTAGGAGACTGGCAGGTTTGTTGGTCAGTGGTCCACAGGCTTCTTGACACAGAAGTTCAGATCAGGCCAACTTGGCCAGGAAGATCTAGGAAATAGCATTTCCACATTGGGGCAGAGCATTAAGTAAGTAAATCCAGAGGGTGTGGACAGGAGAGAACAGAGGGAGGAGCCAACCCCTGGAGGTCCACTTCCTGTTTAAAAGCTGGCCAGTTGGATAGCCCCTTCTCTTGTATAGAGAGGACTGGGTGGTGGCCAGGAAGCCGAGAGGTCAGGGAACAATTACTCTTTGAAACTAGATGTGGTGAAACATCTTATCATGAGGTTTCTAAGTTGTCTGTAGCAGAAAATATGGAGGTCTGTGACCATGAACCTTCATGGCACGAGGTTTACCTCCCATTGCCCTACGCAAGTGACAAGGTCACATGACCACCTACACATTACATACACACCGGCATTAAAAATAAGTTCATGTTCTGGTCCCTGCCTTGGAGGAGACACTGGGGCTTTATCAGTGGCCTGCCCCCTAGTTCTGCCATCTCGTGGAACTGTCATAGAGCTAAGAGTGAGTCAAAGCTGGCCTGGAACCCCGGATTTTTCATCCTGAGAGCGGTAGGAGTTCAGCTGTTCCTCATATTAGTCCTGGCCAAGTACCCAGCTATCTTAAATATTGCCCCATTCACAGAAGCAAAGGAAAATGGCTTAGTTGATGCTGACCTGCACTGTAGCTAGAAGCATAGGGATGAGCTCATTTACTGATAAGGTGCCCTTGAAGAACCTTGACACTTAGGGATGAGTCCCCACATAAAGATGAGGCTACGCCAGTTTCCTTGTCTTAACCAATGGATCCTATCCTTGGGTACTGAGGAACCCACTGTGCCTACACCCTATAAATGTATCCTAACCCTTGCAATAAAGAGAGAACACCCCTCTGACAGCTGTCTTCCAGAGTTCCTACACTAGCCTACTTACAGAGTTCCGACCAAAGACAGATGGATACACGCTGAAGGACCACACCATCCGTGCTGCATGGGCGAGGCTCTCTGCCTGGTGGCGGCCAGCCACTGACAACTATGTCTGCTTTGCTGGGCAAGGAAGCCACCGCCCGGGATGCACGCGTGGGTGAGATTCATTACTATACCATCTCCTGCCTTTCCTTCAGAGCCTTGTCCCTGAGCTCTTGCCTAGAAGCCTGGAACTCACACCTGGACAGAAGTCAGATCAGGGGGCACATTCAACCCCTGCCCCTGAGGCACATGCCGTCTCCCTGGATCTCCTCTTTCTCTCTTGGAAGTCGACATACAGTAGTAGACCTAGCCAGGGAGTCAAGAAAATACAAGATGACTGACAGCCACACATCATTCGTGGGATGCTTTGGTCCTCATTGGACAGCAGTCAGGCAGAGCACACTGGTCCAGCTTCCTAGACTATAAACCAAGGTACTGAACTATAGTAGAGGTGGCATACTTGATCTCCTGGAGCCGCAAGGCACATGTGGCATCTGTGGGAGGACAGCCTACCTCAAAGTATACTGCTACTCAGCACCAAGTTGTCTGTGCCCCAGGGAACCCCAGAGGGTCATCTCTGAAGGCACTGGGAATGCCTCTGTCTTGTTCACTACAGAGTTCTCAGTGCCAACAACAGTGACCGGAGGCTGACCATCTGTTGACTTGACAAACACACTGTCTGTCAACGGTTAGACAAGGTGGAGATCTGCCTTGTCGTGTGGAATCTCACATTGGCAATGAACTCAAAGCACTATTTAAATCCATGGGGTTCAAAGCAGACACACAAAGCAGGCTGGATCCTGCCAGTTATGTCCAGACTACACTATACTCTTCAGGAAACACTGAGCTGTAGCTGTAGCAGTAAGCTGCTGTGTAGGCTCAGCAAGGAGACAAGGAGGCATGATCAGACATGCAAACTCCGACAGACCTCAGCAGAGGCAACCACTATCACGGCAAGTGCCATACTGAACAGTGGAACCGCAAGTGTCTGAGCTCGGGTGTATTTATTGATTCAGAACTCCTCAGGTGTTCTCCTGATAACACGTGCAGATCATGTGCAATCAGACATCATCCCCCACGTAAATCCAACACAGGCAAAATACAAAATACAATTCAAAATGCCAAGACCTAGGCAGCTCCTCACCCAACAATGCACAAAACAATTATTTTATACACAAGTAAGAATAAACTTTTACAACATGGAGCAATGGCCATACCAAGGTTCTGGTGATCTAGACAGGCAAACCCATGGCCAGACTCCAGGAGCACTGGAGTTACTTTTCAGTTTTTGAGTGAATCTGCATCTGGGCTGTTCCTTGAGGACTAGCCCCTTCCATGAAGGTGTGACAGGCACCCATCCCCCACCTCCCATTCATCCCGAATGTCTGCTCATTGTGCCTTCCCTATTCCCGGACACTGACCTTGGCCCTTTGCTCAGTGGCCCTCTCTTCCTCAGGCCTTGCAGGGTTTTCCCAGTGGTGGGCCTGACAGGCAGCCCACTCGAACACATGCAACCCCTTGAGTCTTCATCCCTCATCTCCTTCATTATCTTTTGTTCTTCCACCTCACCCCACCCCATCCCACCCCCAGGGCCACAGCCATGCTTGTCCTTGTCACCCTGGGATGGCTCTCCTGCTGGGATGTTTGAAAACATCCTTGTACGCTGGTCCAGGTGTTCCCATAGCATCTGCCCTCTTCCTGTTCCAGCACTCTTCCCCACATCCCACTAGTGTTTGGATCTGAAGTGACCCCCAAAGGCTCATGTGGTTAAGGCTTGGCCAGCCTGGGGTGCTGCTGGGAGACAGTGGGATATTTAGGAGGGTAGGTCCTGGGGGGGCATGCCCTTAGAGGAGACCTCAGCTCCTCCTGTCTTCCTTTGCTTCATGGTTGCCATAAAGTATGTAGGTACCTCCTGCACCATGCACTCCTGCCAAGGTGCTCTGTGCTGCCCCTAACCCACAGCAGCGATGGCAACCACAGATGGAAGTCTCTGAAGCCGTGAGCTGAGATAAACCTTCCCCTTTGTTGTGTTGACGTTCTCAGGTATTACACCATTGTGTCCCGGTGGGGAAAGCTGACTGCTACACCACCTGGACTTGCTTCCTTCCACCCCTCAGCCTCCCCACAGGCTGACTGACACCCTCAGCCTCCCAGAACCGTGACAGGCTATTCGCTGTAGTCCAATCCCAGCACCATCTGACTGCCTTTTGGGGCCTGCTAGGCATCAATGAGCAAACTCTCACCACAGATTCACGCTCTACAGCTTCAGTGCCTCAGAGTTCCTGGAGCACCCTTCTGCTTTGTGAGCTCCGTCTGCTGGAGGGAGCATCAGATACTCCTGAGTCTTTTCTCCTCCAACCTCTGCCTCTGTGACCTCTGTGCCTTTCCTCCAGCCCTTCTCTACTAACTCCAAAGCCCACTGCTTTGCATCTAGCCTGTTGCTTCTGTCTGGACCATATGCTTTCCTTATTTCGCTTGGTCAACTGCTAGTTTATTTTAAAAGCCAGGCTATATGTTTCTCTACCCAGAAGCTGTCCCAGCCTGCCATCCACCTTCTGCTCGCATACCCACACTGCCACTTGGATGGGTGGTTCTCCTGCCCTGTGACACTCTCTTGGGCATCATCCAGAGCTCTCTGGAGGCAGAAGTTCTGGGAGGGTCCCTGCTGGATCCTTGAAGCCAAGGAAGGATTGGATGGAGACTCTGGCATTAGGCAATACTCAGGTGAACTCTGGGTAACAGCCTGTGCCTTTCTACTGCAGGGGCTGGGTGGGCACCTAACCTTTCCTGTCTGTCTCCATGGGCCCGAGAGTCCACCCTGCATGGCCAGAAAGGAGACCAGAAAACTGACTCCTCCCCTGGCAGCTGCTGAGTATGTAGCCTGTGGAGCTTCAAGTTCTGACTTAGGGTTATCTAGACGTATGGCAAGCTCCTGGGGACAGGGTCCGCAGCTACCCCACCTCTGCATCCCTTGAAGTTAGCTAGGAAGGTCTGGGTGAATGGAAGTGTGAAGCACCCTTGCTGGGTGTTTGTGTGAGCTTCCTGTTGCTGCTGTAGCAATAACCACACATTTGGCAAATGAGAACACAACTTTATTTCCTCACAACTCTCTTCTCTCACCGTCGTGGGGGACAGGGCTAAAGTCAGCATGTTGGCTGGGCTGGTTCTTTCTGGAGGTTCCAGAGAGGATGTCTGTCTATGATCCTTCTTTTTCCAGCGTCTAAGAGAGCCTGCAACCCTTGCCTGTGGGCCCTTCATCGCACCACTCTGACCTCTGCTCAGCGTAAATGTGTTTAAGACCTCTGTCTTTACATACCTCAGCGCCCCTCAGTCCCTTCTTAAAAGGACCTCTGTGATTATACTGCTTCCCCTGCCTCAAATGCTTCAGGATCAGCTTGGTCTTCTGATCCTTAGTTGGATTATATCTGCAGGGTCCCCGATACCCTATTAGTAGCATTGCTCAGGCATCCTTGTGGACCATGGGTCAGCAGACCAGACGGTCTTTATGACATCAGAGATAGTTGGTCAAGAAGCCAAGCTTCTTGGTTCGTTGCTGTTTAAATTCCTCCAGAACTGTTGGAACAGTTCCTTCCTATGGGGAGACATGGACATGAGACTTCTGGGGGTCCATCTTTTATAGTGTTCCCAGACCCTAGTTCTAAAGAGCCGTCCTGCAAAGACGTAAATCAGTGGGTTCAGGCAGCTGTTGATGAAAGCAAAGAAGTTGGCCAGTTGCAGGCCCAGGTCCGTGAACTCCTTCCAGGAACAGTTCTGGATTACTTTCACCTGGACCAGGAAATCCAGGAAGGCAAAGAAATGGTAGGGGGCCCAGCAGATGAGGAAGGAGACCACCAGTGTGAGGATCAGTCCCGTTGTCTTTCTGCCCTTGGGACCCCCACACCTGGTCCTGCTGGCATCCTTCCGCCCTCTCAGGGAGGCCAGGATGTGACAGTTGAAGAAGATGATGGCAGTCAGTGGGAGGAAGAAACTCAAAATGTTCAACTCAACCATCCTTGCGAAGTGCCAGGCCTCATGGGGGAAGAGCAGGATGCAGGCAGAGATGTTCAAATCGGGGATGACTTCGACAGAGCGCAGAAGGAACGTGGGGATGCTCAGAAGGCACCCTGCTACCCAGATGAGCAGGCAGGTGGCTTGGGCTTGCCGACGCCTCCGGTACCCCCGGCTGGTCATGGGGTACACCAGCACCCTGTAGCGGTCCTGACTGATGGCCACCACCAGGAAGATGCTGATGAACAGATTGGCCTTGATAACCCCACTGACCACCCGGCAGAGGTCAGTTCCGAAAGGCCAGTTGAAGTGGTTCCCGATGTTCTCTGCCCAGAAGGGCAGGCCCAGGACGAACACCAGATCAGAAGCCGCCAAGTTGGCCAGGTAGATTTCTGCTATGGTTAAGCGCCGCCTCCGAGGCAGGAGAAAGACGGACAAGACCGAAAGGTTCCCCAGGAGGCCGCAGAAACAGATGGTGATGACAAACCCCGGCAGCACTCTGTACAGCAGATTCCAAGCTTCTGGGGCCCCCTCACAGAAGGTGACGTTGGGAGGGGCCTGCTGGCTTTGGTTAGAGGGCTGTAGCTGCAACAAGGCCTGAGACGCCATCCACGGTGACCTGAAATAGAGTGAAGAGTACAGGAGGTCAAACCTAGACTGTGGTCTGTCCCAGACAATAAAGTTTTATCAGCACACAATCATACTCATTGCTTATATCGTCTCCGACTTCTTTCACGCTACGCTGGCAAGCCAGAGTGGGTGCAGCACAGGTGGTCTGGCCTGCAAAGCTGACAGTATTTACTACCTACGTCTTTAGAGCCTTTGGAGGTTTGAACGACCCTTTCATAGGGGTCACCTCTGTCCATCTGCATGTCAGATACTTACATTACGATTCATAACAGTATCAAAATTATAGTTCTGAAGTAGCAACAAAAATAATTTCATGGCTGGGGGTCACCACAGCAGGAGGAACTGTATTAAAGGGTCACAGCGTTAGGGAGGTTGAGAGCCACTGGTTTAGAGGAAGAGAGGACTGACCTCCACTTTAGAAGTGGAAACTAGTAGGGGCCTGGAGAAAAGGCTCATTGGTTAAAAGCACTGACTGCTCTTCCGGGGGACCAGGATTTGAAGTCCCAGCATCCATATGGTGGTTCACAACCATCTGTAACTCCAGTTCCAGGACAGTCATAGAGACCCTGCTCAACCACACACACACACACACACACACACACACACACACACACCCCCTAATCCAGGAGCTGGGTATGGTAGATCATGCCTGCAAACCCAGAACTGGGGAGCCTGAAGCAGGATTGCCCTTCATTTGAGGCCAGCCTGGCCTATGTAGGGAGACTCTGTCTCAAAATAACAACAAACCCCCCCCCCACAACCAGAAACAGACCCAATCAGAACAGACACAGAATAAAAATTCTACTTAAAGTGAACGGTTGTAGCCTATCTGTTCTGCCAGCACATATGGAGACAAGAGCACTCTCTGTTTGTTGTCTTTTGCTAAAAGACATGATCTATGCGTCTATTTAATAGTCCTAAGAAGAAAATAGATGTCTGTAGACTTACCCAGACAGAAAACAAAAGATCTCAAAGCTTCGGCTGGGTTTTTGATGGCGACAGCTCCTTTAGAAGGTTTCTGTACCGGGCAGCTCTCTGGACACACACTGCCCTTAAATGAAACCACCTCTGTTCCCCATGATGTCACAGGGGATTGCCCAAAAAGTGAGTCTTTCGAACCAAAGAAGGCTGAGGTTTGGAGGGAGGCGTGGCGTCTCCTTTCACTTGGCCCTTAAGGATGGTAGGAGGTTCTTCGACTACCTTTTTGTGCTTTCTCCACTGACATCTGTAGCCTGTTGGTCTTGCCTAGTGGCTGTGTGTTGGCAAATAGGCCCAGCAGACGCATTTCAGAGTGGCCAACACACCCAAAACTCACCCCTGTCGGAATGTTGAGTGATGCTTCCCTCAATTCCCCGATGGCTCCTGGAGGTCTGGGATTTGGCCACAGGTTGGCAGGAGCACACTAGGGCATGACCCTCTTGAATTTGAGCAGTGAAGGACAATAGCCAAGAATCTATCAATGTGGACCCCACTATACAAACAGTGAGCTCAGAAAACGTTTGACTCACCCGGCGCTCAGAGTTGAGTAAGATCAGCGCATTTTTCCTAATCCTTGCTGGCGGCTCTGTGGTGTTTTTGGTGTGAGTTGGTATCTGTGAAGCCAAGCCACCGTAGACCTGGCTTTCGGAGAAGCAGGAATCCCTGGTCTTCTCTGAGAGCAGGGCGCCAGGATTCTTCAGCCACTGGCCAGCCTTCTGTCTTAATTCCTCAGGTTGTCTCAGCTCTGCCCCTCCTGCTGGAAAGCACCCAGGTTCGTGGCTGGAGCTCTGCTTCTAGAAGTGAGCCCAATTCATTCAGACAAAGGTGCTCCTGCTGTGTCTGACATCTCCCTACACTTCTATTTCCTGCCACCATTGTCTTGGAGAGGCTCACAATATGCTCAGCATTTCCAGATGTTTTCTCCTGTTGCCAGGAGTCCTGAAATCAGGGACGAAGAAAGAAAAAAATAAAAGAGGGAGAGCTGGAACTTGTGAGAATGTTCCTCCCCTAACACTCCGGCCATTCTGCTCCCCAGAGGTGGGACACTGAGAGCCAGCCAGAGTTCTGCAGGTGCTTTGTATCCTCCCAGGGCCGGCTTAGCCAGAGAAAAGCACAAGCCCTGTACTTTTCTACTAGGCAGTGTAGCCAGGCCTTGCTAGCCAGCACTGCCCCTCTGATTCCAGAGTTTTGACTGGACCATGGCTGAGAAGTATCTGTCCTGGGGTCATGTGTTCCTGCCCAACGGCTCTCAGCAGAGCCCTTGGCTAGTTCTGGTGTGTGTGAGGGGAAGACTTGACCTCAGTTTCCCTGACCCAGAAGGTATGTCGACATATCCACAGGACTGTGAACACTCAAGGGCAGGAGGCCAGCTTGGGGTGGGACGTACCCACAAGCTGATTCTGGCGGCTGAGAAGCTGGGATTTGGGGAATGAATCTGAGGTGTCTGGCCAAGGCCTGGGGCCACCCGGGGAAGGATGGAGAGTTTTTCTGAAAACAGGCTTATCTCCATTGTAGTGGGAAACTGGCCTAGAGCCCTGGAGCAGATGGGCCCCTTTGTCTGTGGGGCAACAGATGATGGGAGAGGGCAGCATGGGTGCTGGACAGAGGTGTGAGGAGAGGGCGGACCCTCCATGAGGGTCTTCTGACCTTTTTCAGTGGGCTCCGTCTGGAACTCCCACGTGTGTCGTCAGGGCTGGCTCATCCTCATGGTCCGGTTGAGTCAGTCTCCTGGGTGAAAAAATGCAGAAGCCAGGACATAGAAGACAACTTGACCAGTTGATGCTTATCGACAGGTCCTCGGGCTAGTTGGGCATCTCTCCTGCCTGGGACACAGAGGCTGGGCCATGCTTGAAAGCCTCTCCACAGAATGTCAATCCTGGTGCCTAGGATACAGGAGGCCACTTTCAGCTTTCTAGTTACTGCCCTCCTCTCCTCACTGGTCCTGCCTACTGGGTTCTCTACCACTTCCTGGTGCTCCTGACAGGCCCTGCCTGCCAGGCACCAGAGCATCTCCTCCACCCCCATCACACAATAGCTCTACCTCCATCCAATGTGCAGATCATGGCGAGAAAACAAACTAACAAAAACTACACCGGGGTGGGCTTGTTTTGAGGTGAGATGCCCTGTCCTGCCCTTCACCTCTGCCCAAGGTTGGTGGTCACCCACCTTCTGGCCGCCGGTTAGGAACCTCACACAGCATCACCTGTGACTGAGGACTAGAAACCCTTCTCTTTGCTTTCATGGTCTTTCTTTCCTTCAGTTCATCCTCCCGGGTGAATGTTTCAGAAATACTTGGATGTTCCAGGACAGTGGCTCCAACTCCTGGTTCCCAAGCCCCTCTGATAGCTGAGCTCTGCAGCTGAGGGTCCCAGCCCCTGCAGGCAGCATGAAAAACAAACCCAGTGGCCCTGCTTAGCCAGATAGAGTGAGGCTTGTGGTCCTTAGAAAGTGACTCCACGTCTCACACTTCCTACCTGATGTCCAATTGACCCCTCTCCCAAAACCAGAGTCTAGCCTTGAAATCAGATATTCTGCTAGCTGGAGAAAGGCACAGGAGTGTGTGTGTCTGGTTCTGGGAGATCAGAAACACTTGACTGTACCTTGGAGCCTGCTGGGGTGCCTGAGCTTTCCTTCCATCTTCTGCAGGAAGAGGTGAAGTCTCATTCTGAGAAGGGAGACAGGGAAAGTGCTCAGTCACCTCTGTACCCCTGGTACGTGCTGTACCTGGCACCCATGAGTGGCTTAGGACATGTTTACTGACATGAGACAAATGTTGCTGCTGATTAGGCGTGAAATAGTTTCTGAATTCACTCAACAAATCCTGAGCACCCACAATGCATCAGCCTGGTTGACAGGAGTTGAGATGAGACTTTAACAAAAGGAGAGGAACCCACTTACTTTCCAGGAGAAGCCACACCCAGTTAGGGGGCAGCAAGTAAAACATGAAATGGAGAGCCAGGAAGCCAGGGAGGAGGAGAAGTAGCTCCACAAATGGCTCTGTTAGGGAATGGGTCCTGTGGCTTCCTGGGAAGGCTACTCCAAGCAGAGGGAGCCAGCAGTCCACAGGCCCTGTGGTAAGGAGCATGTCACCACTGAGGCGTTCTGGAGGGTTAACTGTGCTCCAGGCGGAGCCTGTGAGGGGCGTGCTCACGGAGCAGTGGAGACTGCCATGGGTGACCTTGAAGCCACTGTCCTGCCTTTGTTTCTGCTGGAGATGGAATGGTAACATCTCAAGGGTAGAAATTACTTTGATTCCAGAAGATAAAGAAACAGAGCTGATTGTGCAGGTTAGGAGTATCTTCTGATGGGGTCTTGGAGAAGTTTCCTCTGGAGGACTGGAAGCAGGGCTGGGACTCCCCTGAGAGGAGTGCCCGGGAGCCCCCTTGTCCCTTTCCACAGAGCCCAACACAGGGCCCAAGAACACAGTCCCTTGTAAACGCCTCAGGCTAGCTGAAGGTGGCTCAGGCGAGGGCCACACATGGCATGAAGATGCTCTCATACCTACTGAAAGAGTCCGAGTGTCCCTGTATTCCTCAACCTGGTGCTGGGTATAAGGGCTGAGGGGGACTGGGTGACAGATGAGACCAGTGAGGTCTGAACAGAAAGAGAGGAGCAGAACGTGAAGGTCTCTGAGGTTTTCGGGGTGAGTCTTGTAAACACCAGGAAGCCGTGCTATTTACTTACAATGTGGCTCTGGGTGTCCCAGTAGGGGCTGCCTCAGGTTTCCTCGTTGCACACAGCTGTGGGCCTGTCAGCTTAGGAAGGGCCACGTTGCCGTCCTCCGCCTTGAAGGGCAGATGCTGCCACAGTTCCACTCTGGAGGCTACAGGGGCAGCACTGTGGGGAGGCAGCATCCTAGGAGGCTCAGAACCCCCACCTCTGTGGTGTTCTAGGGTCATCTATAAACAACAACCTCTCCCTAAGGCCTGGTGGCTGTATGAGCTGCAAGCTGGGAGGCGGAACTTTCAGCTTCTCTTTTACCTGGTTCAAGACCTCTACTCTTGGGACCTGGGGGAGGGAAAGAAGTGGGCAGCCTGAGTTCTGGGTCGTCACAGCTAGACATACAAACCTAGTGATACCAGACCTATGCTGTTGGCGCTGGGAGCCTGAGCTGGCCTCTGACATGCTGTGTGACCTTGGGAAAGGCTCCATAGTCTCTTTTGCTGGGTGAAATCCTCAAAAGTGAGCAGGTTGGGATGTGTTATTCTTTCTTAGGATGCTTTCCTTCGTGCTTGGGAACAGTTGGGGCAGCTGGAGGCCTCGAGGGGACTCTTCCTTGCTCTTTTCAGATCCTCATGGCTGTGAGGACCCTTTGTTCTCTCATGGTACACCACTCTAGTATGTGTCCCCTCCTTCTCTGACTCTGAGCCCCCCTCTCCTTCGGGATGATGACTGTTGTTTGACCGAGGGCCCACGCTGCTCCAGTACACTTTAACCTGCTTCTTCTGCCAAGACGCTATTCCCAATGGACCGACCCTGTGGACTTCCAAATGGATGTGTATCCTCCTGAGAGAAGCAACGTGGTCCCCCTACACCAGCTTCATCTCGCTCACCTGGCTTCTTATTTTGTAGATGAGAACATACAAGCAGAGCAACTAGCGGATCTTACCCAGCTTCCTCCAGCCACGAAGTAGCTGAGCTGAAGTGTGAGCCGGGAGCCTGGCCCCACTGCTGTAAACAAAACTTCTGTTTTGCCAGCACTGCCCTCTACAGTTTTCCCAAGCCCCTTTTCCAGAGTCACAACCTCTCCCGGAGATGCTCTTACTTTAGGGAATTAGTTTTCCATGTTACAGATAGAGAAACTGAGGTCAAAACCAGGGAGAGAAGAGGAGTGAAGCGGCCGGCTCAGGTCGCCTGGGGACTTCTCCTACAACCTCCCACGTCTCAGTGGGAAGCAGGTGAGAGAAGCCAGACACCATTGGTATTCATGCGTGACTGTGCCAGCATGCGATGCCTGAGAGCGGCTGAAGGGAGAGACAGATGTGAGTGGGTACCAGAAGCAGAGGGATGGGAGGGATCTGAGGCGACAGCTAATGGATCCGGGATTTCACTTCGGGATGATGAAGATGTTCTGGAATTAAATAGTGGCCATAGTTGTGCAACTCTGTGAATAACTAAAAGCTGTAACGGGGAAGTGTAGGGTGTGTGGGTTACATCTCAACACGATTTGTATTAGCGGATCAATGCAAGGTCACATACTCTTCCACTCACACGGGGACTTCATCACAGCAGACCCTTCGTAAGTTGAGGACGGTATGAATGGAAAATTTGTGTTATACATCTATGCTTCCAAATGTCTCAGTGTGGGAGCACAGCTCTACAGGGTGTTGTTTCCCCTGTGACTGTGTCTCTGGAGCCAACTCTGAGTGGTGTCTGCCCAAAGCAGAGAGAGACTCAGTGTATCACTAGCCTGGGAGAAGCTTCTGACCGGACATTCAAAGCCTGGTGCCATTGTAAAGTTGAAAAGGTCTAGGTAGAACGATTGTAAGTAGACCTCTGTGCTCACGAGGGCTCAAAGATGTATTTTATTGTGCTCCGGGGAGGTCAGACCCTGGTATAGAAGCTATTCATGGGAGAAGCTACCTGGAGGTCCTCTCTGTGGTAGTTTGTGGTTCTTGTTGGTTAAGGAGCTCTCTAACACCCTCCCTAAGGACTGTGGGCTCCAGTGAGTTCCTGACCTTGCTGGCCTCTGTGGAGAGGGGTGAGGTCCAGTGTGGGGAGGATGAGGCACAGTCAGCAGTTCTTAGCCCCGTGTGAAACCCTCTATGGGCCTGGTTGGCCTAGGCCTGGCCTAAGCTAAAACCCACAAACTCATGCTTTCAGCCATGGTTCTTGGCAACTCCTGATCAATGTTGAGCATCCCTGATCCCGACATCCTCTCTGGACCTGGAAGTGGGATCATGGCTGTGTGAGGCTGGGCAGTGGGGTCAGAGACTGGATAGCAAAGGGACAGGGGCATGCAGTGCTGAGTTCTATGAAGCAGAGACATTGCCTTCTAAACCATGAAGCCTTTGCTCAGTGGCTTCCTAAACCAGTGAGCCATCATCACTGGCCAAGCGTGAGTTCCCATGCGGTCACCTGACATGCTGGGTATATCTCTGCACTTGATCTTGACTGCCCTGGCTGGAGAAGATAGATGCGGAATTCCTGCTCTTGACTGGTTTCCTGAGGCCTACCTCGCCCCATGGCTCTTACTTGCTGGGGCCCAGGAGAGTCAGCAGCAGAGGAGGCTGTGTGGTCAGAGTAGGGTGGACAGTCCTACATCCAGATCTGACTGCAGGGATTCTCGCTCCAGTCCACAGCTTCTCTCAGGATCATGCACGTATTTGTGCCCTAAGTGGATGGTTTATCATGTCCACATCTCTATGCCCTGGAACAGGAATCTCCCTCAGGCACTTCGGACTTGGGGTACTGAGTGTGGGGTGTAGGTGTAGGCTGACAAGAGGAGGGGCACTTGAGGAGAAGTGGAATGTCTCCTGAGATCTGCCCAGGCACTGGAGTCCAATGTGGTTGGAGGGAGGATGATGACTGGGATGGAGTGGATGGAGCCGGAGACACAGACAGGGGCTAGATCACCAAGAGTGTTGCAAGCCATGTATATGCATGTAGCTTTATTCCAAGACTGATGGGGCATATAAAGACTTCCTTGTAGAGAGTGTCCTCATCACTACCACCACCACCATTATTAACCTCATCATCACCACCAACACAGGTGACGTACACTCAGTGTCAGCGGTGTACCAGGCTCCACTCCAAATACCTTCCTATATGCACCCCATTGGCGAGTCTCTGACTTGCCTGATGCCTTTGTTTATCCCCATTTTACAGTCGATATAGCATGGATGAGGATCAAATGGGAGCCGGAGCAGAACCAGAATGGGACTCCACATCTCCCCGACTCTGAAGCCTGAGTTCCCAAGAGTTGGTCCTCATGATCACAGCCTCCTGGGACTTGAAAAATGCTATAGGAAGAAGAAGGGGGGTTGGGGAATAGCTAATCTTGGAGGCGAGAAGCAGTAAGACACAAAGGTGTGCCATATAAAGACGCAGGAAACACTCAGGGGCAGAAGCTGAAAGGGAGGCTTATCCACTAGGGGATGAACAAGACAGGGGTGCCATGAACACTGATCTCTGGGCTTCTGGAAGGGAAAGACAGACTGTGGCTGAGCAGTGCTGCTCATGGAGTCACAGGATGAAGTTCCCTTTCGTGAGTAGGCATGGAGAGCGGAAGGGATGCCCGAACGGAGTGCATAGAGGTCCATCACTGGGAATACACAAGCAGTGGCTTTTCATCTGGATGTTGCACAGAATGCTCCTGCCTTGAGGTGAAGGTCAAATGAAAGTATTTTAGAGAAATGAATGATTGGACTTAGTCATCCCTGACACGCCATGTATCATAGAGTGACAGGGTGACAGAGTGACATTGCCAAACCAGCTGAAAGGGGTTTGGTAATGTGCTACCTATGGAGGGAAGTAGCATGGGGAGGAAATACCCAAATGTGTTTCCTGAAAGACTTCAATACTATTCATTGAACATATTTTAGAGTGCACATTTCAACGCATATTAATAAGTATACAAATTGGGTGTCGTACCCCGTTCTAACTCATAAGGGATACGCAGTTGCAAAAGCTTGGAGACCATTGATCTTCACCATGACAGACGACTCAGGAACTGGATGTGTCCCTCATCTCCCAAGGCTCTCAAGTGCCAGAGTCAGTGTCCCAGAATCAGAACTCAGGGGTTCAGGAAGAATGACACAGGCAAGCACTATGCAAACTCATCTGTTTATTCCGATGTACAGAAGAGATGAGTGTTCACACGGAGCGCTCCTCCCTCGGGGCATTCCAGCCACTTCTGCACAGACCTCTCTGGGTCTTTCACAGGAGGCTGACTACGCAAGGCACAAGAGGGCTCTCCTCCTGCAGATATAGTTGCAGACTCTTCAATCACCCTGAGGAGCCCAGGCTGTGGCCAGTCACGTTCCCGGAGCCCACAACCCACCAACACCTCCTCCGAGGACTGGACTCTGCTTTTCATTCACAGCATGGGAATGGCTGGGTTCCATTTTAGCACCGACTCCCACTTCTACACCATCCGTTTTCCTTTACTAGCTACGAGTGTTACCTTTGTTTACTGGAGTGGGATCCAGGAAAATGGGGTGAGGAAAACAATCTCCCGGGCTCCTCTCTGTTAGGAAATTCAAAGTCAGATTGGTTGGGATTTGTGGGCTTTTTGCTACATAAGCTCTCCCTTGGCTCCAGCCTGGCCAGAAACACTGGCAAACTCTGCTTGTTTCGAGTCTCCACAGTTCCTGGACTATTGAGTGGCCAAGTTCTAACTGGCTTGGTGTTGGAGGCTACGTGGTATGTTTCTAGTGTCTCCTGAGGGGCTCGGCATAGTGTTAGCCACAGGGACCAGTCTGTAATGTATAATTTGAGTCTGAAATGGCCCCTGCTCCCATTCATATTTTGAGTGCTTATTCTGTGACTGATGGCCCTATTTTGGGTGCTATGGAACCTTTAGGAAGTGGAGCCTAGTGGGTGAAAGTAGGTGTCTAGGAGCAGGCCTCCAAAGGTCAGATCCTGCTCCTGGTTCCAGCTGTGTCTCCGCTCTCTGGTCCACTCTGACATAAGGTGCCTCTGTCACAAGCTCTGGTCACCATACTGCCCTGAGCCAATGGGTGGAAGCATTTTTGACACCATGAGACAAAATCAAACCTTTTCTCTCCCTTAAGCTGCCTCTGTACGGTGACTTGTCACAGAAACAAGAAAAGTAACTGATACAGACATGTGGGAAAAAAATAAATCTTCCTGTGGAAGATTCTGGAACTAGGAGGATGGTGTCTGCCACCTGAGTCTTTGGGCAGGGTAGCTGGGACAACGGCCTTCATCAACACCTGAGCCAGCCAAGGCCCCTGGGATAGGTTTTAATGGGGAACCCATTGGCCCAGAAGCCACCTGGGGAGGCTGCCCTCTCATCTCTAGCAGAAGACCTGTTCAATGTGCAGGTGTGTTACCCCCCGCCCCCAGGCCCCAGCCCCCAGCCCCAGGGGTGATAGGGCTCCTTAATTCAGAGTTCCCTGGGCTCAGGTAGCTCAGCCCACCCCACCCTCACTCAGGAGGCGCTCTGTGGCCATGTAGGGAAGTTGGGCCTGGAATCAATGCCTGGAGTTAAGTACCTTGTCTGGATGAGCTGCCCTTAGGTAACTTCCACTGCTTTGTGGACCACCCTCAAATAAACCACTGATTGGCACCCCTTGATCACTGAGACAGGGACCTTGTGAAGGAGCCTGGGCTCCTCTGGACAGCTAATGATTTGCAGCCAGGGTGTGAGCTGTGGATTCCCTGGGCAGGTCCCATCAGAATTCTCTCTTCTTGTCTCATTGCAAACCAAACTCTGCAGTCTCCAGCCCTCCCCGTGAACCAAATGATTTATTGTGTGTGCACGGGGGTGAGGTCCTAGGAGGGAAAACTAGAAGGGAGTGAGGACCTCAGACACCTGCAGGCAGGTCCTGTGGTGTCTACTCCCCACAGAGTAGTTCCTGAGCCTCAGTTTCTCTCTCTGTATCAAGCGTCTCCATGGGATGTGTTCTGATGCTCACGGCCACATCATACCTACCACTGTCTACAACACAAGACAGCTTCACATTCCAGCAGAGGAAGCGGAGGCAGGGACCAGGCTGCTGTGTTCAGGGTTACCAGCTCACCTAAGCCCTGTGCTTTCTGCTCCTCCCATAGTTCCTTGCTTTGACCACACCATCAGCAGCCTTCTAGGGACTGCAAGTCCTTGGAAATTCTCCACTTATTTCAGGGTTCCTTTAAGACAGAGAGTGCACTGTATATTTCGTCCCTATTGTTCAGTGTCCTATGCTGTGTATTTATCAAGTGCTCCATAGACACTTTTGGGGTTCTTCTTTGGCACTGTCTACCTTGTCTGTGGATGAGAAGAACCACAGAATCCCAGTCCCTGGGCCCTTATCAGGGACTCCCCAGAGTTTAACCTTCAGAAAACCAAGAAATTGTCAACCCACGAAACTGGGAAAGAGTCAGCCAGGCTTCCTGTGCACATAGCCACAGGGCCAAAGCCAGCAGCAGTTTTCCTGGAGATCTGTCCTTCCCCCAGTGGGGAGGAAGTGCTGTCACTTCCATCCCTACCCTAGGACCCCTCCACTCATGGAGCCCCAGAGTGCCAGCCAATAAGAATAATCTTGCTGTGCACCAGGCTACCCACTCTTCACAGCACGCCCATGCTGTGACACAGGGCTGGAATCACTGGCCGGTTTCCCTGGGGCTTCCTATGATGCTTAGAACTCCTTCCTGAAGCCAGACCAAGGAGCCCAGATCCCAGCAGTCCTCACACACCTTGGCAGTAGTGCTGCCTGGTGGCCTCTGTTCACTGTCTGTTTCCTGCCCAGTCCTGCAGCTTGTGGATCTGGCGTTCCACTGAGATAGAGGTCCTCAGAGTCCCCAGGGAGTTCTCCATCTGGATGGGTTCTTCCATGCAGCCTCCCCTCCGGCACATTGCCTGGTACACCTCTCGGGACTTCTTCCGGAAGTGCTTACCCACAATCACATACACCAAAGGGTTGAGGCAGCTGTTGCTGTAGGCCACGTAGGAGCTGATTTGCGTGATGATATCGACAGCCTGCGTGTCCCGGCATCCCGACAGCACGCCGAGACGCAGCAGCGTGTCCAGGAAGGTGCTGATCTGGAAAGGCATCCAACACAGCACGAAGAGCCCCAGAACAGCCAGCACCAGCATGGTGGCCTTCCTCTCCGTCTGGATCTCCTTGAACTTCTTCATCTCGTTGTTCCTCAGCACCTGCATGATGCGCACCGTGCAGAAAGTGATGACGCTCAGGGGCAGGAGGAAGCCCACCAGGTTCAGCAGCACGTTGGTGAATACCTCCCAGGTACGGGACGGGTAGACGATGACGCAGGCGGTGACGTTGTAGCCCTCGTCCCTGTAGTCCCTCATGGTCCTGAACACCAGCATGGGTGAACTCAGAAGCAGTGTACAGCCCCAGATCACCAGGCTGTAGAGTTTGGCCCAGCGCACCCCGCGCATCCGGCCCATGGACATGGTCTTCACTAGTGCCAGGTAGCGGTCGATGCTCACGAGCATTAGGAAGCAGATGCTACTGTAGAGGTTCATGTAGATCATGGTGTTCACTACACGGCACAGCACCTCACCAAACAGCCAGTCAAAGTTGTTGGCAATAGTGATGGCCCAGAAGGGCAATCCACAGGCCAGAATGAGGTCCGCAGCAGCCAGATTGCCCAGGTAGATTTCCGCCACGGTGCAGCTGTTCTTGTGTAGGCAGAACACACTGAGAACAAAGATGTTTTCCAGTGCAGCCAGCAGAAAGAGGACCCAGAGGAAGGGGGCCTGGATGGTATTGAGCCAGCTCCACCACTCTGGGTCCAGGCAGCTGTCATCCTCTGACAGTGTCCTGTTAAGGGCAGACCCGAGGACCTCTGTGGTGACGTTGAACATTTCAGTGCTGAAAGAGAGTGGAGAAAAGACAGATGGGGAAAGGGAAGGGAAGAGCACAGAAGGAGAGGGGGATGGAAAGGACCCATCGGCTCAGGGATATAGCTCCCTGATACAGGATCATAGCTCCCCAGGGCAATGAGGATGTGGGAGGTGGCAGGACTCCAGTCCCTCTGTGGACAGCACTAGGGGATACTTGATTCCCCAGCCCTTTGGGAGGCCCTCTGCTCGTGAGGCCATAGGGTCATGACGTTTCTTGGTCTGAGCTCTATAAGAATCCTTCCCTGGTCACACTAACAATCGTGAGTCCTGTGTCTGGACCCCCCTGGAAGCCTCCATGATGAGAGGATGTGCATACTCCCTTCTCATGCCCCACCTTCCGTCAGCCTCGACCACCAACCGTGAGCCTGGTCACGGATGAGCAATGAATTAGAGCAGAACAGCGATATCATGCTGGGTGGAGAGATTGCAGCCCGGCCCCAAGACCACAGCCATTTCCATGGACAGCCTGTGACTTCCGGCAGAGAGAACATCTTATGCCCAGGCCCATGGCCAGCACAGCATAGAAGGTGTGCATGGGAAGAAGAGAGGCAAGGCTTTGGACTAATCCTCCTGGGTTCAAATCCTGGCTCCTTTATCTGTTAACTGTGTGACCTTGGGCAATTACTTAAGGTCTCTGGACCCCTAACCCATAAAATGGGAATAATAAAATATACTTCTTAGGATTGAAATGGAGATCCCCCAAATCCCAAGCACCATGTTTGGTTCAGCAAACGCGAGTTATTATCTATTTCTGTCAACAGAAATCAATGTCAAACTAGTGCCTCTGTGTGTGGGTCCTTGATAACCCCTCTTCCCCCATGAGCTCGAGAACGTCTCTTTCATTCTAAGGTGAGCCCAGCACACCAGGAGGTAAGCCTCTTCTCAGAAGGGTTGAGAGCCAAAGAGTTTCTCTCTGTGTTCAGCAAAGAGGAACTCAGCGCGGACATATGTTAGGTTCTAGTCCTAGCTGTGAGGTCTTGGGCATATTGCTTGACTTCTCTGAGCTTCTACTTCAACTTTCCTCGGACCATTGTCCTGTTCTCCTCTTGACCAAACTTGCAGTGGTTGTAGGGTTCAAATCAAACAGTGATTGTGAAGATGAATAAAAAGCCTAAGACATACCCAGGAGACAACTGTGATGGGCATGTCACCTGTGGAGTGGGCAGGTAGAGGCAAGGGGGACCCTTCCTAGAGGCCCACGGCTGGGCAGGTGAGAAGAGGCACTACTAGTCAATATGTTTGTGAAGGTTCTGTTCAACATCCTGGGGCTTCCCAGGAAGAGCTCCTGGTGTCTTCTGGGTTGGTATTACCCCAGAGCCAGGCTGGGGCCTGTGACTCATGGCTGATCCAGTTCTCACTCTGAGGTGTCTGGAGCCTCTGAAGCTCCCATGGGGACAAGGAGTCCCATGGTCACCTGCCTTGCTCCTGACAGCCTTGGGCACCTGTGTGATGGAGTCCTAGGTAGGTGGTGGTTTCAAGAGGGCACAGACTCAGCATCTCGCCTTCATCCCCATCCCCATCCTCACCACCATTATCATAAACACGATCACTATCACCATCACCTCTAACCCATCATCAGAAGTTCTGGAGCTTGTCCCACAGGAATTTAAAAAGGCCTGAGGTTGGGGGAGGTCAAAGAGGGCAAGGGTGGAGCAATGGCCCACCGCATCCATTTTGGGATCCTGAAGTGAGATTCAAGTTTGGAAGGTGGTCCCAGACACGATAGGGATGCGTGGGGTTGGGGGGGATGCAAGGGGTGAGGCTGAGAAGACAGGATCTCCACCGTTGCCCTGAGAATGTTATGGAGGGGCCAAGGGGTAAGATGTATGCTCTAGAAAGCTGCCTTGCTACAACTCCCTCTGGAGGGGGGAGTCTAATTTTCTTCCCATGAGTGTGGTTGAACTTAGTGACCTGCTGGTGACCCACAGTGGTAGTAATGGCATGTGACCTCCAAGGTGAAGTCATCAAAACCATCGCAGCATCTTCCTGGCCTCGCAGAGTGCTGGCTGTGGGAAGCCAGGCACCCTAGGGTGTGAGCACTTACAAGCACCCACTGAGCCTGTGCTGTTCCTGCTCTCCTGTTCAGCCTCTTCCAGCGAGCCCAGGTATCACACAGCAGAGAGTAGCTGCCTGCAGGCTGTCCTGCACCCTGACCCATGGAATAGGCAGCTTCTTTCTGGAATCTTCCAGGTATCCTCATTCTACCCCTTGCCCCTATTTCTGCGGACATGGAGAGCCCATGTTCTTAGCAGCAGCTTGGGGGAGCTGTTCTGTGGGCCAGCACACTGAGAAAACCAGAAGTGCCAGGAGGCTGGTGGCCAGTGAGCACTGACAGCTACAGGGATGGTTCTCAGTGCCCTGCTGGGGTGGACCTCTCTGCTGTACCTGCCATGGGGCGTTAGCATAGGCAAGGATCCTCTGCTGTTCTGTCAGCATTGGTTCCTCAGGATGGAGCCCCTGCCTCCTGGCTCTACTCTGGCTCAGTTTCCCCAAGGCTTCCCTTTGTGTTCTGTCTTGTAGCAGATGTCAATTCTATGGTGACCCTGTCTTCACAATGACTTGAACTTCACTGATCTGTTGGGCACTAATGTCAAAGTTTGATTCTTTTACCTTCATCTCCAAGTTCATTTTTTTGGACAGTTCATTTACGGCTATTTTTGGACATGCTCTCACGTCTTCTCCTGGTCCTACAAAAGATTACTCTTTCTGCTCCTGACAGGTCCGTGGGGACTAAGAACCTTGAAAGCTTTGGTCTTCAGGCCTAACGTGAACCCCTTCAATCGTGATCCAAGACAATATGCAGCCCTCCTGGAGTCTTAGAGTGACTGATAGTGAGCTGGGGACCCCTTGACTCACCCAAGAGAGGCTGAGGTAGGCATGGGGTCCTCATGTATAGACAGGAGCATGGGTCGCTTCCAAGAAGAGGGCATTTGTATTCAGAACAGAGATGAGTGAGGCTCCCCCTGGGGAAGAAAGGCGGAAAACACAGTTAGCTGTGATGATGAAGACACACAGATCTGGGCTAGAGAGATGGCTCACATGGTTAGGAGCACTGGCTGCTCTTATAGAAGACCTGGGCTCAATTCCCAGCACCCTCATGGTAACTCACAACTTCCTGGAAATCTGTCCCCAGGGTATCTGACACCCTCTTCTGGCCTCCAAGACACCAGACACACATGTGGTACATAAATACACACATTAAGAAAATAATTAAAGAAACACATCCTCCACTAGGACGCAAAACAGAGTCTAGGGCCTTCTCTGGACATACAGATGCTAAACTCTTGCTGCGTGCAGGCACACACGGTGAGGGCTAGCGCAGGATCTACACTTAGGAAGCTCACAGGCTGTGGAGAGGGGGGCATGCCGCGGAAAGAGTCACCATCACTAAAACTTGCCAACCAATATCAAATACAAAGCCAATGGCTTGGCTGTGTCCCCAGAGGGCTCATATAGTCTGGTTCCTATAAAAGGTGATGTTACACACATTCAACCTAAACTGTCCTCCAATAGGCTCAAGTTTTGAACACTTGGTTCCCAGGGGTGGAGTTATTTCGGCATGCTGTGATATCTTTAAAGGCAATGTGTGTGTGTGTGTGTGTGTGTGTGTGTGTGTGTGTGCGTGTGTGTGTATGCGCGCACTCGAGGAGGAGAGGATTGTCTGGCAGAGGTGGGTCACTAGAGAAAGGCCTCTTGACGATCATATGCACCCCTGGTTCCGAGTCACTCCCTGCTTCCTGTCTTCTACAGCGTGAGGAACCTTGTCACATGCCCCGACTGCCACAAACTCTGCCACGCCTCCTCCCCACCCCCCACCATAGACTGAACTCCCTAAAACCATGAACCCAAACAAACCTTTTCCTCCATTCAGTTATTTCTATCAGGTATTTTAGCCCATCAGGCCTTCACACTCTGTCCAGGACCCTATGTGACTTGACAGTCCTTTTTGGGAGGTGTGTAGGAAGCTGGGGTGTGTGCACCTATTTGTAGGTGTGTGTGTGTCCTGCTCAGCAGTCAGGTACTCCTAAGCTGAAAGACTCTGGATGCAGTGTAGGCACCAAGTCTCAGATGCCAGGCTCTCCCAGTTCAGCAGTGCAGGAGAAGACCAGCACAGTCAGGGGAAAGGAGATGTATTGGTAGGCTGACACTGGAATTCAAACCTTCCAAAGTTCGAGGAACTCAAACTCACAAGAGCTAAGTCTTTCTGTTTCTCCAAGGAGGGAGATTGGGAAAGAGAAGATACCCATAGCCAGCCTTTCAGAGAGACCCTTCTGGGCTCTTTAGGAGAAAATCCAACTGGGTGTCGGAGGTTATGTGTTTGAAGCATTAGTTTAGGGACGTATTAAGAATTATTGGGGGTCTGTTAGTCACATGCTGGCTGTCCAGGAGAAGGGCAGAGACGTCTCTTCTGCTCTGGGGCTGTCTCTGTTGTGGCCAAGTACAGTTCATCTGGACAATGATAGTCCCCGGGGAACTTAGATCCTTGGGCTCAGTGACCCAGAAGGGTCCAATGCCCTCAGTGACCTCATCATAGGTAACTGGGTGATATGGCCCGTCAGCCCCTGTTTTCATGATAAGAGCAAAGTCTGTGTTCTTTCTTCTGCTTCCGTAAGGAAGCTGCCTGGCTGGGCCCTGCTCCAGTCCATCTCCTGTTCTCTATTGCCTTGGGCTTGGCAGCCCTCTTATGGATCCACTTCTGGCCTCTGCCATCTGGCTTCCCTGTAGGCCAGGGGTACAATCAGGAGATGGAATGAAGATGGGGTATTGGCCTCCAGCTCCCTACCTTGGAGGACCTTAGGGTCTAGAGTTCCCAACTGCCACCAAGAGCCCCACCGCTCAAGGGGAAAGGCGGGGAGTGTAGGCTGTGTCAGCCCAAGGCAACCAGGTTCTGTGCTCCCATCCAACCCCACGTGCTGTCTGTACCTCTGCGTGTAGACTCTTTTGTCAACCTCTCTTATACCACCCAGACTGAATGTACCTTCTTGCTTCTCTTGGGCTCCTGACAAATGGTTTGGGATAGCAAGTTCAGATACAAGGAGAATGTTTTGGAAAAATGAGGGTGGGGACTTGGTGCTCACGTCAGTGGTGTGATGTGCTGTGTTTGTGTATGTGGGCTTAGGAGCAGGAGAGGGGCAGGAGGGGGGCCTGGCCCCCCTCACAGATGTTGATTCTCAGGGATGGGTTGGGTCTGCGCTGACTCCTGCAGATGTTTAGGGTTGGGGAGCATCCAACATTCCAATTCACTTGCACACTCAGCGTGGGTGGCATCTTCCGGAAGCAGCCCAGATAAAGGAAGTAGAAGACGGAAGGTTTGCTCTTTGCCTGTTGCTTCATTCCTGTTGGCAAGTTCATCTACTCTGTTGATGCTTTCATGTTGTCATTGATGGCACAACTCAGCTTCTTTGGGTTTCCGACATGAGCTAAGGACCAGAGTCTCTCTGGGAACCCTCCAGGTCTCTAACATCAAATTGGGACTGCTAGGGAGATCAGCCTTGTAGACAAAGCAGCCAGGAATTCAGCCTCTGCAGATGAAGACAGCCAGTACTGAACTACCCAGGCCATAGTATGACACAATCTAATGAACCTCCTTTTACTATACATTTGTCCTGTCTGTTCTGTTCCTCTGGAGAATCTGGACTGACACAGAGTCCTCCGTGGGAGCTGGCATTTTTCTCAGCCCTCTCATGGACATCAGCACCACGGCCTCTCCCTCCAAGGCACTGTGAGGAGGTGATAGTTAGCCAGTTAAGGATCAGCTTTTGGTCAGTAATCTGCCTGTCCTCCACCACCAGGGGGCGCTCTGCTTCAGCCACAGGGGAAGCGGCAGGATTCAGAGAAAGCCCCCACTCTCCAGCCTGCTCTCCTGCTCACAACTAAGGTTTTCTACCCTGATTTTCTATCTGGATGGACACTGATTTCACAGGTGCTGATGGAGACACCCAGCCTGCTGATCTGGGGAATCTTTGAGACTACGTTCTGTCTGTGTTCCGAGGGGCGGCTCTCCTATACTTTAGCATTTCAGCAAAAACTGTGTGTGCACAGTGTGTGCATGTGTACCTATGTGCATCTGTGTGTATGTGCAAAGTGTACACATGTGCCCATTCTATATGTTTAGTCTCAGGGGAGGCCCCTGCCTCTTTGATCTCACCCTCAGTGGGCCATGTCTCCAGCTCTTGAATAACAAGTGAATCACTAAGCAAAACCTTTCATACCACCCAGGGCAGAGCCAGAAAGGACCAGGCCTCCTGAGTCCTTTCCCTCACTCCTCCCATGATATACATTTCCCCTAATGCTCGCTTTCCATAGTTACTGAGTCAGGATGCTGTTTACAGATCATCACTAGGTAAACCTCCAGCCAAAGCACAGATGAGGCTGGGGCAGGGGGAGGGTGCCTCACAACCCATATCAGCCCTAGCAACAAAGTGCTGCCCTGAGCATGGGTTTCCAGGGAACCCTTTCCCTTAAAGGAGGCCAGGGCAGCCTGCAGGGACAGCTGGAGCTCCATTCTGAGAACTCTCAAAGAGCCGAATCAGAAAACCCGATCCAATACTAGACATGCGAGTGTGGGCCGCCTTCTGGTTTTGGAATGTTCTGGAAACATTACTAAAGGACAGAGGGAGTCTTGAGAAGCGGAGCCTCTCTCCCTGCCTGCTTGCGGCAGGGAAGCAAAGCGAGCTTGCCTGAGTGGTCGCCTCAGACCTTGCCTCAGACCTCGGGGTGGGGGCTGATTTAATTCTCTGTCTTTTCTTGTTCGCTCTGGCTAGGTGCTCCTGTTTAGAATGCTATTTCCCTTTCCCCCACACTGAATTTCACAATTTTGATAGAAATGCAACGTAATCCCACCACTCCCACCCTCTGAAATAAAAATCCCATCTACACCGTCAGTCGTCTCAAGGGACTGCTCCTGAGCTGCTTCATGGGTGTCATCATGACACCTGAAAGCAGACCCAGTGTTTTGTTTTGTCATCTACTCTGCCATTCCTCTGTTCCCGTTCCCTTTTGTTGAATGCATTCTTTAGTGCGAAAACCTCTTAACTTAGTCCTGGCTCCCCCGGACATTTCCTATCCTTCTAGTGTTGCCTGAAGCTACTCCTCTGCCCGCTGCCCACACTCCTGATGCCCCTCTGCCTGCTGTTGGCACACCTACTGCCCCCAGGCACTGCCCCTACTTCTCTCATGGGGCCTTTCCTCAAGTGCTTTGCCATAGTCATCCCTGTGAGACAGCCACACTGGGTCACTGCTCCCTGTTATGTGCCCTGTCCCCTAATGCTTGTCTAGATGTTATGGTGGTGGCTTTCTGAAGACATCAAACTCCACACCCCCTGACTTTCCACAAGCAAGACATCGATCAGGCATGTCCAGCTTATGGCTTTTGCATGGGTGTGATGCAACACTTTTCCAGACAACAACATGCTGCAGTGTCCAAGGGTTGGATAAGCCTGTGCCTTGGGTCGTCCGAGAGGACTTGGTCTCACCAAGAAGAGGATACTTAGAGCAGATCCCAGTTTCACAGAAACACTACTTATGGCTGGCAGCTTCAGTCCAGATCCAGGACTTAGGGTTGACCCTTCCTAAAGACCTTTCCCAGGATTCAGGGTACCCAGATAATCTCCCCAGGCCCATCAGCCAACTCCTTTCAGTAAATCTTATGATTTGAATCTCCAACTTGTTCCTTTTCTCAGGCCAAACTCCTGCCTGAGAACGCCTGAGTTTTCTCCTGCTTGTGTAGTGCGGCCTCTCCCTCCTGCCCTAGACGTTTATTCTACTTGCCGTGCGGTTCCTCTTGCTTCCTCTGCCAAGCATCTGACCCATTCACAAAGGGTGCTCTGTCAGTGTTGGCTACTTGACAGACAGCAGGCAGGTGGCACGCACGTCCCCTTTGCTCCGAAGCAGGTATCCTTGCAGAATAGAGGCAGAAGGCAACAAGTGTGCACATCTGCCACATCCTCACACCCCTGGAGGCGGAGTCACTGTTATCCCAGATAGGAGTGCAGAGGCAAAGAAGCCACTCCACATAGTTCGAGCTCACACCTGGTCAGAGGCAGGCCTCAAACTCAGGGCTACACAAATGTGAATGCTAAAGCTTTCTCTGGTCCTGAGGAGGCTCCCAGCCAGGTGGGCTCCTAGGGCAACCCAAGGAAGAGCCAAGAGATAGGTGAGCTCACAACCTGTCTATGGAGGGAAGTTGTGCCTTGCTTCTCTGTAGAGAAGAAGCACTGTACATGTCTGCCCAGGGCCTCTCTGACTCTTTTATCTGCTCAGACTCAGGCTCTGAGGGGGACTTCTGGAGAGCCTTCAGCACAGGAAAGAAGAATAGAAGCCCCCAGCCTGGCCTTGATGGTTTCTAACCACTGTGGTGACTGGATAATATGGTGTTCTCGACACAGAAAGCCCCTCGTCTCTGTCTTGCTGGCCATTTTTAAAATAGAGCTTGAGCAGAGTTTGAAAAGGAAGCCAAGAAGAGTGGCCATTGTGTTTGTATGTGCCTGGGCATTATATGTGTGCACAGTGTGCATAGGTGTAGTATGTATAGTATGTAGTGTGTGTGTGTCTGTACATAGCATGTGCACATAGTATGTGTGTGTATGTGTACATAGGGTGTATGTAGGTATACATAGTGTATGTGTATAGT
This sequence comes from Cricetomys ansorgei, assembly GCA_026225945.1. Classification (NCBI taxonomy): domain Eukaryota; kingdom Metazoa; phylum Chordata; class Mammalia; order Rodentia; family Nesomyidae; genus Cricetomys; species Cricetomys ansorgei. The sequence goes on along the minus strand of JAMJFZ010002669.1, from coordinate 1,163,492 downwards.
ATGTGTGTGAATACACAGTATGTGTGTAAGTATGTGTGTGTATGTACACAGGGTGTTTGTATATATATACATAGTGTGTGTATAAGTGTGTGGGCATATGTATACGAAGTATGTGTACGTATATATAGTATGTATGTGTGCATACACATGTGCTCATGTCTGTGCATGTTCCAGTGAAGCCTGAGCACGAACTGGATGTGTTCTGGGAGAATGTCTAATATATTTGGAGCTTCTCAGTCACTATCGTGTGTGCTTAGGAAAATGACAGCACAGGGCCAGGTACTTGGAGCTGTCCCAGGAATTTCATCACAAGACCCACTGCCAACCCAAAGACCACTTACGATTTGTAGACAAGCTTATCTTGGATAAGGAGCCTCAGTTTCTCTAGCTGCTAGACTGGGATACTAAGGTATCCCCTTGGGGAGGTTGCTGGGATGCTAACAACGCCAAGACACACTTCAACTGCTCCAAACATTCCATATTTCCTTCCCTTGTCAAGAGCAGGCTTCAGCAAGCAGTTTTATTAGGGGAAAGAGCCCCGGTGCCCAAAGAGAAAATGCCCATTCAGAGCCCTCCTTCACTTCCCCCACTAACCTGGACACATCAGCCTGGGACTGGAGCCAATACTTTGCCTGTCTAAAACTGGCCAGAGGGCTGTCCTAGGGCTGGGCCGGGTCGGAGCCCCCCTGGGAACATTCCTTCAAGTGTCCTGGTAATTGAAGGCCTAGCTTGATGAAGTCCTCAAGTATTTGAGTCCGAAGGTTTCCCAGGTGGCATTTTGGAAGAGCACATGAGGCCCAGAGAGGGTTGGTATTCTCCCTGAACACACACAATTAGTAGCTGAATTTGTACCTTGAATCCAGGACCTCCAATCTCAACCCTAGTCCCTCATCCTTTTTATTGTCGCATGACTGTCCCATTCCGGGATGGAAGGCTGACACGTGTGTGTCCACTGTCAAAATCAAAGCCAATGCCCCCCTCACCCCGTACTGTGGACACGCACGGGCTGTTAGGAACACATGCCTTTGTGTGAAGGTAGAGGGTGAAGACAGTCTTCCCACGCCCTGGAACACCCCAGGTTTCCTGTCATGCACGTTTGAATAATCGCTCGTAACAGGAGGTGAGAGAAATCTTTTCCAGAGAATAAAACCAAAAACCACATCAGAGAGGAAGGCTGCGTGCATGTCCAGACAGGAACACATGCAATTCCCCAGGGCAGCAGTCAAGGTAGGGAGCCAGTGGGTTCTGTAGGCTAACAGGACTCTGCATTCTCTCCAGCTGCACTGAGGACCTTTGATAGAATCCATTGTCTAGAGCTCTTTAGAGAGGCTGGCTGGCCATGGACCGCTGCTAGGTTTCCGCTATCCGTCTTTTCTTTCTTTCCCTTTCTTTTTCTTTCTCTCTCTCTCCCTTCCCTCCCTCCTTCTCTCTCTCCTCTCCTCTCTCTCTCTCTCTTTCTCTCTCTTTCTTTTCTCTTGGGACAGGATTTCTCTGTAGTAACTTTGGCTGTCCCAGAACTCACTCTATAGACCAGGCCTTGAACTCACAGAGATCCGCCTTCCTCTGCCTCTGAGTGCTGGGATTAAAGGCGTGCGCCACCACCACCCAGTGGCTCCGAAGTTCTCACCACTGCAGGTGTGTGCCGTGACCAGCTTCCTACCCAGCTGGATTTGCCAAACAAGAGGGAAGAAGGTGGACTGAGCTGGGAAACCGAGCTAGCCAGACAAAACAATCGCATGTCACGCATCAGTTTTGGCAAACAGGAGGGGAAGATCCCATTAAGTTTGGGCAGGAGGAGCTGAAGTTTAGTCCCTTCCTGTACACGCACTGTAACAACCAGAGTCAAAGGCTTCCCAGGACGAGCCTTTGGCTATGAAGGGACTGAGACAGGCACTTTCACTTCCTGGGGGTGGCCTTCCTTTATCCATGCTCAAGGTGAGAGTCTGTGATAAAGACATAGGGTTGGCAGGAGAAGACGAATTAAGACACCAAGCAACATTCTAGAGTTACCTTTCCAAAGCCTTATTTGAGGCTCACCTCCTCTGAGAAGCCTTCTCTGACTTCTCTATCAGCAGAGAAGTCTTATCTGTCTGGGACTTTAGAGCCAAAAGATGGAAGAGGTTGGTCTGGTGTTGAGCCCCAGGGACCAGGCGTGCTTTTGGATAAATGTCTGTTGTCTGTGGATCTTCTTTCTCTCATTAGGAGACACGGGCTCGAGATGACTCTGAGGATGTTCCGAAAAAAAGAGGAAGCAGTGAACTCTCTGTCCAGAGAAACGTGCAAGCAGAGACCATGGGATCTACTCACTGGATTTTCAGAAGCACGTCTTCACACCCAAAGGTGGGCTGAGTCAGTCTTAGCCAGCTCTCTTTGGTGGGCCTGACGCAGAGGAGATGCCTCCCTGTCTCCCTGCCTGGCTCTCCCCAGCTCTGAGGATCCTGGGCTGGCTCTGTCCCATCAGGCCTGCTCAAAGTCCTGCCAACGATGGAGCATCCTCTTGGTCACATGATCTCTATCTACTGGAAGAGGAGCCCCTCAGAAGAGAGTCAGCCTTCAGAATTCCAGTGGGCTGGGCTCTGCCAGCTCAATACATTTTCCAGGAAGATGTGGGACAGGAGCAGGGTCTGAGTGCCCAGCTGCAGGGCAAGGGGCCCAGAGGGATGCAGAGAAGACAGGAAAAGCTGAGATTTGAAAGTTGCTTCTCATCAGGCCTGGACTCTGGGACGATGTAGGAACGGTGTCTCACTCTACAACCTGGGTGAATGACTCTGCTTCTTGGTGAAATGGGCTGACTTCACTGAACAGGGTGCTGCGAGGACTGGCGAATGTAACTACACATTGTCCTGTATTTTCTTTCCATGTTTCTGAGCACATGACAGATGGGTAAAACGAGGCACAGCAAGCAGATAAGGGCTGGGTTTTAAACCCAGACAGACTAGACTGGAACCCAAAGTTGTGGTTTTTAAGCTTTTTCTTTTGAACGGATATATAATAGACAGACCTGCGTCATAAAACACCTGGTCATCATCCCTAGGGCTTCACTGGTTTCCAACTCCCAGCCAGCCCTGCTTCTACGCAGCACGGAGTCCCGCCCCTCAATTTCTCAGTCCGGGCTTGCTTCTGATCTGTCTTAGGATCAGTCTGTAAACATAAGGAGATGTATTTTAATTCAGTTCTGCGAGCCATTCTTGAAAATTCTTGAATCCGAGAAAGGGGCTGTGGAACCCTTTATCAAAGCTGCCTCATCTAAAGCCCAGGCCATAGCCTGGGGCTTGGGGGTGGCATCTCAGACGGGGCAGCACTTGCTGCTGAGGCTGACAGCCTGAGTTCAATTCCTGGGACCCACGTGGCGGAAGGAAAGAACATGCATGTGAGCATGAACACGTGAATACACGTATACAAAATTAGTAAACAAATGTAATAACGCGTTTAGGGACAGAGGTGGAGATGGTGTGTCAGGAGAGCCAAATGTACCCCGATCTTCCCAGCAACACTGTAGGAGGGACTGTGCTGTGTGTAAAACCAGCCAATTCTCAAGATGAGAGACGTCTGTCAGAGTGGGTATCTGCATCCTGAAGGATGCCCGGCTGTGGAGTGCCACGGTGGTCTCCTGTATCTATCTGTACTCATTCTGTCCTTATAGACTCCTCAAGTGCTCTCTGTCTCTGTCTGTCTGTCTGTCTTTCTGTCTCTCTCTTTGTATGTAGAGATCAGAGGACAATTTCAGCTGTTTTGCTTAGGTTCCATATACTTTGTGTTCTGAGATAGAGTCTTCTACTAGTCTCTAAGTAGGCTGTCAGCTAGCCTCAGGATCCACCTGTCCCTGCTTCCCCAGGGCTAGATTACAAGTGTGCACCATCACACCTGGATTGTACTTTTCAGACATCTGTCTATCTATCTATCTATCTATCTATCTATCATCTAACTATCTATCTATCTATCTATCTATCTATCTATCTATCTATCTATCTATCTATCTATCTGTCTGTCTACTTATCTATCTGAACCTGGGTCCTCTGGAAGAGCAGACAGGGCTTTTAACCTATGAGCCATCTCTCCAGCCCCACACCTGAATTTTTTAAAAGTGGGTTCTAGGGATGGAACTCACACTCGAGCAGCAAGTGCTTTGCCATCCGAGCCACCTCCCCATCAAGCCTCCTTCTTGTCACATACATACCCAACCTGTGACATACACACCCCACCTCCAGCCTGTGGCAGGTAAGTCTGGTTTTGTAGCTCAGCCAGTTGGAGGAGACTCGGAGGGGATTTTCAACCTTCCCAGGACTGGGAGGTCTCATCCAGGACCTGATCCTGCGTGGGCGCCAACATGATGCCACAACATGGGTGGAAACACCCCACGTCTGAGCTGGGATTGAGGAGAGCCTCTGACAGGCGCCAGCTTGCTCACTTCTCCAGTACTTCACATTTTTGGAGTCAGAAATAAAGCCACCAGATTCCCTGCCCAGCTCATTGGCAGTTTGGCCTGCTTGTGCCCATCCCTACTCAAAAGCCAGCCCTGGGGAAGCTGGGTCACAGCTCTGTTTCGCCACATACTGGCGGGTCTCTAAGTCTTCTGAACCTTACTGGTGCATGAGGTGGGCTGTTAGGTGCTCAATCAATTTTTAGGATTGAGCTATTAATGGGAGTTTGTTCCTATTGAGATACCTGCCTGCCCTTCTGCAAGGATCCACTCTTGATTGCTGGTCCCTGCAGGGACTTCAGAGCCAAGACAACATAAAAATAGCCTAGTGTTCCTGTGGCAGGTCACAGAACAAGGGAGGCAGTAATAGGTGGCCACTTTGGTGTCTTTTTTGAATAGGGGTGGGCCAGAGAAGAGGGAAGAATGGCTTCTACCCTTGTCTCCAGAAAGTTAGATTTTGGCATAATTTAGTGAAACAAATTACAGATTTTTTAAAAAGAACTTTTCCTTTCTGGGTGCTGTTTCTGAGAAGAATCCAGAGGCAGGAAGCGTTTCACGCAGGCACATGCTCATCCTCGTTTAAAAGAGGGCCTTAGGGGGCAACCCTGGTTAGATGCTATTCTATGCACCTGCAATGGCAAAGAGCTTGCCAAAGTTGAGATGCTGCTTCTGAAATCTCGTCAGAGTTATAAAACCACGGCCACTAAATTATATACATGACACAGATTCTATGTTCTGAGGGTGCGCTGCTGAGCACCAGCACGTCTTTAGCCACAGGAACACTGTTTGCTTTGGGCTTTCTTTATTCTCTGTAGAGGTTCCAAAGTTTGCTTTTTAAAGGAAGAACATCTGTAGGGCTGGAGCGAGGCCTAGGATCCCTAACAGCCACAATAAAGCCTGGCATAGGAGTATGCCTGTAACCTCAGTGCTGGGGAAGGCAGAGAAAGGCAGCTCCCGGGAGCCTGCTGGCCACTCAGCCGAAAGCTGGGCGACAGATTCAGTAAGAGCGTCTGTCTCAGAAATAAGGTGGCGAGCGATAAAGGAAGACGCTGACACTGACTTCTGACTTCCATACAAGGAGCGTGGACAACCCCCCACCCCCCACCCCCCACCCCCGCCACCACACACGCAGAAGACCATCCGGTACTTTTGCAATAACAAGCCACGTGTTTTCTCTTCTATGAAACAAAATAGAGAGTGAATTACGGTTAGTTTGTATACGAAAGACGACCAGCCAGGACTTGCTTATGTGGTAACTGGCAAATAAATGCACAATCATGCTTTTGTTTACCATTAAATGTTAAACTGTTTCTCCATGATCCTCTGGTGGCCTAACTACCATTCTGCACAGGGGAGTCAGTGGGCTTCTGCTAACCTGGCAAGAGCCATGTAACCAACCTCACAGATGGGACTCTGGGACCATCAAACTCCCTACTATGCTGCAGAGCCCTCCCGTGATCACGTGATCCAGCCTACTTCTTGTAGTTGGACGTTGCTGTGGTGGTTCACCGAAGGAGACAAGGAGGTGTTTTCATATATGGAAACTCTGCCAGACCTTAGCAAACGGAACCACCATCCTGGCCAGCGCCAGATTCCATGGTGAAACTCTGAGCTCTGCACAAAGGTGTTTTTATTGATTCAGAACTCCTCAGGTGCAGATCATTAGCAATCAAACATCCCCCCCAACCGAAATCCAGCACCTGCAGACAATACAAAAGGCCAAGGCCTAGGCATCCTTTTTCCCAACAGTGCACAAAAACAAATATTTTAAACACAACTAAAAGTAAACTTCCAAAGCATACTCCCTTGATTCGGCCATGACATCCCAACAGAACCCAGGAGATGGGCAGAAGTGGGTCTCTCCAGGGTGCTCTGATTGGCCGAGGCATTGCTGAGTGGCTTTTTCATGATGGTGAGAGCCCTTTGAGCACATGCCCCGTGAGCCTCCTTGAGCCTTTGGTCACAGAAGACTGCGCCTCATCTGATGAGCTCAGGTGTGGTCTGTCTGCCAAGGGTTCCTGTGTTGGAGACTTAGTCGCCAATTTGGCAAGCTGGGAGATGGTGAGGGGCCTTTAAGAGGTATTGACCTAGCAGGGAAGAATTTAAATCTTTAGGGGCATGACCTCAGAATGACACACTTCTGCCACTGCTCTTCATCATACATGACAGACAAGGGGAGGGGCTTTAAGGGCCAACTTTCAGCAACACAAACTGTGAGTTAAAGAAAACTCTTCTTTTTCTCTCCTGTCCTCCGCACCCCCCTCCCCATCTCTTCCTTTTTCCATTTTCCATCTTCCCTGATTCAGCCTCCCTAGTAATGTGTCCCACCATTCCTGGTGGGAAACCTTCTTTCTTTACAGTTACCCACCTCGGATACTTTGTAATAGTGGTAGAAACTGGATGAGCCCAAACCACAGCCCATTTCTATCCTTTAGAAAGAACCTCCTCTGTTGGAGTCTAATGCATTCATTCATGCTCAGTCTGATTCTTCTTGCAGCTTATGTGCCTCTACAAAGAATAAAGAAAGTCCAAAGCAACCGGTAAGCCCTCACTCCCAGCTTCCAGTCTGATGTTTAGCTATCCTCTTTCTCTTTGCAATGCAAAGTACCTTTAGCGTATAGTAGGGGACTTCTTATAGCCTATAAGAGGGATCAGGTTCCATTTTGTTCTTAGCCACTGGGGAATTAATGGAGCTAGAAATCACCATATTCCAGGTTTGGGGGGCATCCCCACTCCCCATCTCCCTAAGCACACCTGTGGCACACTAGGCATATGTACTGAATACAAACTGGCATGGTGGGGTCATGCTAATTGGCATTCAAATCCCAGCCCTGGCACCTGCCTATGCTGTGACCAGCTTTCTGAGCTCAAAGCCCCACCTGCAGGGTAGGGAGCTTTATTGTCGGTGTGAGCGAGCTGGAGAGACCTGGCATGATCGATTTTGGTCACTCATCAGCACCAGCTCCCTCACCTGACTCAGGTATTACGGTTGCCTTCACTTTTTCCCCAACCCAAGGATGGTTCTGGGAAGTCAGGCTTCCCTTCCATTCTCTTAGTCATAGGCACCAAAGGGAAAGAATTCCCTAGGCCACTTGCAAGGGAAGTCCTGGGCTGGTGCTTATCTTCCCACTGAACACATGTCCGCTCCTGGGAGGTTCTAGGATCAGAGGGAGAGGACGGGCAAGGCATCCCAGATCTGGGCGGCTCAGGGGTTCCTCCCATTGTGGAGAACTGCCTGCTTGGGGCTCAGGGTCCTGCCATCCTCACCAGGCTGCACTCCTCTACTTGATCCTCCCCGAAGGCCCCAGTAGCCTGACCAGTGAGTTCCCACATCCATGGAGTCCATAGCAACTCAACAAGTGGTTTAAGAATAAGGAATAAATCCTGGGCATGGAGCAGGCAGGCTCCCACACCGCCCCGTTCTATCCGCGTGACCAATAGTGGTCCTCATCCTGATCCATACAGATGAGAAAACAGAGGGTCTGAGAGGACGGACCATCGGTAGAGGTTAACCCCAGACTGTCCGACAAGAATGATCGGTCCTAATTTCTAAACATTGGTCCATTATTTCTTACTACCAGTGGTATTAAAATAATCAGCACAGCTACGAGCCTACATGGTAGGCAAAGAACCTGCAGTAGAGAACTGAACTAGAGACAGGTGACATTCAGCTCTGGAGCGAGGGAAGCACTTTCTCACCCCCAGCTTGCCTTTCTGGAGTAGAGGAGCCTTCTATCCAAGATACAGACCTCTGGTCATAAGACAGTGACTTCCTGGGGGTCAGTTGGGGAAGAGATCTTTCTGGGGAGCTGGTGGAGACCCCTAGCAGGGCAGCCCTTAACTTGCCAGTGTAGTCTCAGTAAAGGCTGGGGCACTGCTGGCTCCAACTTTGCCTACAGGCTGGCCACCCAACCAAGCAGCCACCCTACAGAGACCCTGCAGAGACCCTGTGACCCTAGAGAGCCAGTCACATCCAGGATTCCCTTCTCCAGCCCTCTCTTCAAAGCGGGCATAAGAGAAGGGACCGGAGAGAGTGTGAGCAAGCACATGACGTATGTGTATGTATGAGAACGCTGTGACACAGCGGTTCTCAACCTGTGGGTCGTGACCCCTTTGGGGGTGGAATGATCCTTTCACAGGGTCGCCTAAGACCATCTGCAAATCAGATGTTTACACTGCAGTTCATAACAGTAGCAACATTACAGTTACAAAGTAGCAACAAGAATAATTTTATGGCTGGGGGTCACCCCCATCTGAGGGACCCAGCATTAGAAAGGTAGTGAGCCACCGCCGTAATGAAACCCTTTATACTTAATATACACCTACAAAGAAGGAGCCCGCTCTTGGGTTCTCCTTGGACAGCTTTCTAAGAACAATATTCTTTCCAGTTAGTCCTCGATTTTTTTTTTTAGCCATTATTTTTATCTCTATTTTTCCTGTTATTGTTCATTATCTGATTTTGTGTTTTGGTGTTGGGGATTGAACTCGTGGCTCTGTGTATGCTGGGCAAGCACTCTGCTACAAAGCTACAGTCCCAGTCAGTTTTTATCTTTTATTTTGAGGTAGGAGTGTCTTACTACATTGCTCGAACTGGTTGGTCTTGAACTTGTAACCCTCCTGCTTTGGCCTCCTGAGTCTGGGGTTACATACCTGTGCTACCAAACCCAACTTAGCTATAGATAATTTTTAAAAGTGAATTTGAGCTAACTCATTTGTTTGTAACCTTGGTGGTTAACAACTACTATTTCTGAAGGTACAAATTCTCCTCTGAGTATGGCCTTGGCTTCATTCCCTAAGTTTGATAAGTAATATTATCATAGAGTCAATCATTTCTAAAATATCTTCAATTTCACTGTGACCCTTTGATGAATGAGTTTTAGGAGTAGTTTCTAGAATTCCCAAATGGTTTGTGATGTTTCTATTTTATATCAGATACGAATTTCCATAGCGCAGGCTGTCAATACGGCCCGTCAGACCTTTAGACACAAGATGCCTACCATTACTAATTAATGTCTCTCTGCTGAGATTTTTCTGGCAAGGTTGACTTCTGGCAGTTGATTTCTGCAAATGTAGGAGCCACGCCATGGCTGCTGTTTCTACGCTTCTAATGGCTGTCTGTAAATCACCAACAAGCATGATAATTCATATCTGTTGATTAGCACCAAGAGTAGAGAAATAATGATTCCTCTCCCAGACATGATACACACGGAGCCCACAGAGATGGCTCAGTGGGTAAAGTGCTGGTCACACAACCACGATGACCTGAGTTTGGATCCTCACCCGTGAGAGCTGGGCACAAAGACACATCTGTGATCTCAGAGGGGATAGGTCAACCGGTCCAGCCGAAATGCGGGAACTCCAGGTTCAGTGGGAGACCCTGTCTCAAAAACTAAGGTGAAGAGCAACAAAGGAAGACACTAGACGTTGACCTTTGGCCTCCACATGCGCGCGCGCGCACAGGCAGACAAGCGAGAATGTCCTTGTACCCCATGATGGGGGGGGGGTTAGGGATGGGGGTAGGTTTGGGGGGGTTGGAGACAAGAGGACCCCTGGGGCTCTCTGGCCAGCCAGTCTACCAATGGCAAGCTCCAGGTTCGGGGGAAGACTGTATCGGAATACAGATAGAGTGTGACGGTGGGAGACAGCCGGAGTTTGACTTCCGGTCTTCACAGGTGCTCACGTGGTGCAGGCGGCATACCGCACAGGAGCTCGCATGCAGGTGCACACACAACCCACACATGAAGAACGAGGTGCAAACCTGAAGCACACTCCTCGTTCTCTTCCCTCGCTCTCCCACCTTCAGCTTTAGGTGGAACAGCATGAGATTTTAGTCCCCAGTAGTCGCAGACTGTCTGTCTTTTCTAAGCAACCCCTCCAAACGTTTATTAAGCACCACAGTGACGTTCCACCCGACTGTGGGGCCACAAGCTTAGACTTGAACTGGAAGGCTCCACTGATCGTAATCATCGTTTCTATAATGTAGTCTCCTTTCTTTAATTATTTAACGTGATGAATTTCCTATTGGCAGGAATACTTAATCAAGAAGTTTCCTTTCCTTTCCCTTTTTCTTTTTTTCCAGGAAAACAAATCCCTCTTCAAGATCTGAGTCTATGTGAGCAGAGGCTGTTTCAAGGACCCCCACTCATCTGAGTCTGCTTCAGTAGAGGTGGTTTCAAAAATCCCCTCCCCAGCTCCAAGCATCACATAGTAGGTGCTCAGTAAATATATTTTTCTACACAGACTGTGTCAGCAAGACTCTGAAGATCCAAGGCTGGTTTGTTCTGCCACCCTCAAGTCTCCCCCCCACCCCCTGACCTTACTGCCCCTCTGCTGCTTTGGTTCCTGAATATGGGCATGGGTGTGTGATTTCCCCGAACCACCTTTTCAGACTTTGTTACCTAGCGAGACATAGGTAAACCCAGGCCGCTGGTATCACAAGATCGCCCCAGGCTGGCCTCATTCTTGGGGCAATCCTCCTGCCTCAGCTTTCTGAGTGCTAGGATTCCAGGTGCGAGCCACCACCAAGCTTGTCTGCTTATTTCTACCCCTGTTTGCTTTGCTTCTAACATTTCATTTAAACTTCTGCAAAGGGACCTGCATGCTCACTATAGTTTCAGAGTACAAAGGAAAGTTCGGTGATCCTAAGGCTCCCTTCCTGCACGATCCAGGCCTGTCACCCTCTCCCTGAAGGCCAGCAGGATGCCTCTTGGCATCTCATCCCTTTCAGATGGCTCCTGGATTTCATGGGCAGATGCCCACGTCTACGTGTAAGGACACACGGAGAGACTCGCAGTTACCCGGTCCTCTCCGTCTGTCTTCCTTTGCTTTCTATTGCTGTGAGGAAGATCATGACCAGAAGCAACCTGTGGAGGAGAGGGTTTATTTGGCACATCCTGAGACACAGTCCAGGGAGGAAAGTCAAGGCAGGAACTCAAGGCAGTTACCATGGAGGAGTGCTGCTCACTGGCTTGCTCCTCCTTGCCAGCTCAGTTTGCTTTCTCATATAACCCAGGACCACCTGTCCAGGGAGGACACCAACCACAGGGAGCAGGGTCATGCCAGCCATCAATTAAGGAAATGCCCCACAGGCTTGCTTACAGGCTGATCTTATTAGGGGGAGAGTATTGTAGTACTACTCCATTGTGTGTTTAGCAGGATGATACGGAGGCATTTTCACAGGCTCAAACCCTGCTAGACCTCAGCAGAGGGAACCACCATCCTGGTCAGGGTCATACTCAATCAGCAGTGGAACCCCTGAGCGTCTGCACTCAGGTGTTTTATTGATTCAGACTCCTCAGATACAGATCATAAGCAATCAAACATTCCCTCCAGAAATCCAACACCTGCATACAATACAGAATGCCAAGATCTAGGACAGCCCCTCACCCAACAGTGCATAAAATAATTTCAACATAACTAAAAATAAACTTCTCCAACAGGGCACTTCTCAGTTGAGGTTACCTGTTCTCAGATGACTCTAGCTTCTGTCAAGTTGAAAAAAGGCAAACCACCATGCCGTCTCATTTTTTGAGGCACTAGGAAAGGAATCCAGGACCTCACCTGTACCAGGCAAATGCTCTGGGCTACATCCTTTGCCCTCATTTTTTTAAAAAAATTGAGATAAAAGTGCTTCTGTATGGAATGCATTGCAGTGACAGATTGTATGCATCCTACGCATAACGATCAAATCAGAGCAATGGCCATGCATCTCTGAAGCTAACATTTTGCTGTGTTGGGAAACCCACACTCCAGGAGCACTTCACAATCCACCGTAGGATGCTGCAGCCTCTCACTGGGCTCCAGAAGCTACTGCCCTCGGGCTGTGCTTTGCTCCTGTTACTGCATGTGTCTTGTCTTCTTCCCCTTTGTGCTGGATAGTTTGAGGTCAACTTGATCCAAGCTAGAGTTATCTGAAAGGAGAGCACCTCAACTGAGAAAAAAAACACCTGCATAAGATCCAGCTGTAGGCCATTTTCTTAATTAGTGATTGATGGGGGAGGGAAGGTGTGTGGTTCCATCCCTGGGCTGGTGGTCCTGGGTTCTATAAGAAAGCAGGTTGAGCAAGTCATGGGGTGCAAGCCAGTAAGCAGCAGCCCTCCATGGCCTCTGTATCAGCTCCTGCCTGCAGGTTCCTGCCCTGTTTGAGTTCCTGCCTTGACTTCCCTCAGTGATGGACTGTCGCCTGTTCCCTCCCAGGTTGCTTTGGTCATGGTGTCTCATCACAGTAATAGAAACCCTAAGACAGCCTTGTTTTTGACTGACGTCCCAGTGGCACTGCTAAGGGAGAGCAGGGTTGACCCTTCACACACCAGATTCTCAGGGGATTTTTCCAATTTGAATTTTTGGATAGTTTCTGACTCAATTACTGTTTGTAGCAGAAGGAGCCAAGGCTCAGAGAGCTAAACTGTTTGCCCTAGGCTACATGGTTGGGGAAGGGGGTGTTCAGCCTCAGCTTATCTTCAGAAGAAGGGAAAAGAGGAGGGAGAGTGAGGGGAGGAGAGAGGAGGGAGAGGAGTCTCATTCTCAAGGGTATCCCTTTAGCCTGTGCTCTAAGGAGCTTCACAGGGCTCCTCTGAAATTGGGATGATTGTCCCTATCACAGGCCAGCAAGCAGAGGACGAAAGTCTCCCTATCAGTAAGTGACACCGCCGCTGGGAATTGGATCCAAGATCTTGCTTTGGCTTCTGACAATATGGGGTGGGGATCATAGGGTTCCACAATTTTCTGGCCTCCAGAGTCTCAGAGACAGAATCAGAGAAAGACGGATTCTTCAGTTTGTTCTGGAATGCAGCTGGGATACGTTTTGGGTGTAGGCTCCCCAGAAAACTAGGGGAGCTTGCCATTTAGCCCTTTTCATAGAGAGCAGATGAAGGGCTGTGGACATTCCACTTACAGAGGTCAAGGAGAGCTGGCCAGTATAGATCCTCACAACAGGAGATGTTGTCTGGCTCTGGGGAAGGCTAGTTATCTCCCCTGAGGAGGGTATTGCTAGCCCTAGAGCGTCCCAGAAATAGACCATGCCATGGGCAACAGTCAGCTCTCTGGTCCAGCAGTACTCACGCTAAGGTAGTTGCTTATGAGTTGGGGGATTTCTGGATCAAGGAGCACATGTTGGAAATGGTGACTCAGGGTCTCTGTTGTCAGTGGATTCTAGTCCTTTAATCATGACCTTTGGCTTCTTAAAAGAACATACAGATCCATTTGATGTGTTAGTTTTCCCTAAGAACAGCTGAAGACTCACAGGAAACTCGAGGGGAAAGTACAAAGGGGTCCCACCTAACCCCTGCCCTGACCCTCCTGTCCCTATTTTGTAGCTTCCTCCAGACTGTCAGGGAGATGCTCAGTGTCACCTTTCCAGACTAGTTCCTTTAACTTAGTAACAAGCTGTGTGCTCTTTGCTGTGTATGTGACCATTGCATATTCATTCATGGATTCATTCATTCATTCACCCAACCTTCTGTTGATTCAGCAAACAGTGAGCAAGGGGCCCAGTTCTCAAGCAGAGAACTCATTATATCCCCACTCACGGGATATAGAGGCGCAGTTCCCACCTCCATTCTGGAAGCCCAGGACCCCTGGAAACCTTCAGGACTCTCCCTTGCTCCATGGGTCCCTTCCTGACCACGAGGGGCAGCCCTTATGTCACTCTCAGACATCCTGAAATTTTTGTCCAGCCAGTCTGTGTTAGCAGAGGTCACATGATCCGGTTATTCTGGGCTTGGTCCCCTTTGCTTGGCAGCTGCTGGATTCCCTGTAGAACAGTGTCCTCACACAGGTTCAGTCAACCAGTCCATCTTTTCCTTACTTAAAGGTGACAGAGCCTGAGTCCCATAAAGTTATGGGATTCCCTGGGTAATGGGCAAAGGACATTGCTGAGGTTGTTGGCCTCCTCTAGACTCAGTTTCCCCATCTGTGCTGGAGGACTTGAAGGGTGTGATTACAGAGGCTTCTTTAATACTTCAGGCTGCAGTGCAGAGGTTCAGGGTAGAGCCAGCATGAGCTCCTAGGGTCCCCTGCCAAGCAAGCACACATGCTTTTTCATTTTAAATATTTTCTCCAACTCTCTTCTGCCTGTCCCTGCCCCCATCCAAGCAGAGGAAAACAGCAAACTCTCTCTAAGCTCCTGAAGCTCCTAACTGTGGGGTGTTCCCATCGCCTTCACTGCTGTTGGGGTACAGAGTGGGGTGGGGGATGGGGGATCAGGTCCCTTACAAGCCATTCTCTGACCCAGAAGGGGCAGGCGCTGTGGCTGGCACTACACCACACCCACACCCAGCCAGAGCTCCTGCTTCCTGTGGACTGTTGGAGAGAGCCACAGGCAGCCTGTGACTCAGGAAGGCGCATTCTAACCTGCCTAGCCCATGAGCATCACCCCTGCCACCCAGCCCCCGAGTGATGCAACCCCACACGTGGCGCGACCCAGGACCCCATTCCCGTCTCGGTTGCTGAGCCTTCTCTGTGGCTCTGGACCTGAGATATAAAACCTTCTCCAACAATGTCACCCATGGTGAAGGCAGAGCTAGGACTCAAACCCAAGACTGCACACAACGCTCGCTCACAACCACCACCTTGAAGACGAACCGGGACAGGAGCGACACAAAGTCTTTGTGGACTAAACCTGCCACCGTGGACTCGGATGGGGCACAGCTCCAAGGAGCAGCCAGCCAAGCACACCTTGCAAAGGTAGAAAACAAGACTCAGAGACATGGCAGAGATGGTCCAGGGTCACAAAGGACCATCTGTGGGTAGTGAACAAAAAGCCAAACTCTCCACACCTGTCCCTCTGCCTCACGCTCACTCCTCAAGTGTCCGCATGGGACTCAAATAGGGCTCAAATCACCAGCCAGCTGAAGCCAACAAGGCAAACCCTCCTGTCTGTGGCTCACTGTAACCATTCCTCCAGCCATTTATCAGACCCAGAGGAGGAAAGGAGTCTTCCTCCAACTCCTCAGGACTGTAGAACCCCTTGGAGTCTGGGACTTGGTCCTAGCTGCTGGCCAAGACCTCTCTGTGCTGGGGCATCTGTGCTCTCCATGGACCAGCCCTGGCCGGACACTCACCTTTCCCGGAGTGAGCCGTGTCTGCGTTGTAGTGAGTCCCCGTGATCCACATCCAGCGACTGCCTGCCGCGCCGTTCCCAACAGTCCTACCCACTCTTCTGAGGAGCAGAACTGGAGTGGCACGGGAACAGCTCATCTTTCAAGGGCTGGCCGGTGATGTCATCCTCTCCTGGGCACCTCCTCCCTCCACCTCTAGCTCAGCTCAGCTCCCTGCTCCTGGATCAGCAGCAGCCCCTTGCTTCGATGTTTTGGGACTCCTAGCTGCGGAAGTCAAGCTGGGATGACCACAGGTAGCCTTCCGTTTGTGTAGACTGCTGCTCGGGAGCCTGGAGTGTTTCCATTGCAGCTAGAATGGCCCCTGCAGGACCACGTGAATGCCTGTGTTTAACATTACACTGCTTACCATTACTGGCTCTCCTGAGGTGGTTGTTTTGCATCTGAGTTTTAGGTGCAAACAGTGGGCATTTACATAGAAGGCAGCCATTTGGGCAGGGGAGTTCTGAAAGTGTTTCTTGTATTGTTTCTGCCATGCACACCTCCCAAGGGTACTGTGGCAGAAACTAGGATACGACACAGAGAAGGGACCCACTGCTGTAGAGTCCTCGGATAAGCTGTGTGTGGGTCCCCTGCCAGACACTGAACTCTTTGGGGACACCAAGAAGCAGTTTTTTCTTCCACTTTCAAGCTCTGGCTATCTTCATTTCCTTTGAAGATTTGTTAAAGACTCAATGTTTACTGTCCAGATTAAAGGAGTGGGCGGTACAGGAGAGGTCAGAGACTAGTCAAAAGTGAGCGTAAGGATCCAGGAATCCACAGATGGAGCCCCAGCTGCTGTCCCCCTGCTCCTGAATATTACTCAAGTTCCCAGGTCGGGATCAAATTTAACAGTGTCACCATAGGGATGGAGGGAAAACTGAATCCAAGAAAGGCTATGGATAGGCCTGGGGTCTAGCCCTGACGTGGCTATGGACTAAGTTGAATCAAGGCTCTCTTGACTTGGGAGTCCCATTGCCTCATCTGTACCTCTGGTCTGTCTGACCACAGGGAGCTCTGTGGCCCCTGGCCTCTGGACTACCTGGGTGAGTGAATCTGGGCTGGCTAAAGCTGGACACAGATGCTGTGTCCCTACCCACTCCTGCAGGGAAGACCACAAACTGTACCACAGCACTGAAGGGTCACAAGGGAAGAGTCCATCCATGAGCCTTGGGTGGCCCACAGGGTTGAGGCTGGAAGTTGGATGTCTGCCTGGCTCATCACAGTGAAACTCAGACTAAAAACCAAGGACAAAACCCCCAAAGCCCTACTCTCTGGTAGCCACTCTAGTCCTGGCTGATTACTGGTGGGACTGGAGTGGTTGGCTCAGTTTACATTCCAACCACTTCCCTTACTGGCTCTCACTCTGGTGAGGAGCACGTGCCCTTTTCACCTTGGGGCCAGGCCCTCGACAGACAGCTACGAAGAGTCCTACATCATGAGAGCATTCAGAGTTGATAATCCCCAGGGAGTGTGGGAGACTCCACTAGCCCCACCTACACAGCACCCAGAAGCTGCCTCTGCAGGTCTGGCTTGCTGTCACCCTGCCTCAGGGGCACCGCCGGCTGGCAGCCTCCTCTTGCTGGACTCATCAAGTCACTGAGAGGGTGCCTTCCACTCGGCGTCATGTTGTGTCCAGCTGTCAAACGAGTCCAGAATCTTATACAACACCGCCACCCCTGCCTATTGGCACAGTAACAGCCCTTTCCTCCATCTAGCTACCGATCTCTTTCTCTCCTGTCTCTCCTCTTTTCCTCCTTTCCTTCCTCCTCCCCCCCTTCTCTTTCCTCCTGTAGAGAACAAGAATAATGTAATAGAATGCAGTGAATAATATAATAAAAATAAGCATAATGGTAATGGGATGGAATGGGTAAGAATAATGTAGCAGCATAGTAATGTAAAATGTGATGACAAATAATACTGAAAAGCCAAATGTGAGTAAGCAATATTAAAGTCCAGAGAGTGGGCTCTGGACATGCCCTGAGGTACCCCTGTGCCTGTGTGCACATCTGGACAGTGCTGATAAAACTGACCATGCCCATGTGCCCACAGTGTGATTGGCTAAATTTAGCTTAAAAACCCTGGTCTGGCCTCACTCAGCACGCCGCTCTCGAGTGCCTCCGGATATGCTGCCGCTCTGGGGACCAACCGAGCCTGCGTCCTGCTAACTGAAGGCTGGTCGCAGACCACAGGGCCAGTGCTCCAGTATTGCTGAACCAGAAAGAGGAAGTTGGCTGCAGAACACACAGCGCTGCCAGACAGATCTCGAGGCTTGCCTGCGTCTGAGGCCAGACTAGGAGAGGTATTGGAGTGACTATGTGAATGAATGTGTGAGATAAGCATAGAATAAAAACCCTTTGTGGAACCAATACCGCCTCTGAGGCTTCTTCCCGCCTGATAAGAATTTGCTCCTCCCCTCTTCCTTCCTTTTCCTTCTCTCCCTCTGAAAAGACCGGGGCCCCACGCCCCACGGTGTGAGCTCCTGTCAGGGTCTACCGGCGAGAGACGACCTCCAAAGAAAACCCATGAGACTTAGGATCGATGCAACCGCATGAGGCTTTTAATATCCGGAGCGACGGGGTCCACCTTCTGCAAGTCTCCATGCAGGGAGAATGGAAGGTGAACCCCTATTCCTTTGTCTTTTGGCATTTTATGGCGTGCAGAGGAAGGGGGCTGGGAATAGGACGCGCACAGCTTTGATTGCTCAGATTCCCTTTGTTATCTTTTAAACTGATTGGCTCTGCTTGTCTGCTGCGGGGGATACAGGAGTGGGGGGGATGGGGGGTGTCCCTTATGAGTACGTGACAGCTAGCACCTAGGCAATGAAGCCTGAGGAAGTTTGTTGCTTAATCCTGAGACTCAAAGGGGTCATCGTTTAACTCAGGAATCTGATCCTGGTTTTGAATCTGAATCTGAACCCCAGGTTCGCAGGCCCTTTCAACTCTTTCCCTCTCTCTTCTTCTCTTCTCCCTCCCTCATCGCCCTCTCCTTTCTCCCTTCCACTCTACCCATCCATTCACCTAACCCACACATAGGCAGGCAGAAGAGAAGGGATGGCATACACCAGGCCAGTCCCTGCCTAAGAGCAGAGCGGGCTGTGGAGCCATTTCAGTAACAATTCGCACTCCTCTCTGGTTTAACCTGTTTCTTCTTACACTTTGCTTTTGCCATGGGCAAATCTGGCTAACTCTGTAAGCTCCCTGAGGTGTCACCTGTGACATCCTCAGCACCCTGTGCTTAGGTGAGGAATGCAGAAGGAGGCTCAGCCTGGGCGGGTCTCCAGCCTCCAGCCCTCCATGGTGGAGGAGGCCAGATGTTGCTGCGAAGCCAGCCAGGCCCCTTCACAGGACACACAAAGGTTCCCCCTTGACCCTCTCACCCTCTCTCCAGTACACCTTCAACCCACGAAGACCCCTGAGCTTCCCAACTGTGGCAGGATCACAATTAACTTTGGGCCTTTGCATAGACTGTAGGGCCCTGGATGGTTTGGGGACTCTTCCTGATGTGCTTGTCTAGGTACCATGTCCTTTCCATGTTCACCAACTCCTGTGCACCCTGCACTGGTCCTGGGTTTTTTTGTTTTGTTTTGGTTTTGGTGGGTTAAGGAACCCACAGTCAGGGAGCTCCATCCTTTATAATCACTCACAGAGTGGGCACCCTATATCTGGAATGGAGAAAGGAAAATTCCCCCTACCCAACCTAACTAGGGTGAAGAAAAGTCTCAGTAAAAACAGAACAGCATGAAGCAGGATATCAACACATTTGCGAATGTCTACCTCTCTGCCACAATGTTCCAGAACATTATCTGTATGGGTCGGGGAAGAAATCCTCAAAGCTTCCAGAGCTTGCCTGTGCTTTGGTCCAGAACTCTATGGTCTTGACCAGAAAGGTACCACTGGCCTCCAGTATCATCTATCTATCTGTCTGTCTGTCTGTCTGTCTGTCTATCCGTCTATCTGTCTATCAGTCTATCTATCTATCTATCTATCTATCTATCTATCTATCTATCTATCTATCATCTCTGTGTGTGTGTTAAAATAATTTATTAAATCAGCTCATGTTGGCCGGGCAGTGGTGGTGGCACACACCTTTAATCCCAGCACTTGGGAGGCAGAGGCAGACAGATATCTGTGAGTTCGAGGCTAGCCTGGTCTACAGAGTAAATTCCAAGTCAGCCAGAGTTACAACAGAGAAACCCTGTCTAGACCCCCTCCCACCCCCAAAAAATCAGCTTATGTTGAAATAGTAACAGCGTCTCTTTCTCACATCTGAGAGGCTGAGAAGCCAATAGTTGTTTGGTCCTTAAGGCTGTGTGTCTCTGCAGTCCCAGTCCGTCACGGAAACCACAGACAGTTCCTAGAGAGCCACTGGCCACAATCTGCTCTGGAAGCCTGGAAACTCTGGTTCTGAGGTCAGTGAAGGGATCAGCAGCAGTGACAGTAGATCAGCCCAGAGGCAAAAGGGGAGGGCAATCAAGCAAAGGACCAATAATATTCTTTCAGCCATGCCCCCCTTTTAAATCTGGGCTGCCCAGTAGTTGCCACTCATATTTGGGGTGGTGCTTCCCACATAATCAAGGCAATCGAGACATCTCTGTTGAGACCCCTACTCCAGTGATTCTGGTTTGTAGCAAGTTGTATGGACACCAAGCAGCAGTGGTAGGATGCCATCTTAGATGCTTGCAGAGATGCAGGTTTGTCTTGACGTCATCCTGTAGGACACTCAGGACTCCCACATCAGCGCGTGCCTCGCTGCCTGCTCTGTGTGGTTCTTTGGGTCTGGTGTCCGTAGCGGAACACTTGGAAGAAGTTTCTGTTATCTTGATTTCTTTAAAAACGCAAAATGGCTTCTAGATTAAGTTTGCGTTCCCGCTCCAGGTGTGGTGGGTTAGAGGAGTTGTTTCTGAGTTGGATTTGGAATGCTTGATGCAGGTGGCTATAATTTGGCTAGGTGCAGCCGTTCTGGGCATGTGTACCTTGTTTTAGGGATTGCGTGCCACATGGGTTTATGGGAACTTTTGGCTCACGTATAAAAAGTCAGAAGTCCCTAGAGTAGGGGTGGGCGTTGGTTGGTGGTTCATTGGTTGGGTTGCCATCGTTGGTGTGTTAATTCTTAAAAGAGATTGAGAGATTGAGTTTATAGACCATGAGCTGAGATGCTAGTCTGACTTACTGTCAGCTAGTCCTCTTCAAGCTTAGGACAGCCTAAAAAGAGGCTGTGAAGATTCCCACCTTTCTCTCATTCTATATGCAAGGCCACTTGCAAAAGTGAAGATTTCTTTCTGTTCTTCCTTTCTCTTTCCCTAAATTGAGGACAAAAGATTGTAGCGTATTGCTACAGGTGTCCAGATCCCCAATAGGGGTCTCCTACCCAGCCCTACTAAGTCATCATGGGGCACAGGTTTGGTCCTAGTTTATCACGACCGCCCAGCTCACACATGCAGCCTTACACTGTGCCTTTCTCCTGTTTCTGCTGATTTTAGCGATGGAATACCATGATGAGGTTCTAGCTCTGGATCTTGTTTGGCGAGCGCCGTACCCTGAGCTACCGAGCTGTTCACCCAGCTCTCCTTTTCTGATGTCTCTTCCTTCTCCTCCTTCCTTCCTTTCTTGGATATTGCACCCAGGACCTTCTAGGCAAGTGCTAGGTGCTAGGCAAGTGTTCATCATCCCATCAAGCTACACCCCTCCCCTTTTGCTGTGTATTCCTTACCATGCTAACCCCCTCCAGTGGTCATGCTTTTTGGAGCAGGGCACCCTGATATGTGACAGCGAGGCCAAGTTCACTTGTTTGCCCCTTCTCAGCCTGGAACATTTCAGCAACTACCTACTGCCTTCCACCCTAGAAGACAAGGCACTCAGGAGTCTGTCTTCCTCTCCCCACAGCTAAATGGGTGGCCAGCTCAGGGAAGGTGCCTGAGCAAGAGGCATGTGATGGGGGCTTTGGCCATTGATGTTGCAGAAGCATGCCTTCTTTCCAAGTCTAAATCGGGTCCTGATTCAGATGAGGAGTGGGTCTGGGTGGAGCACCCCACCTCAGACTCACTCTGAGCCCCCTGAGCCAGGCACCTCCCCTTCTAGTTGAGACCCAGAAGGATCCTCCAGGGAGATGTTATACTTGTACCCCATGTACTGATGGGTGACACTAGGGAGAAAGGGTGAAAACTGGGCTCCTTGCCGGGGCTTGGAAGGTACACCCCAGCTCTGACATCTATCCCTTCTATACCTAAAGAATGAGATGTGTACACAGATGTGTGCTCCTGAAGCAGTCTGTTGTGCCTCATGGCTAAGGATGCCTCGGCACAGAGTTGATAGATACACTGGGCCCCTTGCCCAGGCCCCTTGCCTGGGCCTCTTGCCTGGGCCTCTTGCCTCAGCACTGAGGAAATACATTGGGCCCCTTGCCTAGGCTGATGGAATGGACTGTAAATGAATAAACTTAAAAAAAGCGATGTTCTAGCAACTCCCAGTGCAGGGGTGAGGTGGGGAAGGTGTTGCTTGAAAGTCTTTCTCTCCTTCCGTCCACCCCTTCTGCTCTCTGGGAGGGGGATACAGGCCTGTCCCTCTGAGGACGGTGGAGCCGTGGATGGTTTGTAGGAAGGCTCCCTCAGCATCAGTCAGCTGCCCGTGCGCACTTCCTAACTCTGCCTGACCTGTGCTGTTGCCTGCAGGCAGGGAGAGGCAGTTACTCACTTCCTGAGCCCGGTGTGCCGGCTGGGGCCTTTCCAAGCTGGGAAGTACTTCGCAGGGGTGTAAGTGTAGAGCTACTTCCTGGCATCCCTTCGACTCTTCTCCTATGCCTGACACTGCTTGGGAATTCCAGGGAGCTGATCTGCCTGGGTCTTCATACAGCTTCTTCTTTCCAACTTGGGAGCTTCTTCCAGCTGTCTGACCCTCTGGGTGGGAGTCCACTTCGGCCCTCCCCCTCCCTCCCCCTCTTTGTCTGAGACCAAGGCTCAGGAGAGGAGCCCCTCAAGTTAGTGGTAGAGCATGGCTTACACAGCGTCCCCTGGGGACTTCTCAAATGACTAGACCAGGGGAGGCAGGGGGTCATTGGTTGGAATGTTTGAGGATACGAAGAGGTGGGTGTCTGGGGGAACCTGGAACTGTTTCTGACTATTTTCCCTCCCTGTCCCAAATTCAGATTTATCCTGCTGACCACCAGCGCTGGCATAGAGCCCTCTATAATCTATCCACATCTACCGGCCCTGCCTGACTACCTTCCTCCTTCACTGTCCAGGTGTCCAGCCCACTGAAACCTGGTCCTCTTGCACTGTATTTGCTGTACCCTTCCCTGCACCCCTTCCTAACACTCTCTGGCCCTGACATCTCTGGGCTGTACCCATCTGTGCCGTCCCAGCTACCATGGGTACTTGTCATTGGTGATTTAGTATACAGAACTCCAGGACGCTGTCCTTTCAAAGGCTGTGAGATTAGATAAGAGAGTTGATAGAAGGCCACCAGCAGAGTGGCAGGCATGTGGCTGGGGGTAGACAACGCCGCCATCACAGCCTTGACCTGGGCCCAGCACCAAGTCCCTGCAGGGATTTGGAACCACAGTCCCTGTGGGAGCAGTGAGAATAGGGTCACATCCATCAGTGCCGCTGGGACAGCCGGGAGCAGCCACAGCCCCGCTGCATCACGTCGCATTTTTGGCGGGAGCTCAAAGCACCCTTTATTTTTTTCATAGGGAAAAGAGAAACTCACAAGACAAACTAACTGTCTTTCGGTCGAATTCAGTGGTGTTCGCAGCACTGGCCGCTGCCACTTCTGCCTAGTTCCCAAAATCCCCACCAGCCCCGAAAGCGACTGTGCTCACTAACCAGTCACCCCACTCTTCGGTCCCCCCAAGGCTCTGTTCGTCACCAAGCGTGTCTCTACAGAGTCACCTATTCTGCGTATCCCCCATCTATGAAACCATCTAACATGGGAGCCTTCGTGCCTAGCTTCATCTGAAAGGATTTAAGAAATATAAAACCTAGGAATGCACCTGAGTGCTAGCAGTCACGTATGGGGGGAGATGCCTCCTATTGAGAGATGCCTTCCCAAGAACAGCCATTAACAGTCTCTTCAGTCTCCTCCCCACCCACAGGGAATGACCATTAAGCTTAACACCTATCAGCAGGAATTCGTCCTTCCCGGGCATCCCAGGTGCCACCATGACTCCAGGACGGCTAGTCCAGGGGCAATGATTGACCAACCGCCCTGGATCCTGCGCAAACTCCCAGCCAATTGGTCTGACATAGAGAGCTCTGAGCCAATCAGAGCTGCACAAGCCCCCATCCCCAGACCCCTTTCCCCTGCACCCCATAAAAGTGCCTGGGGGCAAGGAATCGAGGCCCGCCATGCTTGCCCCATGCGTGGGAACATGCGTGGGAGCCAACGCACAGGATAATAATAAAGCCTCATGCGTTTTGCACCGGTTTGAATGTCTCGTGGTTCCTTGGAAGCCCATCGGCTGGCCCTAACACATCTGCTTAACAAAATGGATATGAAGTCCAATCACATCTTTGTACGGATCAGGTTCTGACCTTTTCACGACTGAGTAACATTCCATGGTGTATTTGCACCGCCCTGAAGTTCCTCGCTCCCGGCTGTGGTGAACTATGTGCTGTGAGCATCCACTTGGCAGGCTCCACTCAAGTCTCTGTTTCAGTCTGTTGGCACCGTGCCCAGGCAGGTCCTGGGTTACATGTCAGCTCCATGCTTAACTTTGGGAGGAGCAGCCAGCTTGTTCTTCACATGACAGGACCATTTTGGTTCCACTAGCAACATACCTCTTTTACCTGGTATTTGCAGGTGTGTCAGCAGCTTGCTGATTCTGGAAGGATGCTCGGGCCAGGGGGACATGGAGGCTTCACTTAGCTTTCCTCCATTGACATCCTTATATAAGAACGCTGTGGCTATCTGAAATACCGCAGTAGACACAATGACCTTATTCCTAAGCAGAGAGGGCGAATAATCTGCCCAAGGGTGCCCAGCTCGCTGGTGGTTAAGGCGGAATGGGACCCCAGTCCTGCTGACAGCACTGGGCTTCTGGGAGTTGCCTGTCTTCCTCTCAGGTAGATCCAGGTTTAGCCCCAGGCTCAAGGCCTGGACCTCCCTGGGAGAGAAGCACTCTAAATACACAACATTCTGGCTGCATTCCTTGGTCGGGAAGGTGACGTCAAGGGACCCACAGGCCAGGGGTGGGGTGGGGGTAGGGGCTTGGTCAGCCAGGTGCCCTTCACGGCTGAGCAATTCTCTCCACTTCCCCTTCGGCTATTTTCTGAGTGTGTCTGCAGCAGTTCGCTGGGTGGGTAGCTCACCTGCAGGGTTAGGTAGCCACAGGACTACCACCCCAATCCTCAGGTAATGCACCCTTGTTGTCCAGTTCTAAGCGGGGAGCAGCTTGGTCCAGCCAGGTCCTGCCAGGTTGCAGGTGTTACCACCATGGGAACAGCTCTCAGGTGGGAATTGTCATGCAGGTC
Organism: Cricetomys ansorgei; assembly: GCA_026225945.1. NCBI lineage: Eukaryota > Metazoa > Chordata > Mammalia > Rodentia > Nesomyidae > Cricetomys > Cricetomys ansorgei. Next base: position 1,138,510 of record JAMJFZ010002669.1, on the reverse strand, counting down.
CCACCGAGGAAACTGAGGCTCACAGTGGCCAACAGCCTGAGCTCATGTCCCTACAGCCACTAACCGCCAGGACTGAGCTGCTCTTGCTCGGGGTCTCCTAGCAAACATAGCTTATTTCCCAGGGCCCCTCCTCCTCCCCCCACTCCCACATAGCTGCTGAAGTGATTTTTTTTTTTTTCTGAGATAGGGTCTCATGTAGCCCAGGCTGGTCTTGAACTCAATATGAAGCCAAGGAAAACCTTGAGCTTCTAATCCTCCTTCCTCCACCTCCTGAGTACTAGGGTTCTAGGCGTGTACCATCCAAGCCAGTTTATGCAGTGCTGGGAATCAAACCCAGGGCCTTGTGCATACTAGACAAGCACTTTGCTAACTGAGAGTCATTCTCAGCTCCTGAAGGGATGGTTTTAATATGACAAGTTTTTAGGCTGGGCGGAAGTGGTGTATACCTTTACTCCCAGCACTTGGGAGGCAGAGGCAGGTGGATCTCTGTGAGTTCCAGGACAGCCAGGGTTACTCAGCCCCTGTCTTGGGGGGAAAAAAAAAAAAGCTTAATTAATTAATTAATTAAAAATAAAAAACAAAAATGTCTAAGCAAACACATAGGGTAGTTGGGATCTGTGATGTCCAGTTCTGTGGGTTTTGACAGATGCAGAATCCTAGACCTGCCAGGCTAGCACCAACAACACTCAGTCACTCTGGGTTGAGGCTTGTGGCTCCCCTGTGCAGTAGACTCCTCCTAGTTGCTAGCAAGCACCATCCTACTTTCTGTCCAGAGGGGTTTTCATAATGTCCAACTATCTTCTTGTGGTTTCACAGCCCTGGGATTATGACCTGAGCCTCCTGTTTTGGCAGCCCACGGGGACTGAACCTTGGTGCCCCATGCCCCCTGACCCTTTCTGGCCTCTGCTTCACTCTTTAAGCCTTGTGCTACCTGGATGATTGTCCACAGCACGTGTCTGCTTGCTAGCTATCTCCATTGAGAGTGGTCCCTCCTGGTCTTTAGTCACAGCCTCCGAGCCTTGACATCATCTGAGGAGATGTTGCACTCTGCCGCTGCTGCTATTTGACGTGTCTAATACATGTGGAATGGTGTGCTGAACTGGGTGTCTGCCTGTTCACCTGTCTGCCATGAGCTTGCACCTCTGTGGGGTGGAGACTGGGTGGCACCCGTAACCTGCCCATCTCTAGGCATTCACAGACTCCGTGGACGTGGGTTGGCTGCAGATGGCTGTGAACGCAGTTTCTGTCTGACCCCCTGCATGCATTCTTCCTGTAGACAGTGGTCCTCAAGCTTCCCGATGCTGCGACCCTTTAATACCGTTCCTCATGTTGTGGCAACCCCCAACCATAAAATTATTTACATTGCTACTTTGTAACTGTAATTTTGCCACTGTTCCGAATCATAGTGTAAACATCTGATATGCAGTTGGTCGTAGGGGACCCTGTGAAAGGGTTGTTTGATCCCCTAACGGATGGCTCCCTACAGGTTGAGAACCACTGCTTTAGCCCTTTTAGCCTTCCCCATACTCCTACCCACCTAATCCCTCCATCATCCATCAGACACACCCCAAGGCCACCTTGGCTCCTACTCCCAGATGCCAGCAGAGTGCCCTGTGCTGTGATGACTGTCTCAGCTTCCTCACTGTTCAGGCAAACCCCACTCTCACTCCAGGCTTTAAAATGGTAGAGAATTCTTTTGTACTGTTCCTTGTGTGTCTTCCTTCTGAGAGCCCCAGGAGGCGAGTGGCACTAGGATTGTTGATTCCAGTGTACAGAAAGGATGGTACCTCCCAGAATGAGTGGGTGCTAAGACAACCAAGGGAGCCCCGGCCTCCAGAGCCAGGCCTCTGAGAAAGGCTGTTTGGGGAGATAAGAGTTAGAGGGGTTGGGGAATCATGGAGCCTCACACTAGTCCCTGGGAGAGTTCCTGAGAGAAGTGTGGGAGGGGCACCTGGTTGCCAAGAGCAGAGCCTGGAGATCTGTGATACTGCTCAGGGCCACCCATCCTGCCCTCCTGGCTGGGTCAGTTCCAGTGTTTGTTGTGGATTATGAAAGTTGTAGCTCTGGAATGATGGGGGAGGGGCACTTTGGGGCTCCACATTAGAATAACACTGAGCAAGCATAGCTTGTTGGTCCTGCCCCGTAAGTAGACACTACCTTCCTCAAGGTCCTGTCGAAAGCCGAGGGCACTGAGGCAGGAACCGATCCAAGGCTCTCTGGTGCCAGAAATAGCCAGGGCCCCTCCAAGCGGTCCAGACGGTGGGTGGGTGGTAACAGCCACTTCCAGGCTCCAGGCTAGGGACTCTTCCCAGACCGGAATGACTCAGAAGAAGAGGTGACCTTCTCCTTCCCCAGGGGGTCACTTTTTCATTCTGGGGTTTATCGAGGGACATTCTGAGCAATAGAATGGAAGCAAGAGTGAATGACATCATGTTATGGAGCCTGGAGGAGGGGAAGTGGGGGACGGCAGTTCTGACTGAATCACCCTGCTCTCTTCCATTTGGTGCCCACAGAATGCTGGGAAACACGACTGTGTTCTGGGGTTTCCACAGTGATCCAGCGCCCACCGCCTAGTGTGGAGTTGGGTAACCCAGAGGGACTGCCTAGAAGCCTGGCGCGGAGCCCATGCGACTGGGAACGTTATCTAAAGCCGTCTTAGATCTGCTCCTGTGCAGTCACAATCGTTTCCTCCAAGCACTGAGGAGCCCACGGTGGCACTGAGTACCACGCCGACCCTGAGGGATGATGTCGGTCTGCTTGATGCCACCGTCTGAGGAGGGTTCCTGGGGTGTCCGTCTCTCTTAATGACTTCCTCCGAACTGGGGAATTGCTGTCACTCATGTGTACCCCATGTGTGACAGAGGCTGGGAGAACATTACCATCCTTCAAGATTTGTTGGGTGCAAAATCTGAACTCAGGAAGTTTATGCCGAGAAGTGAAAGAAGCCAACAAGAAAGGCACCTGACACCCTGGCAGACACCAGACACCCTGGCAGACACCCATGCTCAGGCCATGCCTATCTCTCGTGGTCCTAGCCGCTGTGCCTGGCATGCTTTAAGAAGCATCTCTGCTTCTTAAAATTATCTCTCTCTCTCTCTCTCTCTCTCTCTCTCTCTGTGCAATGCCTGTTTAAATCATTTTCCCACTTTTTAACCGGGCTGCTTGTTTCCATATGGATGAGTTCTGAGAGTTTTTATAGAGAGTTGCAGCTCCTATATCTGAGAGATGTGTGCTTTGCAAAGATTTCTCTCTGGGCTTGATTGTGACACTATTTTCTTTTTATTACCTTTTATTTATTTAAGGGGGTGCGAGCATGCCATGGCACTCATGTGGCGGTCAGAGGACAACTTATGGAAGTTGATTCTCTCCTACTGCATGGGTTCTGAGGACTGAACTCAGGTTGTCAGGCTTGGCAGCTGCCTTCACCTGCTGAGCCATCTTGCTGACCCAGATGATGACGTTTTTAATGTGTAAGAGCTCTGTTTATTGTACGGTTTCATAAACAAAACGCCCCTTTTCTTTAGCGGGCCTGACCTCAACACCAGGCGGGCTGCGTGGCGCAGGACCCAGCAGCAAGCCAGCATAGTGCTGAGAGCCTCCAAGCGTCAATGTGGCAGGGACACCTGTAAGCCGGCCTTGGGGGGTACCAGGCTAAAGTAGGTGTGCAAAATTCCCACGAGTCCTGTGCTATTTACCTTGGCGAGGCTGGAGAGAAACTACTGGTCAAAGTAGGGAAGGACTTAAGAGATGCGCCATTCTATAGGCACGCTTTGACCAGCTCTTCTTTTGGGGGGGTGTCCCAAGTCCACACAATTCATATAGTTCCCCCTCCCAACTCCACATATGTGGGGATGTGCCTAGAGGTCAGAAAACAACCTCAGTTGTCGCTCCTCAAGGGCCACCTACCATGTTTTGACACAGGGTCCCTTGCTGACCTGTAACTGGCTGATTTGTCTAGACTTACAGGCCAGCAAGCCCCAGGGCTGCCTGCTCTGTACCCTCCTCACTCTCAGCACTGGGATCACAAACACATGCTGTATCACACCTGGCTTTACTGTCATCATCAGCATCGTCAGCATCGTCAGCATCATCAGCATCGTCAGCATCGTCAGCATCGTCAGCATCGTCAGCATCGTCAGCATCGTCAGCATCGTCAGCATCGTCAGCATCGTCATCGAGATTGAACTCACATCATCATGGTTGCAAGGCAAGCACTTTACTGCCTGCGCCATCTTCCTAGCCCCAAGCCCCCTCTTTATAATGACACTTGGGCTCTGTGGCCAGGCAGCGTGATTCCTGTTGTGTCCTCTCTTGCTGGGAACTGTCTCCGTGCGACGAGACTCATCTGCTTTCTGGAACTAAACATTGAGGATCAGTGGAGACTGATTGTACAGTGATATCTTTCTCTATTTGTACTAACTTTGTTAACGGTGATGGCTAGTTTTATGTCAACTTGACACAAGCTAAAGACATCTGAGAGGAGGGAAACTCGATTAATAAAATGACGATAGGATTCAGCTGTAAGTCATTTTTCAAGTCTTTGATTGGTGGGGGAGGGCCTGGCCGTTGTGAATGGTTCTATCCTGGGCTGGTGGTCCTGGGTTCTATAAGAAAGCAGGCTGAGCAAGCCATGGGGAACGAGCCAAGTAAGCAGCAGCCCTCCGTGGCCTCTGCATTGACTCCTGCCTGCAGGTTCCTGCCCTGCTTGAGTTCCTGTCCTGACTTCCCTCAGTGGTGGACTGTTGCCTGGAAACGTTAGCTGAAATAACCCTTTCCTCCCCAAGTGGCCTTGCTCATGGTGTTTCGTCACAGCAATAGAAACTCTAACTAAGACATTGACTTCTAAAAGCTTAATTTCTTTATTATTTTCAGGAGTCAGTTTTCCCTAGCACAGGCTCTAGGGATGGAACTCAGGCCTTCAGGCCCAGGCCTTCCAGGCAAGTGCCTTTCCCTGCTGAGCATGTCCCTGCCCCTTTAGTGACATCAAAGGCAGTCAGGGAAGAGGAGGAGACCCAGATGTGGCAAATCTGCCATTTCCAGCCCATTTGCACTTCCTGCTCTGATAGCCACTGGCTTGTTGCTTTGCATACAGCCTGCTCATCTGCTTCCATGGCCTCTGTCCCTACCCTTGCTGGAGCACCGCCTGGACTCCTCTACCTGTCTGTGTCCCTCGATACCTTCTCTCCATTCCCTACTAGCCTAGGTATCACAATCTAGCATTTTGGTATCTCTTGGGCACTGCCAAGGAGAGTCACACAGTTCAGTGCCCTAGTGCCCACTGTCCCCTGGGAACGGCCAGCTACAGCCGGGCCTTCGTGACTTAGAACCTCCCAGGGGTTCCCATCTATGAGTCCTATTTTCTCTCAGACTTTCTGGCTTCTCTCTCATTTATCCACACTCAAGTAAGCAGCCTTTCCCTACACAGGAAAAAAAAAAGTCCTTAGGTGAAGGCTCTCGGTTGTCCCTCCACTCAGGAATGTGCCATCGCTGCCTCTGTCTGAATTATGCACTTGCTTCCCGGATGTGACCCCATGGTCCCAGCTAGCAGCCAAGGAGGCCACCCAGAAATGTAAGCCAGCTTTGGTATACACACTTGAAAAGACTGCAGTCTTCTCATTCTTAAGATGAAGGTTTCTGGCTCCAGTTCACCTTCTTAGTTTACCCTGTTGCCTCATGAATTCACCCTAGCTTGCTTTCTTGCTCAGAAAGACCCACAGACCCAGACATCTGCTGTCTTCAGGGATGATATTTGTGGTATTTACTGATGGCTATGCAATAGACCAGCACCCCAGGAGCCACTGGGGCCCTTGGAACTCCCCTTTAATGTTTCAATCACAGGATGTGTACTAGAGTGCAGAGGCTGACAGACCTATGTGCCAGGAACACAGGAGCTTAAGCTGAAGGAACATGTTCCATCACTCTGGAAGCCAGATGTGGGACAATACCGTGTGGCAGGGCCCAGGCCTCAGAAGATTCTGAGATGACTCTGGTCCAGGCTTCCTACTGTCTGGTATCTTCATGGATCGTGGCAGTAGAACTCTATTCTGTGTACAATATTCTCGTATCCCTATCTGTGCCCCAATTTCCTCTATTTTTAAGGATACAGTCACAATGGGTCTTTATTGATTTTTCTCTAAAAGCCTTTTATCAAATGCTATATGGAGTAGTTAGCCTACTATGTGGGCTCAGCCAGGAAGACAAGGAGGCATATTCTTATCTGCAAGCTCTGCCAGAAGTCAGCAGAGGGACCCACCAGCATGGCCAATGCCAGACTCCACAGTGGAACCCCGAGCGTCTGAGCTCATGTGTTTTTATTGATCCCGTACTCCTCAGGTGCAGATCATTAGCAATCAAACATCCCTCAGATAAATCCCACACCTGCAGACAATATAAAAGGCCAAGAACCTGGGCAGCCCCTCGCCTAACAGTGCACAGAACAATTTCAAACGTAACTGAAAATAAACTTCCCCAACAGTTATATTCTCAAGTTTGGGGCATTAGGACCTTAATAACTTTTGGGAGGCACTGTTAAGTCTGCTAGAGGAAGGATATAGGGCTACAGGAGCAGTATGGGGGTGACCACGTGCTGGTGACCACCTAGGAGAGTGTCCACTTATTAATCCACATGGGACATTGGGGTACTTTTAAGAATATTTTTATTTATTCTTTGAAATTCCATACATGTACGCAATGCATTTTGATTGTATCCAACCCAAATCACCCCTCCCATTCCCCCATACCTTCTCAATACGTCCATTTCCGCTCATTCTCTGCTTTCTTCCTTCCTTCCTTTCTTCCTTCCTTTCTTCATTTATTTATTTACTTAAAAAATAACTTACTGAGTCCAAATAGTGCTATTTGCATGAATAAACATGTGGGGATCTCCCAGAGGATTGGCAGCCTACCAACAGCCACATCACTGAAGAAGACTGACTTCCCCCTCTCTGTACCTGACTTCTCCCCTCTTGACCGCCCTCTCCCCTCTGCAACCATCCTCTCCCTTCTCCATTCCACCCTCTCCCCTGGGTCCAATGGAGCCAGCTAGGCCATACAGAGGGCAGATCTTCCCAGTTGCCGGACCCTGTTCCCTTCCCCCCACCCCAAGGTCACTCTGTGGGCTCACCACATTTCCCCAGCAGAATGTTCTCTTAATTCAATTTGCATTCACTCTCCAGGGCAACATCAGACCAGCTGGCGGCCTTTCACTTCTGTGGTTAGAGAGTGGGAGGGCTCAGGATCCCTGGGGGCCTGGACACCTGCTCTAGGAGGCTTCCACAGGGACTGAAAGCCACACCCCAACCTGGCACATGCTAGAGAAAACCATGGAGCCAGCTGAGAAGTTTTGCCTTCCCTCCCCAGCCGAGGACAACACAGGACTCTAAGGTATCACTCAGCATCTCCTATGATACTGAATTAAGGCTTCCTATAACTGACATTTAATTGACCACTCAGAATACCTCTGTAAAATAGATGAGTTCCACTCTATATGTGGGGAAGCTGAAGCTCAGAGAGGAATAGAAGTCACCTCGAGTCACAAAACTGAGAAACAGAGAGGTTGTCCCCCTCAGGTCCCCTAGCGTAGTGCTCACCAGGGCTCTTGTTTCCCCTCCTGCTGAGCAGAATCGGATCCCGATTTCTAGGCTCTGGGCAGAGGCCATAGAGAGACACCAGCCTGGCGACCGACTCAGAGGGATCCGGTTCAGTAGTGCGTGCAAGGGATAGTCCATGAGGGCAGTGAGTCCCTGCGCTTCATTGAGAGTCAGGTGACTGAGTCTGCAGCTTGGGGGAAGGGGCAGCTTCTTGGGGGTGTCCAGGCCTATTGGGTTGCCCTGAGTTTCTGGAAGAAGGTTGTCAGCATATGCATAGAAGGCCAAGAGGCAGGAACAGCCCAACTGTCACAGAGATAGGGTGGCAGGGGCATGGGTTAGGTCTCTCTGTCTCTCTCTGTCTCTCTGTCTCTCTCTGTCTCCCTGTGCCTGTCTCTCTCCCTCCCTCTGTGTGTGTGAGAGAGAGTGTGTATATATATATATATATATGCATATGTATATATATGTAAGTGTATGCATATGTATGTATATATATAGTATATATATATATACTAGGTATACATAGGTGCACATAGAGAGGTCAGAAGAGAGCATTAGATCCCCTGGAACTGGAGTTACAGGTGGTTGTGAGCCACCCAATGTGGGTGCTGGAAACTGAACCTGGATCCTCTGCAAGAGCATCAATTACTCTTGACCACTGAGCCACTTCTCCAACCCCATGGACTAATATTTTGCTGTGACAATACATGAGCAAAACAGATTAAGGGAGGAATAGACTTATTTTGGTTCATGGTTTCATCAAGGTGGGGAGGGCAGAGCAGAGAGAGCAGCTTCCATCACCCTAGGCAGGTAGCAGAGTAGGGCAAAGCATGATACAGCTTTCCAGAACACTCTCCCAGCCACCTACTTCCTCCAGCCAGTCCCAGCCTCCCACGGTTCCGCCTGAGACAGTAAAGCAGGTTTTGTACCCATCACTAGATCAGATTATTGAGTAGCTCAGAGCCCTAAGGAGCCCGTTGTCTCCCGGAACACCGTCAGCGCTCACTGACACACCACGAGGTCTGTTTCACCAGCGTCCTGGATGTCTAATCTATAATCAAGGTGACAATCCGAATTAAACGTTACCAGGTGAGTCAGATCCCCAGAACACACGATTCTGAGACCCAGAAACTCCCAAACAAGATCTTCTAGGGTCTGTCTGTCTCCTCTGAGCTGTACTCGGGCCACCCCACCGAGGTGAGTAAAGCCACTCTGGACTCCACAGTTGGAACTGCCTTTGCAGAAGGGACACTGACTGAGTCACCAACACGTGAAAGCTTGTGCTAGGCTGTACTCCTTCCAAAGCAGAGCAGTAGGATTTGTGTGCAGGGCATGTACTTAGGAGTGAGCCTGTGGGAAAACAGGGGTGGTGGTGCCAACGGAGAGATGAGTTGGCATGGCTGGGGTACTGGGAACTGCATAGTAATAGGTTCTGGTGGAGAGTTAAATCGTCTCAGAAATGTGTGCCAAGGGACTCCCAGGAAGACATTTTCTGCTCTAGCATTTCCATGAAGCCTCCATGCCCACAGTGATTCTTTGCTGCACCGTGGGGGTGCCCCTCAGGGACCATGAGCTGCAGCCATTGAGACGCCTAGGCAGAAGGTGAGGGGTGGGCACAGCAGAGGTTACAGCTCAAACCCCAAGCAGAGCCCTGCCATGTCACCATGGCTGCTGAGAGCAGGTAGGGCTGAGGACCGGGTCTGCAACCCTTTTAGATTCTTGTCACCTTCCCACACTCTTGTACCCTGGTGTCCTCTGTGCCTGCCTTCTCTCCAGGAGGTTTTCAGCCTTTGCTTCTGGAGGGGCTGCTGGCTTTTTTGAGACTCAAGCTCAAATTCTCCAGCCCACTTTCCAAAAACGACAGGTGGTCCCCTCAGTTCTGTGGAGCATTACCGATCTGTCTGTTAACTTGTGGGTCAGATGCCCTTGGAAGGCTTGAGATGTCCATTTGACCCTCAAGCAAACTTGACCCCAGGAACCAGACAGAGCAGTCCACTCCTACCCATGGTCCTAGAGAGAGAGAGAAGGCCTTCACCTAGGTGGCATGGTGACACTTGGGGAAGACGATAGGGCTCCCCAGACCTCAGTAGGTCCTCGCATCTGAGCTTAGTTTCTCCATGGGAAGAGAGACCAGGGCGAGGCCACTCAGTCTGCCTCTGACTCAGGCATGAAGATCCTCACGTGGCTAGGAGCTGGAAAAACACTAGTGTCCTTGTTAGACCCGATGATTTTCATCCTAATGACAGAACTCAGACCCAGGGAGGCTTTGATTCAGTTAAACCGCCCCCTTCTCTCTCCTTCTCTCTCCCCCACCCCCCTGCTGTGTTTCTCTGCCCCACTCTTCCTGTCTCTTTCTCTTTCCTCATTGATGATTCAAGGCCGAGATGTAGAAGGACATGACCGTGGACAGCACGTCACCAGAGTCAGGCACCCTGACTCCCAGTTCACAGGGGAGGAACCAGGGCTGAGAGGTTACTCAGGGAATTAGTGAACTCACTCACCTTTGCCAATAGAAAGGAGAGAGGGAGGCTGGGATGAGACCTGGGGGCTTTGTGGGTAAGGCAGGTGGGGAAATGCAAAATCTGGGAGGGGCAGCAGCGGATATGAGGGTGAAAGTTCAAGGGCTCGGTTGCTGCCATAGACCTCACACGCTTTCATTAATCACTCACATTGAGCAATGGTGGGGAAATGCGGTTCAGTGATAGCCGTGTAATCAAAGTGTGCGATGCGCAAGGGCAGAGGGCTCCCTCTGTACCCAATTAGAGGTTCCCACTGGGCTGATGATTGACTCCATCTGCTCAGTCTTCAGACTGCAGCCAACCTGCCAAGGGCTCTGGGCACAGGCGTGGGGCTCCCAGCGAAGTCAGCTTCCCTGGCTCTGAGAAGCACAGTTCAGGGAGGGCCAGACTTTAAATGTGCACCATCACAAGTGACTGTGGGGTAGGTGTGGTGAGGGCTTGTGAGAGGAAGGGAACAACAGGGGGTCGAGACTACAGGGGGGATGTTCATTGTTGCCAGTAGAACAAGGTTTATTGGAGGAGCAGGCAGGATAGAGTTCCAGGCGATGGAAGAGCCTGTGCGAGGATCCTGAGGCCTGGACATCGAGGTTCAGGGGTGGATGATGGTAGCAGCTTGTCTGTGAGGACTGGAAGTTTGAAGCAAGATGTATGGGGTCCGAGGGGTGTTAAGAGCAAATCTGGGGGTTCAAGCAAGAGATCTCAAAAACCATGGGAAGGGATTTAGACTCTGTCCTAGGGGTCTGGCAAATCTGACAGCCTCAGAGGGTGGTGTGTGTGTTAGTTAGTTCTCTCTATAGACACAGAACCAATAAGATAATGTATATATTCATATATATGCATATGCGTATACGTATACATAGGGAGATTGATTGTAAGGAATTGGCTCCCAAGATTGTGAAGGCCAACAAGCCTGAAATCTGTAGAGTGAACCAAGAGGCTGGAGATGTGGAGATGTGACAGTTCAAGTTCAAAAGCTTCCTGCTGCAGCACTCTCTCTTGCTCAGGTTTTGTTCTGTTGGAGCCACATCAGCTAACTGGACAAAGCCCACCCACGTGACAGAGGACAATGTGCTCTATTCAAAGTCTGCGGATTTCCAAACCACTTTCACCCAGGCTAACCTCCCAGACACATCTGGGGTGTTGTCTGAACACATATCTGGGCACCAAAGCCTGGCACAGTTGACATAGAACCATCACAGTGTCATCAGTGGAGCGTGTCACATGATCAAAACTGCGGTTCCTGGGATCCATGGCTATGGTGGGGGATTGGGTTGGTTCAGGGATGTGTGGAGAACAGGCTGGCTCCCGGGAGGGTTGGGGGTGTCTGCTGTGGGGATAGAGAGGGACATGCTATTCTGACTGCTTCTAACTGAAGGACTTGCTGAAGAAGTAGGGGTAGAGTGAGGACGCTGGGGTGTCGGGGTCCCCGAGTTTTGTGTTAAGCAGCTGGATGGGTGCTGGGAAGGTCGATGAGGAGTCCAGGATCCCAGCGACTCGGGAAAGCCACTGGTGGTGGTAGTTGAGCACATCCCCCCCTTAATGCATGGGCACAGTCCCCTTCCCATGGTGATAGACAGTCCCCACTGTGCTTCCTGTCTCTTGAGTGGCTGGTTGAATGAATCATCTCCTGGTTTCTCTCCAGGACTCAAAACCACACCCATCCTGGCAGATTCCACCGAGCACCTTCTTTTACTAACACTGTGACTTCTCCCTTCTCCCTAATCCCACAGTGTTTATTATCCAATTCAACAAATGGCTTGTTCATTCCTTGATTGTTCTTTAATTTTTAAAGGCCTTCATTGAAGTGCTCTTTATGGGCAATTGATTTCACATGTTTTATTTAAAAGGTGCAGTTTGCCAGGAGCTGCCAGACTCGGCCGGGCTGCAGAAATAAGAAAGTCTGACTGCTCTTAGGCAGCAAAGGTTTTTCTCTCGTTCACATCACAGGCCCTGATCCTTCCTCAAGCTCTGGGCTGGGGCCCCAGGTCCGACCCCACTTCAGCTTTCTGTCTTGTTTCACAATTGCCTTGGTCCATCCAGTCCTCTTGAGGGCCCCGGAGGGTAGAGAGAGAGAGAGAAGGGAGGATGCTTTGCCAGAGTCTTCAGGAAGTAGACAGGCAAACAGCAGGTATCAATTTCTCCTACATCTCTTTGGCCAGATTATGGTCATGTGGCCTTGTTGAGCTGCAAAGGAGGCTGGGGAATAGATTTCCCAGAATAGATGGCACGTTCATGAAGAGAAAGAAGTAGGTATGGGTGACTGCCAGCAGCCTGTGCCTCAGTGAAACTGGTTGTTTTGGCAATACAAATGTGGGGGCTCAGGAAGGAGAAATGAATGGTCCAAGGTCACAGGGCTAGGAAGAGGGCAGCTTGGAATGTAAGCTTCGAAAGGGACATGTCACAAATTGTTCACATTAAAATGTAAACCGAAAGCAGGAGGGAGAATGGTGCTCCGTTCCTTCCCAGCTGTATTGTTTACACATGCATAAGCACTCACCCATACGTGCCTGCACACACGCTCCCCTTCACTCTTCAAAATGAGCTGGAGGAAACACACTAGCTGTCACTGGGCAGTCGCTTGGACTACATATGGCTAATATTTTCTTTCGATTTTAAATATTTTGTGTGTGTATGCCTATGTGTGTGTGTGTGCACACACACAGATGTATGCATGCATGTGTATGTGTGTGTGTGTATGTGCACACACACATGTGTGCACATGCAAATGTATGCATGTATATGTGCCAGATTCCAGTAGAGCATTGTCCTTTTCTGTTTGGTTATGAGCCTAGCCTTTAACTGCTGAGCCATGTCTCTAAGACTTGAAGTGTCATTTTTAAGCCACTGTCTACCTTAGTTTTTGTTTGTTTGTTTTCTGGCATAGAACTCACCAAATAGTGGTCAGCAAGCCCTAGCTATTGGCCAGTCCCTGTTTCTCCAGAGTTGGAGTTACAAATGTGCACTGCCATGCTGACTTTTTGTTTGTTTGTTTGTTTTTTAAGACAGGGTTTCTCTGGCTGTCCTGGAACTCACAGAGATCCGCCTGTCTCTGCCTCCCGAATGCTGGGATTAAAGGCGTGTGCCACCATTGCCCGGCCACGCTGGCTTTTCAAAAATGTGGGCCCAAAATCATGTCTTCAATTTGCAAGGCAAGCATTTTGTCAACTGAGCCATCTTTTCCAGGCCTCACATTTTCAATCTGTTCTACAGTGAGAAAATTGCTTGTCATTATTTTATAAAATTAGGTGATTAATTTTTCTTAATTTTTACCTTTTCCTAAAAGCATGTCAAGAGGAACTCGGATGGGGACTGGAGAGTCAGCTCAGTCAGTCAGTAAGAACACTTACTGCTCTTGTAGAGGACCCAGCAGTTCTGAGCACCCACATGGCAGCTCACAACCATTTATAACTCCAGTTTCAGGGGATCCTTTACATCGTCTGACTCCCACAGGCTCCTGCACACACACACACACACACATACACAATTAAATAATTTTTTAAAAGAGCCTTAAATGTTGTCCCCAGGGCAAGTGACATCCTTACTGCTAATACCGATTCCTTCATGTATGGTCCCATCTCTTTTCCATGTTCAGTGTGATCTTGCATAATGAGTTTTGTTCATTTATTTAACTCCATGGGTTCTGACCTTGCCTGTCAGCGAGGTGCCAGCACAGCCCTGGATGGCACAGCAGGAAAGAGACACTGAGTGTGGACTGAATCTTTGAACCCAGGAACAAAGTCAGCGAAGGATGGAGGAAGAGCATGCTCAGCAGGCTAGGATCACTGAGGGGTCTCAGTGCTGGGCTGTGCTGTTTGTGTGGGGGAGGGGTTCCTGCTGTCACTGGGGCACTCCAGCAGGACCTGCTGTGAGGATTGGCATTGCGGGGTGTCTGTGGAGGTGGAGACTCTGAGAGACATAGGGGAAAGTGCAGAAACCCAAGGCACACCAGGAGCTTAGGGTCCAAGATCCAATTCAAAGCCAGACCCAGGTTCAACCCAGAGCTCGATTTAGAACTCCATGTGTGTGGCTGCCAGATGGCTTGGCAGCTGGGAAGTCTGTATCGTGTCCAAATCCCAGCACTCAGAATGCTCCACCTGCACAGCTGTGCCTCAGGCCAGGGGCTTCTCCAGCTGTGGCTTCTGGGAAGACCAGAGCCTCTGCAGACAAATAAGTGGCTCGGGTTGATGATGTGAGGACCACAGCCTGTGAGGAGTGTAAACCTGCCATGGTGGCCAACTGTGGTCACTTCTGAGCCTACTTGGGATGCCTTCCTGGACAAGACAGCCCCCCTCCCCGACTGAGTGGATGTGGGACACACTCGGACACGCATACCCATGAGCTCACGTACTGTACAGTGTCACACGTGCATTCGTGAAGTGAGGGGGCCTTAGTTTCCCGTGTGTGCACTTCTTCACATGGAGATATCCGATACACAGAAAGGTTGCACAGAAGCCTGCTCCCCTGTCTTGCCCTGTGTTGAGTCCAAGAGATTTAGGGGACAATTTCTAGTGCTGGGATCGTGTGTGTGGGGGGGAGTGCTGTTATGAATAAAATCAATGAAGTTATATTTTGGTGTTATTAGTTATGGGAGCCCTAACATAGTATGTATTTGGCTGTGTTGGAGATATAACTTCAGGGCCTCCCAGATGAGCTGTTGGGCTTTTGCTGTGTGTACTCACCTCTCCTACCCCTGCCTTTCAGCCAAACCCGAGGGCTGTGTGTGTGGTATGCATGTGTGTACTCATGTGTACAGATACATTTACCCGTGCAGGTGCATGTGGAGGTCAGACATTGCTATTGGATTGTCTTCCCTCAGCTGCTTATCTACCTTTTTTTTCTTTTGGACAGAGTATCTTGCATTTTGGTAGACAGTGCCGGGGTTACAGGCATAAGCCACTCCTTGGGTGTGGCTTCTGGGTATTGAAACACTTACCGTCATATATTTGCTCCACCATTGTGGACTCTAACACCCCAGTAATCATAAGCCCAAATAAACTCACTCTTCTGTAAGTCGCTTGGTCACAGTGTTTTTACCACAGCGGTAGAAAAGTAACTAAGACACACATACGCACCCAAAAAGACAAGAAAAGAAAGAAAACTGGATTTTTCAAGTTCCTTTCAGTAAGTGTATCATGTCTGGGAAGAAATTTGAGGCAAGCCCATTGGAGGCAGAGGCAGAGCCCCAGGCTTAAGTGGGCAGCAGCAGCATCCTGCCTCAGGCCAGGGAGGCCTGTGGTCCTTTTGATGTGTGCTTGTGGTGTGGGCAGGGTAATAGACACAGCAGGAAGTGGTGAGCCCTAGCCTGGGCAGAAGACAATGCACCCCTGATGCCTTTAATTGTGAAATTCTGATATGTGGCGCTGATCAGACTTCAGTGTTGGGGAAGTTTATTTTTAGTTATATTTAAAATAATTGTTCTAGCACTGTGGGGTGAGGGGCTGGCTAGGGCGTTTTGTATCGTTTGCAGGTGTTGGATTTCTGTGGGGGTTGTTTAATTGCTAATGATTTGCATGTGCTATCAGGAGACTACCTGAGGAAAACCCGAGCGGAGACACTCAGGGATCCACTGTCAAGTAAGGCACCGGCCATTACAGTGGTTCCCTCTGCTGAGGTCTGGCAGGGCTTGCACCTATGAATATGCCTCCTTGTCTTGTTTGCTGAGCTGCCACATACAACTATACCTCAGCCTTTTTGTCTAGAGCGTAGAGGCCAGATGCCAGCCAGTCCTTTCAATGGAGCAGTGGAGCTTGCAGGAGAAAGCTGGGAGAAGCCACGGAAATTGCACCGGGGACAGGACAAGGAAGGGGACATTCTCTGGAGGGTTAGGAGCACAGAATTGGCAGTTTGGGTGAAAACTCCCCAAATCTACAGCAGTAAGAGAGGCTCCTAAGCCCCAGTTTTTGTCTGCAATCTAGTTTTCTGCAGACTTGGAGATAGGTTCCTGAGAAAGAGGCTCTTCCCACCACACTGGCTATGCTGAGCCCAGTGTGAGCTCTGAGTCCCAGGACTAAGCCCAACAAGACTTTGGTGCCCCCAGGACCACCCACTTCCTAGAAAGGCTTTGAACAACCAGCCGAGCAACTTGGCATTCATAGTCTTTTATGAGCAGCGAGCACACCACCTTCTGTGGCCAATGGACTCTGGCTGTTGTCAACTTCACACAGTCTAGAGTCATCTGGGGAGGACGTCTCCATGAGGAATTGTCTAGATCCGACTGGCCTGTGGACTTTTCTGTGTTGGGCTATGCTGATTAGGTTAATTGAGGGGGGAAGAGCCTTACCCACTGTATACCCTCAAACTGTGAGCCCGAATGAACCCTTCCTTCTTAAGTTGTTTTTGCCAGATTGTCACAGCCATGAGGAGAGTCACTAATGCCGTCACTAACGTCATTTCTAACCTCCATAGCATTAGGGATTGCTCCCAGGGATCCAAATCACACAGTGTCTGCGACCAGGAAGCAGAGAGAGGGGGAAGCTGGCGCTCAGCTTACTTTCTCCTTTTTATTCAGTCCAGGGACATAGCCCATGGACTAGTGCTGTCCACATTTAGGGTTGGGGAAGTCTTCCTCCTCAGTTAGATCTTTCTGGAAACACCCTCAAGTCCTTTCTATCAAGTGACGTCAAATTTACATATAAGCCATGAACACCCTCCCACACACTAAGTCTCCGGAGATTACAAATAATGTTGGATACAATGTATACAGAGGTACAGAGAGTAGTTATGCAGTTTTTTAAAGAACTATGGAAGAATTAAACTCTATACATATTTAGAGTAGACACAGTTTTGCTCTGAATATCCCAATGCAGTTCACAGAGTTGGAGCCCACAGATGCAGAGTGTTGGCTGCGCATCCTTCCTGATGTGTGAATGTCCATCTGCAACAGAAACATAGCCTATGACTAGATTTTGTGTCAGTGATTTATTGAGGGGAAAGAAGAGGGGAGGGAGATAGCGTAAGACAGATAGAAATGTCTTAGCTGGAGACCAGCCTTTCTGCATTGCCCTGCAGGGAGCGCTGGAGATGGAAGAGTTCATTGCCAGG
Source organism: Cricetomys ansorgei (assembly GCA_026225945.1). Classification (NCBI taxonomy): domain Eukaryota; kingdom Metazoa; phylum Chordata; class Mammalia; order Rodentia; family Nesomyidae; genus Cricetomys; species Cricetomys ansorgei. The sequence goes on along the minus strand of JAMJFZ010002669.1, from coordinate 1,121,364 downwards.
GGAGGCCTTGGCCACCATCAGCCTGCCTTTGGCTGCCATCAGTCTGCCTGTGGCCACCATCAGCCCGCCTTTGGCCCAGGTCTGAAGAGTGCCAAGAACGAGGCCTTCTGACTGTCTCAAGAGGCAGCAGTATTTTCTGCCTCCCTTCTCAGCTGCCTGCTCACTCTCTTGGTTTGGAGCACTCCACACGTCAGAAGCCTCTCCAGTTCCTCCAGCTCACAACCTCCCCAGACTCCCTTCCTCTGGCTGTCTGCCCACTGTCTGCCAGCACCTGGGTGCTGATGATGGATGGGAAGCCAGAGCCGGTTCCGCTCCAGATGAGTTTTGGTAAGTGTCTAGAGGGGAGTGAACAAGCTTGTCTGCACTTTCCTGCTGACCTTGCTAGGTTGCACCTCCTCTCCGCGCGACACACTGTTCCCTCCCTCCCTCTTGGCAAATGCCCTTACCTCACATTTTATATGCATGGCAAGCAAGAGCATGAGGCAGCTGGCCACGAGGTGTCTGCAATCAGGAAGCAGAGAGAGATGCACACTGGCGCTCTGTCCACATTCAGGCCAGCACCAAGGCGCTGGGACCAGACGGTGACCTGGAGGGCTCTAGAATGAAGCTGAGCCATGAACCTTGGGTCACCAGCACGTCAGTGCATTCTTCCATCTCCTAACCTCAAAAGACAGGGTCCAGGAGACAGGAACAGAGCTGAGTACCCACTCGCCTCGCTCGTCAGTGTGGTCAGGGTCAGAATCACCATGGAAACAGAGCTGTGGGTGTGTCTATGAGGGAGTTTCCAGAGGGCTCTAACGGCTGAGGTATAAGAAGTGGGTCTGGGGTCTGGAGAACAAGACCGCACAATCCAAAGTGGTTTGGCAAGGCAAAAGCTTTCCCTTGTGAGGAAGGGTGCACAGCAATGGTATCCAGCGCGAACCTCACTGGGTTTCCATCCCTAGAGCGAAGGAGTCCGGTGCCTCCGTACTGAGCGCGCATGCCTGGAACGCGGCAGGTCCCGAAGCTACCTACCACGTATGCTGAGCTGTCTTCAGCCTCTCAAAGAGCCATTCCTCCCTCACCTCCGTGTGGGACCGAACATCCGATAAACAGAAACCTCTGGAATATATTAACTGAACAAAACCCCATTGTCTGCCCGTCAAAGGGCTGAGGTTGCTATCAGCGCGGGGCTGTAGCTAAGACCCCCAAGCTGTAGCCCTCCTCTCTGTGTTTCCACCAATGTGTTTTTTAAATGCCTCCATTGGTGACTTTCTATGACTTTCTTTGTCGTGTTACTACAAAAGCTTTATGAAACTTCCTCCCCTTTGGAGCATGGGAATTGGGCTAACATGCATTCCCTAACCATGGTTACTCCAGAATAAACAATCTCTTACCCCTTTTGAGGTGAGAGCCTTGTTTTTCCACTTCCGGGCATTGTGCTGCCTTACACCTTGGTTAGATTTCTGGCATAGACTGTTGAGGTTCATTCTAAGAGACATGGTGTAGGAAATCATCTCAGAACCTTAAGACTCGGGAGAAGGCTGAAGCATTAGCTGACTGGGGACACTGGGAAGGGAGCAGATAGCAGGAAATGAACCTGCTCAACGCAGGCAGGAGGGCTAGTGGAAGACCCAGGCTCTGGGAAAATCCCTTTCCCTTCTCAGCCTCTGTTTGCCAATCTGTGAAATGGGACTGAACACCTAGCTCACTGAGAAGAGCAGAAGCAACAAGTCTATTGTCATCAAGCATCCAACACACACTCCCTATGACTGACTGGTGGGCTTGCCTCTGGAGCCACAAGAAGGGGAAGCCTTACCACGCAGATGCAGAGGAACCAGCAGGCACTGGGCTTTGAAAGTCATGCTGCTGTGGCCCAAAGGGCCTGAACTTTCAAGAGCTCTCTGTCCCAGTGGTGGTGGTGGTGTGTGTGTGTGTCTGTGTGTGTGCCTGTGTGTGAGTGTGTCTGTGTGTGTGTATGTGTCTGTGTGTGTGTGTGTCTGTGTATCTGTGTGTGTCTGTGTGTCTGTGTGTGTCTGTGTGTGAGTGTGAGTGTGTCTGAGTGTGTGTGTCTGTGTGTGTGTGTCTGTGTGTGTCTGTGTTAGTGTGTGTGTCTGTGTGTGTGTGAGTGTGTCTGTGTGTGTGTGTGTCTGTGTGTGAGTGTGAGTGTGTCTGAGTGTGTGTGTGTCTGTGTCTGTGTGTGAGTGTGTGTGAGTGTGTCTGAGTGTGTGTGTGTGCCTGTGTGTGTGTGTGCGCGCCTGTGTGTGTGTGTGTGTGCGCCTGTGTGTGTGTGTGTATGCCTGTGTGTGTGTCTGTGTGTGAGTGTGTGTGAGTGTGTCTCTGTGTGTGTGTGTTTGTGTATGTGTGTGTTTTTGTATGTGTCTGTGTGTGTCTGTGCGTGAGTGTGTGTGTGTGTAAGTGTGTATGTGTGTGTGCGTGCACGCTCCTCAGGGGTGGGCTCTGGTCCTCTTAGCACTCTTCAAGTGTGCTGGCCGTGGATGACGTACGCTCAGACACAGAGATGGCTAAATATGGGGTGATCGGATGCTTGCAGCTCTTTGACATTAGATTCCGTGCAGCAACATAAACTCCGAGGAGTAAACAAACAGAGCTGACCCGTAATGTGTTTATGGTGGTTATTAAGGAAGGAGGTGACTTCTTGGCCACTCCATGGGTGACTAAGCTCTTATTTACTCCCCTCCCGCTGCACGTGGATGGCTTGCTGGAAACTGGAAACCCTGGGGGTGGATGGCAAAGCACTGTGGTGCGTACAGTACAGGAGCTTGATCCTAGGGGCCTGGAGCCCTCTGGACGCCAACCAGTAGCTCCAAACCTTCAGACGGGGATCTTTCTCACCTGCTAAGGTACCCCTTCAGTATACTGTGGGTGCTCCAGGAACAGGCTTCAGGTTTCAGCTGTGCCCTCATTACCTGGTTCAGGAGCAGAGTCTAGAAATATCCATTCCATTTTCTCTTCTGTTCAACACTGGGCTTTATCGAGGCTCCTGCAAAGTTCTGGAATCTGAGATGAAACACCTGGTTCTTTCCCCAAAGTTTCCAGTCTAGATAGGGAAGCAGAAAGAGCTGAGCATGTCATAGTAGGTTGAGCAACCCAGGGACAGAGCAAGTGTGGCTCCCAGGAGGTCTCTCTGTGCTCCCTAGGTGTGGGAGAGGGGCCTTCGTGGTGTGGGCCTGATGGCAGAGGACGTTTCCCTGGCTGTGGTGGTCTGGGCAAGATTAGCTAGAGGCCCTGCTCACCACTTTGTCATCCTGGGAAGACTCAAAGCTCTTCCCAAGATGGTGTTTGGGTGGCGCTAGATCTCATGGATAAGAACCTGAGTCCACTGTATCTCATGGACTCACTGATCTCATCTGCATCCACCCAGCCTGGAGCTGGACCATTCCTGTGTTTCCAATAGAAATTCCGAGCACACTGAGGGTGTGCAGGGGTGTGAAGGCCTGGGAAGAGGAGGTAGGATGTCCACCACAGCAGCGCCGCATATGACTGCGTACCTGGAGGACCCTCTGCCTGCTCTACATCAGGCAGCTGTTGGCCTGGACTCCCAGATCTTCACAGTCTTATGGACCGAACTTGGCTTGCTTCTCCCACTGTTCCTTGCCCCTTCCCAAAGCAGGCTGCCACTCCTCTGCTCATGTTTGCCTGTCTGCTTCCTGTCCCCCAAGACCCAGCAGGACAAAAGAAAGATGTCTTATAGAATGAACACTCGCCATTGGTAGAGGGGCGTAGCACACAGCGGGAGTCCTTGCTCTGAAGCCCCTCTACTTCTAAATAGCCCTGACCTTTCTGCTTTGGTCAGAACTCTGCACCCCTCCTTTCCTGGACAGGGGCGTGCTAGCCTTGTGTTCTCAACTCCCTGCCAGCGTGGAGAGGAAGTGACAACCCAGCCTTTCTTTGTGCCACTTAACTTCCTGTGATTCTCAAGGGGGCGTTTGTTCCACTGTCTTATTTTATGGGTTTTTCTGGCCCTTGGCAGGCAGTCCGGCATGCATGTGTTTGGGGCTTTCTCCCCTAGCTTCCTAAAAATATCTTTCCTTCTAGAAGCTTCAGTTTTTCAGGTTTTCAATTGAAGTTTTTGATCCAAATAAAATACATAATAAAAATTGAGCATCATAAAGGTGGATGGGCACTGGGGTCAAATGGAACGTATCCGTGGCTTATAATGCTTGGCCACAGCAGGGCATTCCAAGCTGCAGAGGGTGGACACCGCACCTCCAGATACACGGCCCACTAGGAACAGTATAGGGAATCACAATGTGGAAACAACCTGCATTTCTAATAATAGAGGTTAAGTAAGCTATGACCAATCCACTTAGTGGAGGGTTATGCAACTGTTTAAAAAGAAGAATTTACAAAGAGCAATTTAAGAATATCATGCTTACATCCAGTCTCAAGTAGCGGGTGTTGGGGAGTTTGTGCAGCTGGGTATATCATATCTCGGCAGCTCTGGCAAGAAGCACAAAATAGAACAACGTGTTTAAAATAGACTCCACCACTACTATGAGGGATTCCAAAACCATCGATGTCTCTCTGTTCCTCCCACCAGTGGTCCAGCAAGGGGCTGTCTCTATCCGGCCTCTCCGGATAGACACTTCCCCTGTGTGGCCAGCCTTTGTGAGCAGGGCCTCAGCCACGGGCCTGAAGGGGTGATATCACAGGTCAGGTCCCACTGAGGTGCAAGAGGACCTTAGCTGACTCAGGGATCCCACCATTGCCTCCCTCCATGTGTATACAGTAGCCTTGGTTACCAAGCAGCCTGTCTTAGAGGTACAGTCCCTGCCCTGGGCTACCCCAGTTGATTCCTTCTGACCCTGTGAACTCCCAGTGGGAGGCGTGCCTCATCTCCGTGCCTGACTGCTGCCCACCATGATGATCATGAACTCTGAAACCGTAAGCGAGTTGGTAATTAAATGCTTTCCTCTATACGAGTTACCTTATACAACAACAGAACAGTAACTAAGGCACCTACCATGGAGATCTCTGCACACCCCTGTTTATCGCTGCTTTATTTACTGCACCCGAGAATTAGAACCAAGCCAGTCGGCCCTTGACAGATGAACGGTCCCTGAAACTCTGGTATGGGTATAAAGCGGAATACTATTCAGCTCTAATGAAAACACAAACCCCAACATTTACAAGAATGGACTCAGAATGTATAATATTAACCAAGGTCACGCAACCTCAGAAGGAAAAGCCTTGTGCTCTCCCTTGGAATCTAGCCAACGGTATTTGTGTATATTTAAACAAATGTTCATGTGGGTTCAATATAACGTGAAAGAGAGGAAACAAGAAAGGCTAAATCTAAGGGGATGAGGAAGGGCTGAACGCAGGTGATGGACACAAGTTATGAATGAGGATCTAGAGCTAATTCTTTTTAGCTCTAACTCTGTCACGGATGTTTTTGTTTTTGGAGTGAACAAGCACATACAAATATATTAGATAATGAAAATGTAAAACCCAGTGTGAAGTTGCAGAGCTTCAGAAAGGCCATGCTAACTACGGAAGTCACTAGGTGTACAGACTTTTGAGTCTGGTTAATTTTACTGTGTGATGTTTATTTTTTTTTAAAGGTTTTTTTTTTTTATTGCTGTTGTTAAATAATAAGGTTTATAAAATTAAAAAAATTAAATAAAAATTAGTTAATAATAAAATAAACCCAAAGATATTCTAAAAATTTTACTTGGCGTGTATGTGCGCATGTGGGTGTTGTGTACACATGTAGTGTGCATGCTCATGGTGACCAGAGGAGGACAGCGGGTGTCCTTAAGCCCTTGAGACAGGGACTCTCACTGAACCTGGAGCTGGGCAGGTGGCCAACAAGCTCGGGCCATCCTCTTGTCTCCCCCACAATGCTAGGGCAAGGTGAACACAGCCGTATCCAGCCTCTTATGTGGGTGCTGGGGATTTGCACTCAGACCCTCAGAGTCACACAGCGAGCACTCTCCCTTCTGTGTCATCTCTCTGGCCTCCTTTTCTTTATAAATTACTTGAGAAGCCTGGAAATGTCCCATGCAAGTTTGACTGTGCAGCTTCGTTTGATGACTTAGAAGATCAGGACCCTGAGTCCACAGTCCCAAGCATCAGCAGCTGCTGAAGAACTTCAGACAAGTTAGGAACGCTGGCTGTGACCCGAGTCCCCGCTGTCTCCTGCGCTCCACACAGGCTGCTGAGGTGGTTGCCACTCTCCACTGCACCCGGTATGAGGCTTTTTCTCTTTGGTAACTGTGAACCATTTTCCCTACTAATAATTTTGCCAAGAGGGGAAAAGGATGGACGTACTGGTTCTTGGTGGAACTCTAGAACAGCCCTGGCATTCTGTATGCAAATGAAGTGCAAAGAGAATGTCCTTGACCTTCGTTAAAGTAGAAAGTAAACTCCAGGGTCCTGGTCCCTAGCCCTCCTGCTCCCACTCTTTTCCAGGCCACTGCTCACATCTGTTCATCTTGGAGCCTCAGCTTTATGCACCATGACACACCTTCCCTAAACCCTCCTGTCTCTGCTCATCCATCTTGGTTGTGCCTCTTGTTGACCTGCTCAGCTCTGCCTTCCAACACCACATTCATCTCCAGGGACAAAGGATCTATCTTCCCAGACTACCAGGCAACCTTTGATCCTCTTTCCTGGGACCTTCCTTCCAGGCTCCTGCACTGACACCCTGATGCAATTCATCCTTCGGTCTTGACCTTTGAATATTGTTCTCAACAATGCCTTGGATGAAAATGCAATGCTGGGGCCGTCTAGACAGCTCGGCAGGTAAAGGCATTTGCCACCAAGCCTAATGACCTGAGTTCTATTGATGAGATCACATAGTGCCAGGAGAGAACCAACTCCTGCAAGTGGTCCTCTGACCTCCACACATATACTGTGGCATGTCCATGTGTGTACACATACACACAAACAAGAAATGCAATAACAGTTCTAGTGCAATGTTTAAGCCTTGCTGTCACTCTGATCAGGGTTGTGCTAAGGTGGTTTTGTAGGGTGCTGATATTGAAATGAACAGAACTAGAGCTATCTTCTTCACTTTTCTCCTGATTCCTTATAGTGTCTGCCCTTGTGTACAGAGGCACTGTGACCAGGGCTGCCTTGGGAATGGGGTCACTGTGTGCTGTGAGCGGCTGGCTTTCTTGATTTCCAGATTCTAGGGCCTTCGTGCTTGGTTGGCTGGGTTGAGTGGGTTTTCTGGCTAGTAAGTCTGCCATACAGCTCTCAGCTCTCTGACCCCCTGTCCTGGGCTGCTGCCAGCAGCTATCCAGTAAGCAGAAATCCCTAAAGTGATTAGCCACACCAAGGTTTCGGGTTTGTAGCTGCCTTCCAGATGCTAATGTAATTAGGCTTTTACTACCGTTGTCCCCAGACAGGAGGCAGGTCTCCAAGGATGTCTGTAAATGCACATTAGGCTCACAGCCAGGGCTGCTTCTCATCTCCAGGGGGACCTCTTTGTAGGACTTTTTTTTTTTTTTTTTTTTTTTTTTTTTTTTTCAGCAGAAGGGATATAACAGACAGGTCCGAACTCTCCAAATCTACTTCTGAGAAGCTACCTCAGAGCCCCTCGGGATGCTGAACCCAAAAGACGGCTCTTGGTCCTGGAGGCTGCACCACATCCACTTGGGGGTACCGGGACACAATACAAGCCAGTGGCTAGGCAATCCCACACCCACTGCTTCCCCAGCCACACTAATGAGCAAGTTGTTTATGAGAGAAGGAGGATGTCTGCCTTGTACACAGTTCATGGTACGGCCGGGAAAACAACCCGTATTCCGGGTTCAGCCTTCTACTGGGCAGGAAACTAGCCTCTTCATATCCAAATTTGTATCCCTGTTGTGCACTCAGGGAGGGTTCAAAGGTGATGCCCTTCCCGAGGAGGTCTAATCAAGGATGAGGGGTGCTCAAACCAACCTTGCTTTCCCAAGTACAAGAAGCCATGCTTAGGGACTAGGCATTACAGTGGGTTCCAGGGACTGAACTCAGGTCATTAGGCTTGGTGGCAAGAGATTTAACCACTGATCCATCTTGCTGGTCCACATTCTATCTTATAAAATGAAGTGTCTTTTCTTTAATTAGCGTCTGAAATGTTGTTTCATTCTGGCATTTTCATATATACCCTGTTCTTGTTGATTCTCTCCCCTATTCCCCCCAGATTCCACCCTGCCTGCTTTCTCCTGGTCCCCCTGGTTCCCAGTAGTGCCCCCACTCTGTGTCCATGGTGCACATATTCTATTGCCCTCTTTCTTTCCCTCGCCCATGAAAATTTCCTTTCCCTTCTTATGGTTCCCTTTCTACTGTATGATCCACACAGATGCACATGTGAAGGAATTAATCCACATATGAGAGAAAACACGCAGGGCATATCTTCCTGAGTCTGCCTTATCTCACTTAAAACAACAATTTCAGTCCCATCCGTTTTATTGCAAATGTCATGACTTTATTTTTTTACAATTTCAAAAAAAACAAACAAAAAAAAAACAAACCAAAAAAACACCTAGAAGTAAATCTAACTAAGGAGGTGAAAGGCTCCTACAATGTAAACATTCTTAAACAGAATTCATTTTGTTTGTTCGTTTGTTGTCTTGGAGGAATATCTAGAAGCTGATCCTGGTCACAGGTAAGTCCATGCTGATTTTTCTAAGAATCCATGTGAATCAGCGCTCATGAGAGTGTACTGTGTCAGGGCCTACAGCCCACACTACAGCTCCATGTGTGCCATGCTCTTGTCCAAATTTGGTTTAGTCAGATTTTATAGTTTTAATTCTTCAAGAGTTACCAATATTTCCCATTGCGGCTTTAATTTGAATTTCCCTAATGAGAAGGAATCCTGAACATTTTGTCACACACTTATTAACTATTTGTAGCTGGGCATAGTGGCACTGCCTGTGATCCCAACACTTGGGAGTCCGAGACAAGAGAATAGGGAATTTGAGGTCAGCCTGGGACATATACCAAAGCCCTGTCACAAACAATGAGAGAGAGAGAGAGAGAGACAGACAGACAGAGAGACAGAGAGAGACAGAGAGAGACAGAGAAAGAGAGACAGACAGACAGACAGAGAGACAGAGAGAGAGAGAAACAGAGACAGAGAGACAGAGAGACAGAGACAGAGACAGAGAGAGAGAGAGAGACAGAGAGACAGACAGACAGACAGACAGAGAGAGAGACAGAGAGACAGACAGAGAGAGACAGAGACAGACAGAGAGAGAGAGAGACAGAGAGGGACAGAGACAGAGACAGAGAGACAGAGAGGGACAGAGAGAGAGAGAGACAGAGAGAGAGAGACAGAGAGAGACAGAGAGAGACAGAGAAAGAGAGACAGACAGAGAGACAGAGAGACAGAGAGAGAGACAGACAGACAGACAGAGAGACAGAGAGAAAAAGAGAGAGAGAGACAGAGACAGAGAGAGAGAGAGAGAGAGAGACAGAGAGAGACAGAGAGACAGAGAGACAGAGAGACAGAGAGACAGAGAGAGAGAGAGAGAGAGAACCAACCAGCCATGGGAAAGTTCTGCCTTGTTCTCATTGCACCGCCTCTCTGTTATTAAGTTATCTAGAGTTTGAAAATGCATCCTGGACTCCAGTTTCTCCTCAGACATACATTTCATTGGTCAGTCCTTTCCTTTCCTTTGTGCTAGTTACTCATATTGGAAGGAAGGGTGTCCGCTGTGCAGAGGGCTTGATTTTGATAGATTCCAATCTGTTAATCTCGCTTTCGTCTTTTCTGCTGCTTTCACTGTCCTGCCTCGGAAAGTCAGACTTACCCAAGACAGGACACTTCCTGTCTTGTCTTCCAGTTTTGACTTCGGCCTCTGTGTCCACATCTGCAGCCACACAGGCTAGCCCTCCTCAGTGATGACTTGCTGGAGGACACTGGGCAGGGCTGGGGAATGTTGCCGAGCAAGACAATTTTCTCAGCGACTCCAATCCCCATCTGCCCCTACCATGATGACAAGCCACACCCCAGCGTTCGTGAGAATTTCACTGGTGTTGACATTTGGACCGTGGCCCATTTTGGACAGCTTTTCCCAGTGTCAACTGTCATCGGACAGTTTGCACCCAGCCAATACACATTCCTGAAGTGTCAGCCTGTGGTCTGACCATTTCTCAAAGCGAAATGGGCAAGGATAGGGAAGCAGGGTGACATCAAGCAGGCTGCTACATCTTGGCCAGTCTCCTCCATTTCTAGAGAGGAATTTTTGGCTGTGCTCCTGCCAGCAGAAGGAGTTGCATAAGAAACCAGTACCCACAGGAGGAGCCACTGTGAAGCCACTGTGACCGAAGGCCACACTCAGTGACAGCCATGTACAGCCCATTTATCCTGACACTGGCTGAAGTTGCTCGGGGCCCCAGATTCCAGCTCCGGATATGTAAGATGCCTTTCCCCTCTTCCTCATCTTTTGAATTTGAACCTATCATTTAAAGCCTTGTTTTGGTACCCTCCCAAAAGGTTTCCCAGGTTTACTTCTGAAACTGCAGTTGCTGGCATGTGGGAGTTCCCTCACATCCAGACTTAATGTAAAGTGTTCAAGACAAGTGGTCGCACTAGAGGCTGCCAATTCGGGTTTGTACCCTCGGTCTTAATATCAGCTCTAGGATGCTGGGTCTGTCTGTTTCTCCAAGCCTGTGTACTCACTTACAAAGTGGGGCTCAGATGGGGGACTTGCTCACCAGCTGCTCTGGGATGTCTGTGAAGAGCTACAACACCAGTCTGAACCACTGGTCACACTGGTGGCTGCTGCTAGTGTTCAGAACTTCATGATTATTTGGCTAATTTTGTTTTAAACAACAGTGGCTATTTTTATCTGCATCCCTTTTTGCATTACAAAAGAAAGATACTGTGCCTGATCGCTGAATCCCAAACTGGTTAGGTTTTCCATCGTTCTGACAAAAAAGCTGACATATGTAGCCTAAAGAAGGAAAGGTTTAGCTTTGTTGGCTTACAGTCGGAGGGCGCACAGTCACTGTGGAAGGAAGTCACTGTGACAGGGTCGTGAGGCAGCTGGTCACATCGTGTCTGCAGCAGGGAGCAAAGGGTGATGAATGCTGTTACTCAGCTCACTTTCTCCTTTCTATTTTAGTCCAGGGCGTCAACCCCATGGTGTGGTGCCACTGATTTTAGAGTGGGTCTTCCCATCTCAGATAACCCTATGCAGTTAATGGCTCATAGACATGCCCAGAGATTTGCCTCCAAGGCAATTCTTGATCTTGTCAGGATGACAATAAATATAAACATGACAGGCAGCAAAGGTTGGGTATCTCCATTTTGCTTCTGGCCCAAGGTGAGGAAGACCATCAAGGCAAGCTCTATCTCCTACCATATCAGTAACTACAGATTCATTAATGGGTGACTCGTTGATGCAGCCAGCACTCTTATGGACCAGTCATCTCTCAATAGCATCACAAGTTGACCTCCAAGCCCTCAACACAGGAGTCTTCTTTGGGCTTGTATTCTGACTATGACACAGCTGTACATAGAAACACTCTGCAAATGTCTTTTACATACAAAATGAAATGAACCACACTCGAAAGCTGTCTTGAAAACACATTCTCTTCTCAGCCCCATGACTTCTGGGGTCACCCGGAGGGTGAGCGTTCTATCCGAATCTATGCGGTCAGATTTATCTCCTGTGACTGCTTGAGCCTTGCATGCCAAGGGAATGCAAGGCCAGCTTAACCTTCATTTGCATCTGTGTATTTTTGTATTTCATGCAAGCCATTCTTGTGTCCATTCTGTGCATACAGAGATCTTAGTATAGCTGGCAATCAGATTTCTGTCTCTTAGATCATTACGAACCAGTTTCTTTGCTATCAAAAATTCTGTCAGATATCTTGTGTGTATGTGTGGTGTATGTACATGTGGGTTCCGGTGTGAGTCTCTGTGTTGTGTGTATATGTAATATATGTTCATGTGTGGTATTTATGATGGTGTATGTGCCTGTGTACACCTAGATGCCAGAGGAGGACATCAGGTATCCTGTTCTACCGTCCTTTGCCTTATTCCTTTGAGGTAGGGTCTCTCACCAAATTTGGAGCTTGGCCCGCTGGCCAGCAAGTCTCAGTAATCCTCCTGTCTCTGCTCCCCCACCACACTGGGGTTATAGGTGAGCACGGCCAAACTTGAGTTTTCACTTGGGTGCTGGGGATTCAAACTCGGGTCCTCAGGCTTATACAGTGGGCTGGTTGTTTCTGTTAACAGACCTAGACATGCCTTGGAAGGGGGAATCTCAGTTGAGGAGTCGCCTCATCAGATTGGCTTGTGGGAGTGTCTGTGGGGGCTCCTGCGTCAGGTTCCGTTCCTTGGTGATGCTTTGTGACCTACAAGTGTTAAGATGAGACAGACCTGTTCTTCCCCAAGCTGCTTTTGGTCCTGGTGTTTATCACAGCAAGAGGAAGCAAACTGGGACACACAGCAAGCACTCTTACCCAAGTCATCTCCTCCGTCCCTCAACTGTAATTCTTAATGCCCATGGTATGGGTGTTTCAAAACTAATACTTGGAAGTTTCAGAGGCAGCTCGGTGGTCAAGAGACCTCCGTGCTCCTGCAGAGAATCTATGTCCAATTCCCAGCACCCAGTTGTCAGTCACTCCAGCTCCAGGAAGCCTGACAAGCTCTTCTGGTCTCTGAGAACATCCACACACACGACGCACACACAGACAGACACACGCACATAAGTAAGAATAAATCTTCTTTTTTGTGGGGAGCATTGTTGGAGTGGCCTTATTTAAATGATGTCACAAAGTATTTTTAATATCAAATGGATATTTAAAAATAAATCTTAAAAACGAGCACACCTTTTCTCCCAGCACTCTGGAGGCAGAGGCAGGCGGATCTCTGTGAGTTCGAGGCCAGCCTGGTCTACAGAGTGGGCTCCAGGACAGCTAGAGTTACAACAGAGAAACCCTGTCTTGAAACAAACAAACAATCTTTAAAAACCCTGATATTTGCATGTTTATGTATCAGACACATTTAGCAATTTCTGTATTGTGGTTTTTACTTTGATTTATGCTTTAATATTTTTCCTTTTAAAATATTTTCATTGTATCCATTCACTGTACACAAAACTACTATACAAGGACATTTTTGTACACATATGTATTGTAGGTGGAGCGTATCCCACCCGTACCTTCTTACCCACCCCTTGAATCATTGTTCTTGTTGGAATTCTGCCCTTTCCAAGTTCCTGGTGTGGGACATCACAGGATGCAGGGTGGGGGCCGCTGCCAGTTCTAACCCCTGTTTTGGAAGCTGACTCTACCCTGCTTCTTAGCCACTCCCCACTTCTGCACACTGAGTGGTGGGGGCAGGGAATGGGCTGAGGGGATGGGCCAAGGCCGGCTTCACACAACACCCAATAACATGTGGTCCAGAGGGAACCAGCTTGTTTTCCCATTCTTGGCTCCTATACACAGAAGTGTTTGCCCTGCAGTGTCCGGGAGAGTCACGGAGTTAGAACAATAGTGAATGATTTATTTGGTAATGTGTGTTTGAGTCCAAAGTGTTGCTAAGCATGCTAAGCAGCTGTCCTCCCTCCTCCTTTCCAGCCAGCAGTTTCCAGATATGGCCAGGAGGAATTTCACTCAGTGTGCGAGCGTTCTCAGGGCTGTTTTAGCTTGCCTCTCAGTCTTTCTAGCCTTTGCCTAGTGATCACCATGCCTCTCCTCCTTTTATCCACGTGGGATCAACAGTATGCAAATTAGAAATTCCCAAACACTTAGCGTTGGAAAGATTTGTTACAAAGGAGTTCCGATCCAGTGTGTAAAAGCTTGCACTCCTTTAAGTTTGGACAGTCCATGTCATGTCTAAATGTCTACACACTGGCAAGATGTCCTGGCTGATGGTCCTCCAGGATGGGGACAACTTTAGGGAGGGTCCTTCTACCTCCTTGGGGTTCAGTGCTACCCCACCTCCCGCACCATCTCAAGTCTTCCCTATGGCTAGAAAAACAATCATGAGCTAAACAAAGTCTTCCCTCACATCTGGAGTTTTTGTGGCATTCCAAAGGGCTGCAAAGTGTTTGTTTCCCCCAAATGAACCCGACATAAGCCAAGAGTTGATTTTATGCCTTGTCAAGCTCTGGAAAACATTTAGTGTGTTCGTCTTGAAGCCAAGTCTTGTTGGTAACTGATGTGTTGCTCTTTGCAATTATGTCATACCACGAACATTTTCTTACGTCACTGAATGTCATTTTTAATGGCAGCCGAGTACCACATAAAGTTTTCATATCATGACTGATTGCTGGATATTTCAGAATACCTTTATCTTAATTCAGTTCAGTAATTTATTTGCCAAATGCACAGGAAACTCAATTATGTACTTCTGGTCAATCAGTAAGACAGACCTGGTCTTTAAGACGCTCCTTAAAGTGTGAAGAGCTTGTGACCCACTTGTGTTAGAACAAGGAGACTCACGGGCCAGGCGTCTCTAAAGAGGGGGGACTCCCCCACAACCTGCCACTTCTCTCTAACCTTGGAGGAATAGCGTGCTCTGGTTCTGTGCTGCACCCACTGTGTAGGTGTGTGTGTGTGTGCACACATGTGTGTATCCCACATTAGACCAGGCACCAGCAGAACCCTCTTCCTCTCTGTCTCCATCTAGGGTAACTAGTTCTACCCATTCTGTACAGGTATGTGCCAGCTCATGCTCACTTATGTTGCTCTGGGGAGGGGGGGGCACAGGACAACTTTAACATCATCCTTTGGAAGGCCATCTGCTTCCTTTGAGAAAGGATCTTTTATTGGCATTGGCCTGAAGCTTAGTAATTAGGCTATGCAGCCTGGACAGAGAGCCCCAGGGGTTGGTTTGTCTCTACCTCCCCAGCGTTGAGAGCCCACACAGCACCTTGCCCGACATTTTTCATGGGGCTTGAACTCAGGTCCTAATGTTCTTGAGGCAAATACTTTACTGACTGAACCACCCCTTCCCCACCAGCCCTCAGCTGGTAGGTTTTTAAAAGCACCAGTATCAAGACTGACTCTCTACTGTGACAAGGCATGCTGATGAATTGTTTATCAGCAATCACACTCAGCGACATTACACATGTACTAACTTTGTTACGAATTCTACCGGCACAGGGACATGCAGGACATCATTATAAACAATGAAAAGCTTCGGTATCTTTATTGTAAATTGCATAATGGGTTCTTACAGAAAGCCCTTGGCAGGCTTGACAGTCGACCTCGGGCTGCAGCAGACAGGGGAGTACGGCTTTGCTGTGAAGCATGCTTAAGTTTTCATTTACATTCATGAGTCAGAGGAAGTGAGGAGGTCGAGTCAGAGCTTCAGTTACCAATGACTGGAACGGTTCCCTCGATTAGATGTAGGGCTTTGATTCCTGGAAGAATCTTTTCCCTCTTTTATTTATTTATTTATTTATTTTTTTAGTACAATTCACAATACACCGTAACATCCGCAGATGTACTCAGGGGTACCTGCCAGGTCAGAGCTTCATGGTTAGTGTTTTCTCCATTCATTTGTGTGGACTACACACAAAGCGAGAACTTTCATTCTGCAGATGCTGCCACTTTCCCAGGTTCCACCCGGCAGATTGACAGACCCAGACACCCTTGGAATCACAGGACGTGGTCATGTAGCTAGGCTGTGATGACTTATGAGCATCTCCCACCCCTTTTCACCCAGGTTTATACGGTTTAAAATTTAATAACATCTTGCTTGGTAGTGGTGGTGCATGTCTTTAATATCAGAAATTGGGAGGCAGAGGCAGGTGGATCTCTGTGAGTTCCAGGCCAGCCTGGTCTACAGAGTGAGTTCCAGGAAGGATAGCCAGCCTACACAGAGAAACTTTGTCTTCAAAAAACCATAATAATAATAATAATAATAATGATAATAATAATAATAATAATAATAATAATAATAATAATAATAAACAACATCTGAGCCAAACATTTTTGCTGATGTTTTGTCTTTGAGACAGGATGGTTTCACTGTGTGACCAGACTGGCCTGGAACTTGTGATTCTTCCGCTTCAGTCTCCTGAGGGCTGGGTTATAGATGTGTGCGCACTTTTTATAAAACCTCTGAAAATTTAGTAAAAAGCCCTTACATAGCAAGAACATAAGAACCAAAAGCAGTGCTCGCACACCGTGGCCTGGCCTGGCCCTTTCCCCCGAGCTCCCCAGGCAATTCCAATGCAGGAAGTTGAGACCTTCTGCCTGGGGAAAAAACCTTGAAGTTTGGTTTGTTTGCTAAACTCCATCAGTTCATTTAGAAAACCATCCTATTTGGGATGAAACCTATCCTGAAACAGTTACAAAACCTGTAATTTTCAAAACCTTATAGTACTGTTAAAAACGGGTTGTGTCTCTCTTCTGAATGTAGTATATGCAACGCACGTGCTTTGCAATCTGATGCTTGCTAT
>JAMJFZ010002669.1:960000-1102500 GCA_026225945.1 Cricetomys ansorgei | reverse complement strand
TATATAAATATAAATATTTAAAAAGCAATCTGATAACAAGTCCATGAAACAGGACAATAGCAACTATGTTCTCCACACCTAGGGCCCATGGCCTCTGCGACTGTGGGCTTTTGATCAGGTTCACAGAACAAGGCATGTATTTCCTCCTATGGAGAAGGCCTCAAATGCAAATCCCAAAGTGGTTGGTAACTATTTACAGCTCTAGAGGTGGTGGGTGTAGCTGAATGTTGCTGCTGGGGCTGCTCAGCAAGGGAGACAAGGGGGCATTTTCATAGATGCAAATCCTGCAGGACCTCAGCAGAAGGAACTACCATCCTGGCCAGCGCTAGACTGGACAGCGGAACCCCAAGCGTCTGAGCTCAGGTGTTTTCATTGATCCAGAACTCCTCAGATGCTCTCCTGATAACACGTGCAGATCATAAGCAATCAAACACCCCCTACATAGATCCAACACCTGCAGACAATACAAAACGCTACGACCGAGGTAGACCCTCACCCAACAGTTCATAAAACATATTTTAAACACAACTAAAAATAAACTTCTACAACAAGTGGGACCTGGGAGAATGGAGACAATAAATAAGGCAGATTAAAGTCTCACACAATAGCCAACATTATTTAGAACGTCGGACAGTTTGTTCTGAGGGTTAAGAGAGGTCATGTAAAGCATATAAACATAGCAAAACATTTTTTTTTAAATAGAAGCATATAAACAAGTAACGATAGCCAGTTGTAATGAATAATCGGAAGCAAGCTCCTATGTGCTATACCTGGGAGGCACATGAAAACATACTCCAAGAACAATTCCACATTTTGAAGAAGCTGAGGTCACAAGACCCTTGTCTTGCTTTCTTGGTGTTTTCTCCCAAGCACTCAGCAGTCTCCTCCCCGAGTCCACTCTTGGACCATGTTCCGACGGTAGCGGCCGTAACACATGCCGCTATTACACCAATGGGCATCTAGATCAACCCCCCGAGCCCGCGGCTCAAGGAATGTCATGGAGGAGGAGAGGAGGAAGGATGTGAGAGCCAGGGGACGAGGAGCAGTGCTGCGAAACATCTCCTAGACATGGCTGTCACACGCCTGACCGCATAGCAGCTGTGGCGATCTGCACAAGATCTCCATCTTGCCAAGAAGCCCAGTCATCATTCTAACTGCTCGCACTAATTAGACTCGGTAGGTTAACAGTGGAAATATTTTAAAAGAGAGAACATGAAGGGGTTGGGGGACATGCTATTGGCAACTGGGGGAGTGGAAAGAGGGAGCTGGAGGTAGATATGATCAAGACACACTGTTTATAGGTATGAAAATTTAAATAATACTAAAAAAAGAGATGATTGACCAACATAATTAAACAACTTTATGACAAAAATTGGCCCTATAACACCATTCTATCACATCAACCACTGGGTCTAGACTTTTTAAAACCTTTCCACTCTTTCACCCCACACTGAATTTTCTCCTAATCAACACACAGCTTCCGGAAGCTTGGCTCGGCCCTCTTTCATCTTCACAGTTGTCATGGTGATCACGTAAACATACGGGATTTTGTGGCACCAGCAAGCTGTAGCCCTCCCGGGCATTTAAGCAAGCATTCCTGTTATGTATTATATATAACCTTAAGACAAACAACCACAGGCATGCTTTTTCCACTCCTTTTCCCCTTGTTTCTTTTGGATTTGTTCCCAGAAATGGAATGAACTGAAATGATGGACTTTTTTATTTTTTGGCTCTTGGTAAGAAAAGGAATGTCACCAGGAGAGGTTATTAAATGTGGTTCATTGCCCGATTCTGATAAGGCTAGAGGTGCGTAACGGGAGTCCCCACTAGGGGCTTGGCATGTGGAGGTTTGATCGGCTTCAAGGACTAATCGAATTAACTCTCTGAGAGAAGGTGAAAGGTCAAGAGTGACCACAACCTGTTGCTATTTTATTGACAACCTGGTGTGTGTCAGCCATATTACATTTATTTTATGTCTGCAACCCTAATGGTGTGTGTGTGTGTGTGTGTGTGTGTGACAGAGAGATAGAGGAGAGAGAGAGAGAGAGAGAAAAGAGAGAGAGAGGTGTTCATATCATTTTATATAGAGAGAAATCAATGCCGTATAACCGGTAGGTAGGTAGTGTCAACTTTACACAAACTCGAATCACTTGGGAAGAGAGTCTCAATCTGGGATTGTCTGGATCAGGTTGGCCTGTGGGCGTGTCTGGGAAACTGTTTTAATTAAATTAATGGATATGGGCAGGCCCATGCCACTGTGGATAGCTGCATTCCCTAGGCAGGAGGTCCTGAGTGTATAAACACAGCGAACAAGTGAACACACATGCATTACCTTCTCCCTGCTCTTTGCTGTGGGTGTGACGTGAACAGCCGTTGGCGGTCTCTACCTTGGCTTTCCCACGACACCGGACTGCAACCGGGACCTTTGAGCTAAAACAAGTCGTTACTCACTCAAGCTGCTCTTTGTCAAGATATTTTATCACAGCGTCAGCAATGAAACCAGGATGGATTGGAACGCAGTCCCGCAAGCCTTTATATTGTGCCCCTTTCACTACGCAACGTTGTCTTGAAACCCACTTTGATTGTAAACCCATGTCATGTTTTGTTGACTATGTTGACCTCCAGCCTCCTCTAATTGATATTATCTGGGGCACCAGGTCACAAATGTATGGCACCCACCCACTTGGAAAGCTCACCCATGCTGGCCTTGATTGAACTTAAAACTGGGGTGGGGCTTGCTCAAGTTCAACCCAATGAGTTAGCCTCAGGCTCCAGCTCAGCAGCCCCCATCCTGCTCATTCCTTCTGTCCGGCTCTGTCCCTGCCCTCCAGCTTGACATCTGCATCTCAAAGAGAGCTGACAATAACACATTCCGCAAGCTTTTTCAGGGGAACTCGTTGAGAATCCATTTACTCAAGAGTCCCCTTTTCAGATGTGGAACCAAGGGTGTGGCCAATTCCTGAATCCCCATCCTTCTGGCCAGACAAAGCTGGGCCCCAACTTCCCTGCCACTTCCCAAAGAGCAGGAAGCCTGGACAGAGGCCTCTGCCAAACCTCAAGTGTCCCTTTCCTTCCGAGTCTGAACTGCTGGGCGAGGATCCTGTCACTCGAGGTACCTCCCTGTGTGGTGATTATTTTTCTTTACTCCCTGTGGCGCTCTCAAAATAGGTGTGCGGGAACCGGCTGTGTTTTACTCACTGAGGGAAGGCGTCTTTCAAGAATGACGGGGACATCCTGGGATGGAGTCAGGGAAAGGGAAGGCAGAGAGACAATTGTACCTTTGGAGTTGGTCATTCTGGTTGGGAAATTATGTCTGGTGCTGAAGGTGCAGGCATTAATGAGCTGAGGGGTGGGGAGGTGGAGGTGGGGTGTTCTGGAATGGAGGCCTCTGTTTACAGGAGTGGCCTGAAGTAGCTGCAAAGCTTATTTCAAGTCAGTTTCTTCTGGTGAAATCCACAGGTCCATAAAATGCACCACCTTAAAGCCTGCAGTTCATCTGTACCTAGTAAATTCACAGCTTGGTCTGACCACCAAACTGTCTAGCTCCAAACCATGTCGTCACCCCAAAAGAAAATCTTGTGTCCATTAAGTTACTACCTATTCTGTCCCTCAAGCACCTGGCAGCCACTAGTCTACTTCTGGTCTTTGTGAACTGTGGGACCCCGTGGGGCTGAGGAGCGGGTTGAAGCAGCTGGGAAACGCCTGGCCCTCCCAGAAGGTGAGAGAGTTGGAGGACTTTCAGCAGCTCCTCGTCTTTGGCCCTGGCGAGATCCCAGCAAAGTATTAAATATTGCCTGTTTCACAGAAGCAAAAGGAAAATTTGGCAAGTGCTTGTCCGCCCTGTGGCTGATAACCTTTCTCTTTGTCTCTGTGAGAGCAGAGGCCAGGTGCCCGCCCCACATGCAAATAAGACTCCCCACCCTGAGTACCCAGAGCCCGCCCCTCTGGGGAAGATTTAGGTAGGGGAGATTCAGGGTTAAAAAGAGTGCTACTTCCACCAGAAGGACTCCTGGGACTTATTTATTGCGTCTTGTTCTTGGCGCGGGGGTCAGAGTCCACGACCAGGTTCCAGAAACCCACGTTCCTCAACTTCCCATGCTTTTCTGCTGCTCCCTCAGCACAAGTTTCCCCACTCCTGGCCAGGGCAGGAAACCAAGCTGAGACTCAGCCGACCTCGGGCTGGGACAGAGCAGTGACGTGCAGGAACACAGACACACACACACACCCCGAACCAACAGTGAATGTAAGAGTTCTGGCAGTTTCACAGGAGTGGATGCCTGACTTGGCTTCCTTCACTTGTCATGTTCAAGGTTCATCTCTGTGGGGGCGTGTACCAGGGCTTTGTTCTTTTTAGTGACTCTGGTGGTTGAATAAGAATGGTCCCCATAGGCTCAAATATTTGAAGGCTTAGTCACCAGGGAGTGGAACACTTTGATAGGAATAGAAAGATTAGGAGGTGTGGCCTTGTTGGAGGAAGTGTGTCACTGGGGTGACCTTTGAGGTTTTCAAAGCCCATGCCAGGCACAGACTCTCTCTCACTTCCTGTTGTCCACAGATCCAAATGTAGAACTCTCGGGTACTTCCCAACACAATGCCTGTTGCCGTGGACATGGTGTCTCTTCACAGCAATAGAACAGTGGCTAAGACAATGATTGAATATATTCTGTTCCATGAATAGACCACATTTGCTATTTCATTAACCTATCAGTGGACACTTAGGTTGCTTCTGTCTCTTGGCTACTCTGGGTGTTCATGCAGAACTGCTGGGCCATATGTCTGTACCATTTTCAAATTACACTAACAACATACAGCATCACTATAGTCTCACTGACACTGGCTGCTTTCTGTATCTTTGATTATAGCCAGCTTTGTGCACGTGTCATTTTGATTTGCACTACTTCAGTGGCTAACAATGAGAACATCTTAAAAGGAAATGCCTGAGCTTTTAAACAGGGAAGATTTACTTTTACTTTCAGAGCTGAAAGGGCTTCCCAAAGCCCTTTTTGTTACTTCCCTAGTCTCTCCCATTTTACAGACAATGAAATAGAAATCTAGAAATCACGAAGCCATACAGTAGTGGCTGAGCTAGGGCAGGAAGTTAGACATCTTGTCTGGACTCAGTGCACCCCATTCAGCCTACTCTTCACAATGTGGGCAGTTCATGAGTCTAGAACATCTTAGCCTTGACTCTGAAGAAAGCCCCAAAGCAGTTGATCCATGGTCCTGTTGATATGGCTTGCTGCCACCCAACAACAGAGACAGGAGCATGTCTCTGGCTATAGAGAGCGAAGCCAGCAGGATTACACACTAGCTAGCTTCCTATATTCTCCTAGATATTAACTATCTCAGCTACTTGTCTCTCCCACAGCTTAGTCTGATCATGCTTTCACTTACGTGTAAATGGAGGGGCGTATGGATGGTTGGGTGGTTGGATAGATGGATGTTTGGGTATACAAGTGTGTGGGTATATAGCTATATGGATGGGTGTTTCGGTGGAAGAGTAGATGAGTGCGTGGATGGTTGAATGGATGGATGGATAGGTAGGTGTATGTTTTGAGTGGATAAATGGATGGATGGGTGGGTGTTTGAGTAGATGGGCAGATGGATACATTGGTGTATAGGTAGGTAGACAGTTGGATGAGTAGAAGGATGGGTGTGTTTGGGAACATGATGGGTAGGTGATGGATAGATAAATGAGTGGGTATCTAGGTACATGGATGGATGTGTAGAAGGTGTGGATGAGTGTTTGGATGGATAAGTAAGTGGATAGATAGCATATGGGTGGGTGTCTAGGTAGCTGAACGGACAGGAAGATAGGGGACCTCCCCTCTCCTACTGCCTTCTTTTTCCACAGCTGAATTCTCTGTAATCGCTGTTCCCTGGTTGGTGTTTACAGACAGTAGGTGTACTTGTCTTGAGTGTCCGCCTCCTCAGTCCTTCCCATCTCTTCTCTGAGTTCAGGCTTCCTGTAGTAATTTTCTTATGAGTTTCTTCCCATTAGCACACACTTCGCTTAGCTCTCTCTTCTTTTTGCAAACTTCCCTCTTGAACTCATATCTTTACTTAGGTGAACTGTTTTCTTTCTCCTTTCCATTGATAGGCAAGTTCTTGACGACACCCTCCCTAGCCCCTAGTGCTGACTCTTGCTCATTCTTAAACCAATCCTTAGGCTTTCCTGTCCCCACCCTTGAAATCAGCTCTCATTGAGGTGAACTGTATTTGTCTAAATGCAACCAGGGCCCTTGAGACTTGATCATGCTCACTGCCCACCACATTTAAATGGCTGGCCCCTCCTCCTTAAACTTGCTCCCCTTGAATTCTCCAATAGTCCCCCTGGTCGCCCTCCCTGACACCCTCATCCTTCCCCAGCCCCTCCTCTTGTAGCCAACCCTTATATGCTCCACTGTTCTATTCTTGGATAACTTTTAAAAATTATTTATGTGCACATGTGTGTATCTGTGTGTGTCTGTCTGTCTGTGTATTTGTGTGTTTGTGCATATGTATGTGGGTGCTCAATGAGGCCAGAGACGATATTGGATCCCCCGAAGGTAGACTTATAGGCAGTTGTAAGCCACCATGTGGGTGCTGGGAGCCAATCTCTGGTCCTCTGGAAGAGCAGCAAACACTCTTAGCCACTGAACCACCTTCTCTAGCCCCCTCTTGGCTTTTGTTTTATAACGCCAATTATTTTTACATCGCAGATATGAGCACCGATCAGCTATGGCCCATGGATTTCTTTTAAAAGTCTTTTTCTCTTTCCCCTGCCTCTGCATCCACCCTAAAAAGCTGACTTTCCGTGAACATGTAGTTTCCTCAAATGAAGACCTCAAACACCATGGCCAAAGTGCATCCTGAATTCATCCTCACATTTGTTTCTCCTCTCTGACACCCTTGTGCAGAGTGCAGACGGGTGTTTCTTTGTGCAGCATATCGTTTTTGAGTTACTTTTCTGTTGCTGTGTTGAAACACCATCACCAAAAGTAACTTACAGAAGGAAGGGTTCATTTGAGCTAATGGCTCCGGCGCGTAAGAGCCCATTATGGCACGCAGGCTCGTTAGCAGACAGACATGGTGGCCGAATCAGGAAGCTAAGAACTCGCTTCTTCAACCTCAACCTCAGTCGTGGAGGAGAGGAAGCAAATTGGAAGCGGCTCAAGGCTTTACTCTCAAAAGTCCACTCCCAGCGACATACTTCCTGCAACAAAGCCTCACCTCCCAAACCTCCCCCAAACAGCGCCACCTACTGGGTACCAAGTGTTCAAACACTGGAGCCTGTTGGAGACGTTTCCCATCCAAATCACCGCGTATGTGTGTTGTGATGCTTGCTTCCAGCTCTTACTGAGGCATCATATTGTTTCTTGTTTTATGAGCTACCCAGTTGCATGTCAGCAACTGGTGCTCCACAGCACCAGGTGTGGGTGTAACCCAGTCAACAGTGGACTCAGGGCATACATGTTAAGATTTTCTACTTTGTATGTAACCAATGGCAAGGCTGTGAGCAGCAGCAGCAGTCTTAGGAGAACCAATCCTAGACTCACTGGAAAGCCTTTCTGCTTTCCACCATGAGTTGAAGCAGCACAAAGCCCTCCTCAGATGCAGCCAGCTAATCTTGGATTTCCAAGCCTCCGGACCACCAGTGTCCTTAGCTGAGATTCTTGTTTGCAGCATGGGGCTTGGTTCTGTGTTTCTCTCCTAGTGCTAGACAAGAGCCTCTGGCTGGAAGCTCTCTGGCCTGAGAGAGTCCTATATCAGATGCAGTCCAGGTCTGTCACTCTGGGGTCATTTGCAGGATCTCTGAGTGCTCTCTTAAGGGTGAAGTCCTGCAGCTACCTGCTCCATCCGGAAGGAACATGCGTATGTGGTACGTCAGTAGGAAGCTTTGTTCAGATGGCTGGATAATTCCATGTGGCTTATTGTTTTATATTGAATTATTCTGTGATAAACCTAAGTCATTTGAGAAAACCATCTCTCGGCTTCATTTATTATGTCAGAGCCAGTGTGGGGTGAGGTGTGTCACCCGTGAAAGCTTGTGGGTGCCTTTTTCATTTGCTATGATTGGAACATGTTCTCCAAAGCTTATGTTTGAAGTCTTAATTCCTAGTGTAACAGTACTAAGATGAGGTGGAGCCTTTCAGAGGCCATTAGGTTCCTGAGAAAGATTAATGCCTAGCTCTGGGGATCTGGGCGAATTATCTCAGGAGTGGGTGAGTTTTTGCCCTCTGAGGACTAAGTTGGTTATCTCTAGAGCTCGTATGAGCACACAAGGCCGCCTGCCCCTGGCGTTTTGTGTCCTCTGTACACACTTGGTTGCTTTTCTTCTTCCACCGCGAGTTGAAGTCACGTGAAACCTTGAAGCCCTAGCCACATGTGAACACCTGGCCTCGGACTTCCCAGACTTTGGAACCATGAGCCAAAGTAAACCTCTGCCTCAGCTCATGTTCTGTTGTTGATAACACAAGACCACAGGCTGGGTAAGTTGTAAAAGAGGTTTATTTTGGCTCATAAGCCTGGTCTGAGGTCAACTGGCCACATCTGGTGGTGGCCTTCTTGCTGGCAGAGTGCCAAGGCCTCACACAGCATCATACAGGTTCTCTCTTCTAGAAAGTCACCAGCTTTGATCACGACGGCCCTACTCTGGTGTCCTCAGATAATTAATCATCTCCCCAGGGCTGCTTCCCCCTCATCCACCAGAGTTGGGTAGAGACCTCGTCTTTAAGACTTCACAATGGGAATGAGATTTCAAGAAGCATTCCAGTAGGAGAGTTCCTATTCAAACCGCAGCAACCTCTTTTCTACATAAATTACTCAGTCTCGAGCATTCTGTTAGAGTAGCAGAGAGCAGTGCAAAGGCACCTACTTCCTTCCCTCTTCTCACGTCACTCAGGGTAACTTACCTAGTCAGTGCTCTTCCCGGTACCCAAGCCTAACTGTGGTGCCTTCTGCTCCCACGGTCTACATCCCATAACCAAGCCCTCGCCGTCCTGCTGATACTACCTCAACAATGTCTTAAAAGTTTGTCTTGTCTGGCTCAGCCACAAAGCAACTGCTTTTCACGGGTGGACAAGTCACCTTTCCTGCGCTTCCGCTTCCTCATCTGTGAAATGACACTGAATCTTGTTACCCTAACAACTGTTAATAATGACCCCCTATTCCCCCTAGAGCTGTCTTGGCTTGGATGTAAGCTAAGCGGCCAGACCAGCTTGTGTGGGCATTATGGTGCTTCTTCATGGTTCTCTGCAACTGAGAAAAATCTTTTTTTACCTTGCTCATTAACATAAATAAAAGTCATCGGCCATCCTTCACGTTAGAACTACATTTGTAGATTTTAACTGCGTGCTGACTGGTTCTAGGTGTCCTTCCCTGGACAGTGTATGCCCTCTGCCAGTCCCTTTGTTCTGCGCCCCCCCTTCCACGGGAGGCCACGGCTGGTGACAAGCTAATTAGGGATGTGAAACCCCAACACCTCTGTATCAATTTGGAACACCTCAGAAGATCCATTCTAGCTCCAGAAGGGTGTTATGAGAACTCTATTTTGGGGATCAGCTTTCTCCTGCCCCCTAACCCTAGCTCCTGAGAGCTGCCCAGCATCGCTTCTGAATCCTATCTCCCCGATTCTGAATCCCTATCCCATCCCCCAGTGGGATTCCTCTCTGGATCTGTTTCCCAGGGATCGGAGACCTGGACTATAATGGTTGTGGTGGTCAGGCCCTCCCAGCAGAGTGGAAGTAACCTGAGGGTGGAGCTGCGTGGATTACCCATGCTGCACTTGGAGGTGTATGTGAATTGCTGTGCTGGCTTTGGAGAACGGCACACACTCTGATCATCCAGTCTCTGGGGACAGATCTTGACTAGCACTCAGAACTTCCCCGATATAGGGAGAAATGCTGAAGATATCCTACCCATTATGTGACTCCACAGCCTACCCCCCAAAGGGAGCTGCTCCACACGGACTCATTAGTATTCCTGAAGCAGATCACATGCAGATTATAAATAAAATCCACCAGGAACTCCATGTCCATGTCAGATTTTATGGGGAACCATGCTGCGCGAACTGTCCTGTCCAGTGTGGGGTGTCTCTAGGAATTCCAGTTTAAAACAAGGTTGTTACAGAGAAGGGATTGTAGACCCGGATGTGTGTACTCATAGTACTGCACTGACTTGAAGTCCCCACAATGTGTGGACATGGAGTATATTACATTTTATAATCCATAAGGGAGAAGCAGAGACCATACGATAGCCTGGACTGGAGGGATGCACTGGGACCCAGTGACTATTTGGTACCCACCACCACTCTCCTTTGAGAGAGGAAATGGAGGCTCATGAATGTCTCATACCAAAGGCAGGGTGCCTGCCTTCATGGAAGCCCAGGATCTGCATTCAAACTCCAAGCTTTCTGTGTAACCTGGAAGCTTGGTACGTAGCACCCAGAGGAGCTATCTCTGCAAGTCACTGCAGCATGGTGCCCTGGTCTGAGACTGTTCCTTATAGGGTGGTGTGTAACTCAGACCCTAAGCCTACCTAAACCTCCAGTCTTCATCTGCTGCACCAGCTTCACCCCTGGTACCCGGCACCAATCCCTCCCACAGCATAGCAGAGGCCAGATACCTGTCACAACAGGGCCTCAGGGATGTGCTGATTGGTTGTGTCAACTTGTCACCCGGAAAGAGGGAACCTCGACTGAAGAATTGGCCAGATCAGATTGGCCCATGCCATGTCCATGAGACATTTTCGTATTTGCTGATTGATTAGGAGGAACAAGGTCACAGTAGGTGGTACCATGCCCAGGCAGGTGGGCCTGGACTGCATGAGAAAGCCAGAAAGCAGCTTCCTCCGTGGTCCCTGCTTCAGTGCCTGCCTCCAGGTTTCCATATTGGCTTCCTCCAATGATGGAGTATCAGTTGGAACTGTAAGATGAAATAAACACTTTTCTCCTAAAGTTGCTTTTGGTCAGTGTTTCATCACAGTAACAGGGATGCTAACTAGAACAGGAGCCATCTCCAGCACTGGGGTCAGAGACCCTGCTCTCCTATAACTAGCGTATCTCCCCGCGTAGAGGTATGTTAAGAAACCCATCACCCATGATAACTGCATCTACCAAGAAGAGTGTGTTCCTCCCTCCCAAATATTCTCCCAGCCTGTCTAATTGGGAGAAGTTGGGAAGCCTGAACACCTGCATGTACACAGCGTCCACGCTTGCCTGACGCCAGTTACCCGGGACTCTTGTTCAAATAGCCCTCCTGAGGTCTACAATAGCATCAGGCTCTCCCCACAGGCGGGTGGAGGGTGCCCAAGCTCTGCAGGTGAGGGCTGTGACTGGGCAAGTGTGAGATCCACTCCACTTAGGGCGCAATGCTCTACAGCTCTAGTTAGAGACAATAGCTACTGGTGGCCGCAGCTGCTTCCAGGCCTCTGGCGTCAGTTCCTCCCTTTGTCAATGTATATCTGAACACTCCCAGGCTCCTCGATTCTCACGCCCGCACCTTGCCCACACCCTGCACTGGCTGGGCTGGGCAGTCACCAACCAAATAGCCACTTCCCTGAGTGAGCGTGGTCCCACTGTTTCACACACCACACACACGCACACACACACACATTGAGATCTCAGAAACAATAAACTCCCTTGGTGGCAGTCAACCTCATGTGTCCACCTGTCTTAGCAACTTGTTTTGGCAACAGCCTGATAAAGTAACCAGGGTGGAGGAGGGGGTTTCCATGTATTGGCTTGCTAAGTCTTGGGATTACAATACAGGAAGTGGTTGCCTGGCTGTTTAGTCTGAGTAGAGAGGGCTTCCCCTCCTCTCTCTCCCTCCCCCCTCCCGCCTCTCATCCTCCTCCCCTTCCCCCTCCCTCTCCTCTCCTTCCACAGGCACCACACCTGACCTGATTGAATCTAGAAGAGAGCCCGGATTCCCATCAGCTCTTAGGGATTGACTCGTATGAGAGTTTTTATGCTCTGTTTTCTGAGGGATGAGCCACTGTGGATCACAGGGTAATATATTCTAGGGACATTCTCCATCCCCCACACTGCCCACAGGCTGTGGATTTCTAGACTGTTTAGAAATTGTATTACATTTGACTCAGAAGTGTCCTCTGCTCGTGGACTTCCCGTTTCATCATGCTCTCATCTTCTCAGGCTATACAACTGTAGGGAAAAGAGTGAATTACACGTCACATCGGAAGATAAAGGGAATGCATGAAGATTAGAATTGAAGTTCTGCTGTGGGAACGGTTTGTGCCATTTGCTAGCTGTGTGTGTGTGGCCTTAGAAGACTTACTCACCTTCTCCATACCTTGACATAGAATACGGGGATAAGGAGTAGGTTGCAAAACCGACCACAGTCCTCCGCCTCTGTTTAGACATTTGCCACGGCCTTTTCAGTCCTACCAGCTGAAAAGTGATCCCACCTCCCCTTTCTCCCAGAAGACACTGGGTCAGCACACATCCGTAGACAGACTTTGTGCAGTGGACTGCTCATTCAGCAGGGTTTTCAGGCCTTCTGGGTGCTGCAGCTGCAGTTTGAAACCTGCTTTGAAAGGTAGATGCACGTTTCTAGAAAGAGATAGCAACAGTTTAGACTCACTGTGCACTTACCGCACACCACTTAGATCCCAAGGAGGTGGTTAAGTATATATTTTACTGCTGACCTTTGAAGGCTTGTTTTGTGTGTGTGCGTGCATGTACACATGCACATGCATGGACATATAAGGGCAGGTGTCTGCTGAAGCCAGAGCTACCAGGAGCTGGAATACCAGGCAGTTATGAGTTGCCCAAAGAGGGTGCTAGGAACCAAACTCGAGTCTTCTGCAAGAGCAGCACACATTTAACTGCTGAGCCATTTCTCCAGCCCTGTCACTGTTGAGAGTTAAGTACATTGGAGTTCGTAGAGTAATTTGGACATAAATACTTTGTTAGATGTACGCACAGTTAGTATGTCATGGTAACTTCCTTCTGCTTAAGGGTAGCTTCAATATTTTTTACATATGTATTTATTTTGAAGTGTGTAGGGGGTTGCTCATGCTATGGCATGCATGTGGGGGTCAGAGGTCAGCTCCTAGGAGTCAGTTCTCTCCTTTCACTGTGTAGATCCTAGGAATTGAACACAGGTCTTCAGCTTGACAGGAGATGCCTTTGTCTGCTGAGCCATCTTTCCAGACCTTAATGCTATCTTTTGAAGAGCTGAAAATCTGGATTTGTACGAAATCCAATTCATTTTCTCCTTTATGTTTAGTACTTTTTTTTGGTCCTACATTTTTGCCTACTGCTAGCTCATAAAATGTCTTCTGATCTCTTCTGAAGTTTTACGACCTTAGCTTTTAGCTCTATGACTCATTTAAAATAAACGCATTTATGCCGCCGACGGCTGAGGGTTCATTTTCTCGCCTTAGCGAGTCACTCCACCATTGTTTGAAAAGACTCCTTGTGGAATCACAGCAGGAACTTTGCTGCATGATTCTGGTCTGGTCCTTTCTCACCAGCTCCTTAAACTGCAGGCCTTGACCCCTTACAGGGTGCCGCATAACCGAATGTAGGAGCTTGGAAACAGTAAGAGGTTTCTGAACACCCAATGCCCCCAGATTAATTCCAAACCAACCCCGCCGTGAACAGGAGGTGTTTCTGGAGGTGATCATCGTGTTGCAAACTGCAGCCTTGGTTCTGAGCACAGCACACGCACGGTGTACCCTGGGATTTGCATCACGCTGCAGAACACCAGTAAGCTCCATTTGCAACACTTTGGATCGTATCCGACTACGGTGCGATGCAAACCACATTGTTTTCACTGTGGAACAAAGTTTTCTGCTCTTACGGAAAATGAACGGTTTAATTACAGAAACCAGTGACTTCCAAGATTTCCCTTCCACTACGACTCAGCCCGAAAGTAACACATTAATCTATCTTTAGATTGTCTTGTGCTAAGATGTTTGGATTTTAGAAGTAACTATTTGAGTTGCTAACTTGACTTTAAAAAAAAAGAAAAAAGAAACAACTTCAGATGAATAGTCCTGAAACTATTCTTCTGCCGTTTTGTACTGTGTATTTAAGGGAAGAGATGTTCTCAGCATTGGTGATTATGAAGCTAAAGTATGAATCATTGCTGAACGGTGTTGAAGATCCTCTGCACCCTTTAATTCTTTATGTAAAAATCAATGAGCAATCCATCTCATTAGTGTGTGGATTTGCTCTGGGCGTCAGTAGATGGTAAAGTTATATGTACACAAAACAATCATTGTCAATTAAATTCTTTTATGACCTACCATTGTGAGTGCTTGATTTGTGTATCTATTTTATTCACCTATATACCCAGGGTCAGATAGAAAGTTCCAAGGTATAAAGGGGGTCACAAGTGGAAAATTTGAAGACCCCGCTCCAACAAGTCAACATGGTCTGGGTAGCTGAAGACCACAGAGACTGCCCACTCACATTCTCAGAGGCCCCCAAACCAAGCTGTGGCCAGCCTTGCCCTAGCTAAGAGCTCCTGGCGAGAGTCCTTCCAGTCTTAGCTCCTGCTGGTCCCAGGTTTTCCTGAGCTTGTAGCCGGTGCACTCCAGCCTTCCACGGGCTTTCCATGGCTGTCTCCTCTGGATCTTGTGTGCACTTGATGCCTTGAGAGCCAACCATTGGATTTAGGGCCATTCTAATTCCAGTGTGATCTCATCCTGTCGAGGTGATTCTTGATGTAATGACTTAATGGAATGGCAAAGATTCTGTTTTAAATAAGGTCACATTAAGAGGTTCTAGGTGGGAATGGATTTCTTGTTTTGTTTTTTCAAGACAGGGTTTCTCTGTTGTAACTCTGGCTGTCTTAGAATTCACTCTGTAGGCTGGCCTTGAACTCACAGACATCCACCTGCCTCTGCCTCCTGAGTGCTGGGATTAAAGGCATGCACCACCCGATTGGGAATGGATATTTAAAGGACAGGTGGAATTCTACACTCTACAGTTATTATGTCCCACTGACCTATTTGTTCACCCTGCTTTTTTTTTTTTTTGTGGCGCTGGGAGTCAAACCCAGGGCCTGGCACACACAAGGCAAGCACTCCACACTGAGCTGCAGCCTCCAGGTCTGTTTCCCCCTGGTGCTGACACCACACTCACATGACTAACTTCAGCTTGAGATGTGTCTTTGATATGAAGACATCAGCAGACACCCCATCTAACTCTCTCTCTGCCTCCATTTGTTGTCTCTTCCCTGAGCAAGCATAAAGTTTTCTTTGACCCCTCTGGGCATCTGAAACATGTTTATTTTATTATTCTGTGAGATTCTGTGCCTTGTAAAATTTTTCTCCACCCAGAGTGAAGCGTCTTAGATTCTTATTATTCTTATTACTCAGCATATTTATTGACTCTGACTTAGTAATGATTTTTTTTTCATCTTGTTCTGATTTTCTTTTATGGATGGAGTTTATTAATTATATTTTTATTAATTATTTTAGAATTTCATGAATGTATACAAAGAATTTCCATCGTATTCACGTCCTCTCCAACTCTTCCTGGATTCTCCCATAGCTCCCTCCTAGTTTCCTGTCATTTTTAAAAAAGATTCACTGAGTCCATATAGGGTTGCCTGCATGTGAATGGGTGTGCGCCATCTATTGGAGCATGGTGACATACCAGAGGGCTACACCCCTGAGGAAAAATAACTTCCTTCCCAGCCATCAGCTGCCAATAGATTCTCACCTAGGGGTAGGGAATCCTAGGCTGATGGAAGTCTGACATTTTATTCACAAACTCAATAGTATTATCAACCTTAAACCTCACAACCTGTGCTCCAACCAGGTCTGCCCATCCATCCTCAATGAGTCAACCAAAGAGTCAAATGAACAGTAGGAAACAGGAAACAGAGAGGATGGCTACATTGGGAAGAGGGACAGAGATCCAGTGAATCCTCCAAGTCCATCTTTGGGGTCCTGAAGTGAGACCGAAGTGAAATAGAGGGCCAGAGATGTGCACATCTAGGGAGCTCCTGCCCTGCGGGGTGGTCCCGCCCACCACTGACCTGGTTTCCTCCTGTGGGGCAGTCTGACATGTTGTTAGAACTGTGTGCGCTCTCCCCCCAGAAGACAAGTTCCCCTCTGGCTGATAGACTGAGAGACACAGGTGTCTGTTCAGAATAGCTTCATTTCTGTTTGGTACTGACTTATCTTTTTCACTCTTTTGGTCTCTGTGACATTTTTTTCCTGCTGCTTCTACCTGGTCACATGGAGATCTGAGTAGAAAATGTACTTTATAATTGTTGCACATGTGGACACATGCAT
This sequence comes from Cricetomys ansorgei, assembly GCA_026225945.1. Classification (NCBI taxonomy): domain Eukaryota; kingdom Metazoa; phylum Chordata; class Mammalia; order Rodentia; family Nesomyidae; genus Cricetomys; species Cricetomys ansorgei. The sequence goes on along the minus strand of JAMJFZ010002669.1, from coordinate 1,086,246 downwards.
GCATGCGTGCGTGCGCGTGTGTATGTGTGTGTAAGCCAGAGGTCAATCTTTGGTGTCTTCTTCCATTGCTGTCCACCTTATCTTTGCAGGCAGGGTCTCTCACTGAACCTGGAGCTTATCTACTCTGTTAGACTAAGCTGTCCAGCAAGCACCAGAACAGTGGTTCTCAACCTGTGGGTCATGACCCTTTGGTGGTCAAATGACCCTTTCACAAGGGTCATCAAAGACCACCTGCCTATCAAATATTTACATTACGATTTGTAACAGTAGCAAAGTTACAGTTATGAAGTAACAACGAAAATAATTTTAAGGCTGGGGGTCACCACAACATGAGGAACTATATTAAAGGGTCGCCAGTGTTAGGAAGGCTGGAACCACTGCCCCAGAGAACCTTTTGTCTCCCCTTCCCCAGTGCTGGAACCACACAGGTTTGGGAGCAAGACTGGCTTACGTGGGTCCAGATCTCACAGTTTAATGGTTGAACCATTAAACTCAGTCCCCGCCCCCCACTTTTCTTCTTTTTGGAAAGGTCTTATTATGTAGACCAGACTGGCCTGGAACATGTTATGTGGACCAGGCTGACCTCAAACTTACAGAGATCTACCTGCTCCTGCTTTCTGCCCTTGACAATTCTTGTTTATTGATGTCATCAAAGACACCATTACCTAATTAGGGAGACAGTGTGAGTGAGGAGTTTCTTTGATCCAGCTACCACCAGACTCCCTTATCCTAAAGACTCTAATAAAGCTGGAAAGCCATTGGCATGGAATAGCAGGGTATGTCTTTTTCTCAGCCCCATATGTGAATTGTACATCATATCCCCACTCTGACGTGGGTCAAAACCTAAGCCTCCCCCTGCAACACCCCCTGGGGGGGGCAGTTAGCACTTGAAGGGTCCTGGCCAACCCTGTTGAAGCTAGCGTAGTGGGGTTTTTTTGGTTAGGATTTGGTTGATTCAAGTCCGTTGAACTCATAAATGTTTATTGTGGTCTACTATGTTTGCTTGGCCAGATTTGGGGTTGGAGTATTGAAACAGAGCATTCTTAGGGCATGCAGACACTCCTAATAAGGCAAGGGAACACTTGCATGATTAACTCTTCCCAGGCCTCCCTTCTGAAGTCCCTGTAGCCGTAAGAAGGTTACTGGTCTTCAGCGCTGTGCAACCTCTCTGCTGACAGTTTCTTCCTCTACCAGGCAGCCAGACTCCTACACTGGTAGTATTTTCTACTCAGAAGCTCTGCTCAGACTTAAGAGGGGTCTGCTTTTAGCTGTGAGGCAGGCCAGGGACTATTCTAGCAGGGGTACTCAGGACAGTGGTGGAGGCTGAGGGATTAGATCGGGGCGGGGGGATTTTTGTTTTTAGCGTATGGATGTGTGTTGGTTGACTGGGGCTGCTGTACAGAAACACCATGAGCAGGGCAGTATAAACAAGTGGATATTCATTTGCACGTAATCCTGGAGGATAAAAGCCCAGAGGCAAGACTGCTTCCTTTCAAGTCTTCTCTTTCCTTGGGTTGCAAATTGTCACCTTCCCAAGGCCTTTTTATGTAGCCTGTATTCCTGGAATCTCTTTGTGTGTCATAATTTTAAATTTTGTTTTTTGAGACAGGACCTGGGTGTAGCCTGTGCTGTCTTGGACTACAGTCACCTGGCTCAGCTTTCTTTCTTCCTTCCTTCCTTCCCTCCCTCCCTCCCTTCCTTCCTTCCTTCCTTTCTTGAAAGTTTTTTTTTTTTTTTTAGTGTGTATGGCTGCATTTGCCTGCATGAATGTGTACCACGTGCTTGCAGTGCCTGAAGAGGCCAGAAGAGGGCATCAGATCCTGTGGACCTGGAGTTACAGACAGACGTGAGCTGCCACGTGGGTGCTGAGACTCAAACCCAGGCCCTCTGGAAGCACAGCCAGTGCTCTTAAGCGATGAGACATCTCACCATTCCGCCCTCCTTTTTTGGCCGAGAATATGTAAAGTAGGCTAGTTTGGCTGGCCAGAAAAACACAAAGACCTGCTTGTCTCGCCTCATCAGTGCTGGGATTGCAGGCACCTGCCACCATCCTGGACGTGACTTGGGGATTGCACTCGGGTTTTTGTGCTTACCTCCTGACCCATCGCCCCACGCAAGTTTGAACAAATACAGAGGCTTTGTCTCGATGTGCACACACATTAAGAGACCACTTTTCTCTTCGTTGCATGTGACGATAATCTTGCCATTTTTGTGCTTTTGGAAGTCATGTCTGTTGAAGGTCAAAACTTGCTCTTAATAGCTGAGCCATCTTTCTAGCCCTAACCTGAAGCTTTTTGGGCACTGACAAATTTCTATGAGCAGAAAATTCCACACTTGACCTCCCAGGATGGGTTACAGTCAGACATAGGCACGGAGCAGATACTGTCTAGAATTCTGGTCTGTGCACGTTGGGTAAATGAGTCATGCATAGATTGCCTGTTTAGAGTCCTGAAGGCATCTCAGAGGTAAAGGCAAATATTCCTGGAACATTTCTGGTCTCAACTTTTTCAGATAAGGTACACTTAGCCTGTGTTTTTGAACATTACAAACAAACCACAACAGAAAAGCAAAACAAAGCAAAAAAACAACAAAACCCAGCATAAGCCAGAGCAGAGCAGAGGCTCTGCAGAGAGGTGGAGAAACCCAGACAGTGGGCCTAGCCTGTGTGTCCACTCTGCTCATTTCTGTGCTGTCACACTATGTGTTGGCATCAGCCATGACCTGCTTTAATCTACCTTCTCATTTCAGTAGACCCTGCTTTAGCATCTGGCACACAGTAGGACCAAATGAGGGTCTGGCAGGGGGGCGGATCTCAATGGAATTTTATTCATCCATTAAGAAAAAATGAAATTTGTGATTTGCAGGGGGAAAATGGATGAAACAGAAAATATTATAGTAAGTGAGGTAACCCCAACTCAAAAAGACACACAGCACATCTTCTCTCTCCTATTCGGATCCTATTCTCAATTTCATATGTATGTTTCTTTCTGGGAGTGAGGGAGAGACGATGCCAGGAATGGAGCCTGTGAGAGAGAAAAGAATTACTTTCAGTAGATGATTACATTGTGAGTCAATGTCAGTAAATGTTATCTCTGCTATATTAAGACCTAAAAGTTGGGCTGTGTTACTGTCCGACCATTTATGAGACATTTTACATTCCTGCTTGTGTTCTGTTAAAAATTGCTGCTCAGAGCCAGGCAGCAATCTCAACACTTGGGGGCGGAGGCAGGTGGGTCTCCCAGGTGAGGCCAGGCTGGTCTACAGAGTGAGCTCCAGGTCAGCCAGGGCTGCACAGGGAAACCGTGTCTCGAAAAAGGAGGAGGAGGAGGAGGAGGGGGAGGGGGAGGAGGAGGAAGAGGGAGAGGAGGAGGAAGAGGAGGAAGAGGGGGAGGAGGGGGAGGAGGAGGAAGAGGGAGAGGAGGAGGAGGAGGAGGAAGAGGAAGAGGAGGAGGAGGAGGAGGAGGAGGAGGAAGAGGAGGAGGAGGAGGAGGAAGAGGGAGAGGAGGAGGAGGAGGAAGAGGAGGAGCAGGAGGAGGGGGAGGAGGAGGAGCAGGAGGAGGGGGAGGAGGAGGGGGAGGAGGAGGAAGAGGAAGAGGAAGAGGAGGAGGAGGAGGAGGAAGAGAAGGAGGAAGAGGAGGAGGAGGGGGAAGAGGAAGAGGGAGAGGAGGAGGAGGAAGAGGAATAGGAGGAGGAGGAAGAGGAATAGGAGGAGGAGGAAGAAAGAAAGAAAGAAAAAAGAAAAGAAAAAGAAAGAAAATAATTGTAGTTCAAACTTATTTCCAGATTCATCTCCCCTCTGATTAGTAATGCTACTGAAAATGTAGGGTTCTGTTTCTGCATATTTTTACACATTTAACTGCTTCTACTGTTAAGATTCTACTAATCTTACCAGGAAATGCTTTTTCTAGTTTCCTTGAGACAAATTTTCCTGAATTTTGGGAGGCAAATGTCCCATGTGCCTGGTCCTCCCAGCTGGTGAGTGGGCCGGTGGAAGGCAACACCATTGTTCCAGAACAGCCTTGCCACTCAGCAAAGCCTGTCCGGCCTGCGGCCTGCTGCCAAGTCCATCTCTGTATTATTTAAATTTTTAATATTTTACCCATCATTTTTTTTTGTACTAATTTGGACTTTTAAAAACATTCCTGGGGACTGGAGAGATGGCTCAGAGGTTAAGAGCACTGACTACTCACATGGTGGCTCACAACCATCTATAATGGGATCAGACGCCCTCTGCTGGCAGGCAGGTGTATGTGCATAGAGCACCCATATAAATAAAATAAATAAATGTTAAAAAAATTCCTAAGAATCATATCTATCCTTTTAAGTTGTTTTAATTTTAAAAAAAGATCTTTTTTTAAAAAATTATGCGTATATGTGTGTCTGTGTGGGTATTTGCAGAGGGCAGAAGAGGGCATCAGATCTCCTTGGTGCTAGAGTTACAGGTGGTTATAAACTTCCTGTTACAGGTGCTGGGAAGCGAATTTTGGATTTCTGCAAGAACAATATGTACTTTTTTTTTTGCAAGACAGGGTTCTCTGTTGTTACTCTGGCTGTCCTGGAACTCACTCTGTAGACCAGGCTGGCCTTGAACTCACAGAGGTCCATCTGCCTCTGCCTCCCGAGTGCCAGGATCAAAGGCATGCGCCATAACCGCCTGACAACAACATGTACTCTTAACCACTAAGCCTTCTTTCTACCATTATTATTGTTGTTATTTTGAGACAGGGTCTCACATATCTCAGGCTGGCTTTGAGCTTGCTATGAAGCGAGGATGACCTTGAACTGAGTGCTGGGGTGACAGGCAGGCACCACCACACCAGGTGTATCCAATGCTGGGGATCGAACCCAGGGCCTTAAAGGCTCCCGAGGCAAGCAGTCTACCTTCTGAGCTACATCTCCAGTCCCCAGATCACGCTTGTCTTTGTGCCATGACCTGATTGTCAGCAAAGGGCACCCCTGAAGTCTTTGAGGAGGTCATTCGTTGGCTTGCCTGGCCCTACATGTTCTTAAAACACGTGTGATGCTTAGTTTCTTTGCCAACTTGACACAGTCTAGAATCATCTGAGCAGAAAGTCTCGATGAGGGATTGTCTAGATTAGGTTGGCCTGTGGACACATCTGGGAGAGATTTTCTTAACTGGGTCGAGGTGGGAAACCCTACCCGAATGTGGGCGGCGCCGTCCCCGGGGTTTGGGTTCCGGGCTGTATGGCAAAGCTGGGCGTAGGCATGCTTGCATTCTCTGCTCTGAGGTGTGGGGTGACTAGCTCTCCCCAATTTCTGCCTTGACTTCCCCAACATGATAGACTGGAAGCCAAACAACCCTCCAAAGTGCTTTTTGTCAGCAACAGGAGGGGAGCTCGGACACCACGTGGACACCTGGTGCTCTCCTGAGTGACATGTGAGACCCACAGGTGTCACTGCCCTGTCCTCATGACCTCACCTCACTTAAGAATCTGTGGCCAGGTAGCCAGGAAAGCAGGTGGCTCGCAAGTCCTTGCTGGAAGCCACCTCGAGTGAGCCACTTCAGCATTGGCCCTTTCCACCCACCACTGTTTGTTCTTAGTGAACCCCACATTCTTCTGGGCTATGTCTCCGAGGCTTTCATCTCTTCTTCCATCTCTGAAACTCTCTGCCTTCTCCCTTTTCTGTGTCAAGACAGCAGGATGTCAGGACATCAGGATTCTGGTTAGCAGTTTTTCCGGGAATAGCACTCTGAAGTTATGGGGCTCCCCGCCCCCCAGTTTGTATTCTCAGCTCCTGATTGACAATTTGCCTGACTGGGGCTTCATGACAGACACTTACTGGAGCACTCAATAATCTGATCAGATAGACTCCCCTTGGGGTGTTGTGACCTCCACTCTGGGCTGCCTTTTCTTTCTTTTCTGGAGCCAAGAGACAATCTAGGCACTTCTCCACAGCTCTCACAGGCAAGGATTGTGTATCATCTCCACACTGAGTTTGCAACTGGGCAAATAACAGAGAAATCCCTGTCTGTATCATTCAAGCAAGGAGCCACCTAGATTGGTACAGAAATCGGGGCCATACTGGTTTGAGGTGTCTTTTATCCACAAGCAGGAAAGAGGCTCACAGTATGCAAGAGAGGGGGATACCTTCCCTAAACCCCCGACCTTCCTGCTGGGGAGCCATTTTCCCATCATGCTCTTGAATTACTAATAGCAGTGGCTCCCCTGAGGGAAGTGGCTGCTTTCAGTAAAGCTTCAACTGCCTTCTGATCACCCACGCAAGGAGCTAATGCCTACAACGTGCAGGCTGGGCCTGTAGATTCCTGGCACTGTGGTCTCGCTCGTTGGAAAGGAAGAATGAAAAGATAGGCGTGTACATTTGGTGGAGTCTCTGCTTAGCACATAGTAGGCACTCAAGACATTTTGTTGATTGGATGGGTGCATTAGATTTGGGGACTCACAAGCATAGCTCAAGATGCAGGGTCGACTGATCTACTTCCCCTTCTAAATTTTTTCTTTTTCCTTTCCGTTTTCTTTCTTTTTTTCCTCTTTCTTTCTTTCTTCCTTCCTTCCTTCCTTCCTTCCTTCCTTCCTTCCTTCCTTCCTTCCTTTCCTTCCTTCCTTCCTTCCTTCCTTCCTTCCTTCCTTCCTTCCTTTCCTTCCTTCCTTCCTTTCCTTCCTTCCTTCCTTCCTTCCTTCCTTCCTTCCTTCCTTCCTTCCTTCCTTCCTTTTCCTTCCTTCCTTCCTTTCCTTCCTTCCTTCCTTCCTTCCTTCCTTCCTTCCTTCCTTCCTTCCTTCCTTCCTTCCTTCCTTTCTTTCTTCCTTTTCTTGTTTTTTTTTTTTTTTGAGACAGGGTTTCTTTGTATAGTCCTGGCTGTCCTGGAACTTGCTCTGTAGACCAGGCTGGCCTCAAACTCAGAGTTTCACCTGCCTCTGCCTCTGCCTCTGGAGGGCTGGGATTAAAGGTGTGCACCACCACCGCCTGGCTTCCTTTTACATTTCTAGGGGCATCTCTGTGTGGCTTGCAGCTGTGTAAGTATCACTGACACTCAGTAAAGGAACAGGTAGGAAGTGAACCAGCTTCCCAAAGCCTTTCCTGGGAATCCTGCTTGTTCAGCCGGAGGAAGAAAGACAGCACGTGTTGTCCAAGTCCAGCCAGTGTACATGATCCATTCTACAGCTGAGAAAGGAGGCTCGGCAAGGAGCAATGACTCCTTAATGGCAAGGTGGTGTGACCTGAAGTCAAGCCTTCTGGAGGAAAGATGAGCTGTAGAGGGTCCCAGAGGAATGGGACAGGGAGACGGAGGTTGAGCCAGACAAGGGGCAGTGTGTGGAGGGTGACTGACTGTCCCTGTGTGCCTCCGTGCTGTAGAGCTTAGCCTGGTCTGTGGGCCTCTGACAGGCTGTCTGAGATTAACTTCTGTTTTCAGCAGCTTCTGCTCTGGAAAGTAGGGCTGGGAGCCAGAGCTGTAGTTAATGTATTCACTGCCACAGGGGCTCCTCCAAGTTGGGGCAGGCCCGGAAGGGGCCAGGATGCAATTACCACATGGCTTCCATTGGCCTCTGTCCCTTCCGAACAGTCGTGCATCACCTCCGCCCTCCGCACCCCACTTCCCCCAGCCTTCCTGCAGTGCAGTCATCTTGGGGCCAGAGGGAGAGGCAGGGAGGCGGAGGTGGGGGAATCTTCTTCAGGGACTTTGTAGGAGAGTGACTGAGCTCTGCCTGGCACTTGCAAGGAAGCAGCCAGTGACCCCTCACAGCCGGAGTGGGTCCACGCTGACGCTGCGTTGAGCATCTTAGAGAAACAACTATTATCATTAGCATCACCATTTTGTAGTTCTGGAAGCAGGAGCCTAAAGTCAGTGTTCCGAACTCAAGGCAAGGCAGGCCTGGGCTCTTCTGCAGCTCCTGGGGAGACGCCTTGCCTTCCATAGCTCCTAGCAACTTCTCACTCCTCCGCTTCAGCGCCCTCTTTGCAGCTGCTGCTTTGGATCACAGAGCTCTTGTTCGTTTGACCTCATGAGGTCACTGGCTACCTGGAGAGTCCAGGGTCACCTCCCATCCCTAGGTCCTTAACTGAATCAGTCTGCACATCCCTTTGAGTGGATGGCGATGAATCGCTAGGCCTGAAGGGTTAAGACCTGGTCCTTCTTGGAGAGCCTTCACCATCCAGTCCTGGCATGGTTCCAGTCTTCACACTGTAAAGATCAAGGCTGGGAGAGTACATGTTTGCTGCCTAAGGTCAGGGCCAGGATGGGAGGCAAAGCCCAGGTGCTGGAGGACAAGGACAGGGTGCTGCCCCTGACTCCGGGCAGAAGTAGCTCATGGCAGGCTTGTGATTGGGGATGGGTGTAGCTGGACATCAGCCCTGGCTGTCCCTGCGCTGGCTGCCTCCATGCAGTGAAACCTGTCCAGGCTAAGCGGCCACAGAGACCTCTTATTTCTGTGGTTTCCTCCTAAGTCAGGACTGGCAGTGGGCTGTTTGGAGGGAAAGACGGGACAGTATGCAGATGGATGTGGGGCTGCCTCCCCCTGCTTTCTCCTAAGCTCCCTAGGACAGCCACGCACAAGGCACCTCTGAGCTCCACTCAGTATCCTCTTTCTCTCATGACAGTTGTTCATCGGTACTGCTCTGGGACCTAAGGGAGTGTCTACTCCTTTGGAGGTTTAATGACCCTTTCACAGAGGTCGCCTATGACCATCTGCATAACCGATATTTACATTATGATTCATAGTGGTAGCAAATTACAGTTATGAAATAGCAATGAAACAATTTTATCATCGGGGTCACCACAGCATGAGGAACTGTATTAAAGGGTTGCAGCGTTGGGAAGGCTGAGAACCACTGCTGTAGACCCTTGTGGCAGTGACCTATTAAATGCACAGACCCACTCAGGCCAGGGGCGGCACAGAATTCTGGGGGCCCAAATACCACAGAGTGGTTCTAGAAAGGGGATGGCAAAGGTCTTGGGTTTGGGGATCACGGGGGACACAGAGAGGGATCATCCTAGAGATTTTTTAGAGGATTATTAACACGGAGACAACAGTATGGCTTGAGAGAAAGAAGCTGCTGCAGGTGGCGTGGCCAGATTAGTCCTTAGTCCTAAGTCTAAAAAGTAGGTAGACATATTGTATAGGTCCTCTGAGGTCCTTGTCTTATGGGAAAGGATAACATGAGGTATGCAGGAGGACAGGGAAGGGACCCTTTGACTGGGCTAGGGGATCTGGTGTGATCTGCTGAGTGTGGGATCTCTTCACAGCAGACAGCAATGCCTGGCTCGGAGCCCCTTCCTTCCCCACTCCCACGGACACCGAGCAGATCTTTCCGTTTGATCAAGCCAAACCAGAAACCAAAATTCTCTGCCAAGCTCCTTGTGGGCAATTGGTTAGAATGAATTGCACGACAACGTGGGCTGAAGAGGGTTTGCGGCATCCTGAGAGTGCTTGGCTTGTCCTGATTCCTGGTCTACTGGTGCAACAACTTTGAGGATCGTTGAACTGTACACAGGGACTTGGGCATTTTTCTGTCTCTGTCAAGCAGAGTCGCCATGCCCAGGCCCATCTGAAAGGCCTGAGATCTGGGTCCAGCCTGTGGTCTCCAGTTTGGACTTCAGCTCTGTAGGTCTGTATAGCCCCTGTCTAGATGGTGCTCACAAGACACCAGTTAAGTTGCTTGGTGGGGACCCTCTGGTTTAGCAGCTTCTCCTTGGGAGGTCATGCGAACTCCAGCAAGGTATAGAGGCAGCCTCATGGTTTCTGCTGTCCGCATTGGAATAAGACACGGTGGGGAGGTGGGGTGAGGAGGTTTCTGGGGGCTCTTTCCACTGTTTCTAGTGCCACACTGCCCTCTGCTGGGATGGCTCACACTCTGCTCTTCCTGAACGTGCTTTCACAGTTTAAGTTTTTAGGGTGCTCCCCTTAGCCTTGCGTTCTGGGGGCCACTTAGGGGAATGAATTAGCTTTCTGGATTTTCCTGTCCATAGCAGGGTCTCCTGTGGACTCCCTAAGACGGTGGTTGTCAACCTTCCTAATGCTGCGACCCTTTAATACAGTTCCTCATGTTGTGGTGACCCCCAACCACAAAATTACTTATGTTGTTACTTTATAACTGTAATTTTGCTACTGTTATGAATTGTAATGTAAATATCTGATATACAGATGGTCTTAGGTAACTCCTGGGAAAGGGTCATTTGACTCCCAAAGGGGTTGAGACCCACAGGTTGAGAACTGCTGCACTAAGAGGAGAAGGTCTAACACACACAGAGGGATACAGGGGGTGGGGCATCACACGTGGCCTTTGACAGCTGTCCCAGCTCTACCTGATGCTTGGCTCCTGCATAGCATAGGTACAGGGGTTGGGGTGGGGGTGCATGGCTCCAGGCATCCCCTCAATGTTCCCTTTTCCAGCTTGCCTCTCAGAAGCACTTAACACCCACAAGTGGGATGGACTGTGTCAGATCTGTCAAAAGTCACATAGTGTCAACATTGGCGTGTTTACCTGGCGATGTGTTGGCCTGCCCTCACTCTGAGCACATGGAGAGGAGCTTGAGTGAGTGTGGATAACCTTTGTGAAGAGTAGCTTTGCCTGGTAGCAGTCAGTATAGAATCAGACCCTGAGTGTCCGGGGCTGGCATTGCCTGGCTCATCTTCGGCTTTTCTGGATGGAGAGGGCGACCACCTCTATCCTAAATTCCACACGGTTGGCTTGCAAAGCAAGAAACAGGAGCAACAAGATCATGGTAAAGAGATGAGATGCAGGATGTGACTGCTGTTGGATGTTTTCTGTGACAACTCTGGGTCCCTGTGACGGCTAATCTTAGTCGTCAATTGTACATGGAACCAACTAAAGCCCTAGCTGCTGGGCACTCCTGTGAAGGGTTTTCTTCATCAGATTTTTTTTTGGAGCAAGAACGCCAACCCCCAAATCTGTGTGGCAGTTCGGAGGAAAGGGCACTGAAGAAGGAAACCGCTTTTTGCCTGCTTGCCCCCACTCTCCCTGGCGAATGCACGTGTGCCGTAGCCGTGGCATTTCTTCACCCATATCAGAACCAGCCTCTTCAGGATTCCAGCGTAGACTGATGGATAACCAGCCACTCTCCAGAAGTCCTCCAGGCCTTCAACACCAGATTGGGACTGCTGAGACATCTGGCCTTGTGGACTGAACAATGACTCGATTCTCTGTCTCTTCGGTGTGAGACAGCCACTGTTTGGCTACATGGACCACAGCCTGGGAGCCAATCTAATAACCCTGCTTTGTTCATTCTTTCAGGTCTGTCCCTTTAGAGCAGCAGTTCTCAACCTGTGAGTCACAAGCCCTTTGGGGTCAAATGACCCTTCCACAGTGTGTGTGTGTGTCACCTAAGACCATCTGCATATCACGACGTATTTACATTACGATTCCTAACAGTAGCAACATTACAGTTATGAGGTAACAACGAAAATAATTTTATGGTCGGGGTCACCACAGCATGAGGAACTAACTGTATTAAAGGGTCGTAGCGTTAGGAAGGTCGGGAAGTACTGCTTTAGAGAAACCTGGCTACTACAGTCCCAGAGCACTCCCCCAGAGGCTGACCTCAAGCTCACGGAGACAGCTGTTGAAGCCTCTGGGGTCTAGCCATGTGCTCTTGCCTTGGTGTGTCACTTCTTCCACAAGCCAAAGCGGGAACGACACCTGATCTTGAGCTGGGACCTCCTGAACCCTAAGGGAGCAAACCTTTTCTCTCTGTGTTTTTATACAAATGCACGATGTATGTGTGTGGTTCGTGTGTGCCACAGCACACACGAGGTCGGAGGACAATTCTGCGGAGTCGGTTCTATCCTTCCACCCTTACTTGGGTTGCAGGGATTGAGTTCAACCTCAAGTTTTTGCAGTGGGTGCCTTTATCCTCTGAGCCATCTCGCCAACCCCATTCTCTTTATTAAGTTAACCCCTCAGGTATTTCACTAAAGCAGTGGTTCGCAGTTTTCCTAATGCTGCGTGCGACCCTTTAACACAGTTCCCCAAGTTGTGGTGCCCCCTCAACCATGAATATTATTTTCGTTGCTACTTCATAGCTGTAATTTTGCGATTGTTATGAATCGTAATGTAAATCTCTGACACGCGGATGGTCTTAGGCGACCTCTGTGAAAGGCTCATTTGACCCTAAAGGGGTCACGACCCACACGTTGAGAACAGCTGAACTACAGTAATGGAAATTGGCCAATGTGTCCTCCCAGGGGACCTCCCGGAGCATTGTGCAGACCATGGCATGCTCATGTGCTTGTGCAATGCTTTAGCCCTGGCTCCTATAATAGAACACCAGGGGAGGAATAGTTTATAAACAACATTTTATTCCTTGTAGCCTTGGAGTCTGGAAGACTGGGATCATGATGTCAGCACGTGGGAGCAACTCAGGTCACTTTTCTAAACTGTCCCTAGCCCTAGCCTCTGTTCCACCTCTCCCCTGGTCACAAATGCTCTGACCACAGACCCCAAAGCCACAGGTGCTTGCCCCGAAGTTCTGTGCTTACCCTAATCCCCCACAACTCATCTCCTATGTGCCACCCCATTCTCTCTGTGTGTACATGTGTGCAAGCACATGTGCACATGTGTGTGCATACATGTGGAGTCTGGATGGTATCTTTGGGTTTTGTTTCTGAAGTGCTGTGCTGGATGGTTCTATGTCAGCTTGGAACAAGCTGAAGTCATCTGAGAGGAGCGAACCTCAATTAAGAAAATGTCTCCAGAAGATTGGACCATACACAAAGGAGAAAGGTACTAGTATCCACAGATATAGAAAAACCATGCAACAAGATGGGCCCCAGTTGGAACACAGGGATCTCCCTAGTGGGATGGACACTGAACAGAGGGTGTAGGTGGGCTGGGGAAGGATGGGATTGGGAGCAGAGAGGACCAGGAAGAGGAAAGGAATGGAGGGAGAAAATATAAGGAGAAACAACAAGAATTGGGAGAAAATTCAGGGGCTATCAGGAGACCTAGTGTAGTAGTAACTCACAAGAATCTATGAGGAGACTCTAGCAAGGATCCCTAGTAATCAGGGATAGGGAGCCTGAACAGGCCATCTCCTGTGGCCAGGCAAGGCTTCCAGTGGTGGGACTGGGACACCATTCCAGCCACAAAACCTCCAACTTAAGACCTATCCTCTCTCATTGACAATGAAAGGGCAGAACTCCATGTCAAAGGAAGAAACTTCTGCCTGAAACTGCAGGACTGGACAGGAACTAGAGACTGGATAATCTGGAGATGATTTCTAATGATATTGTTCTCTGCTCGTAGATTGGTATCTAACCCAATCCTCACCAGAGATGCCCCCCTCAGCCTCTGAGAGGAGCATCTTGGAGAGGCCCAGGGCCAAACATCGTGCAAAGATAGGAGAACCCCACAAAAGAGGGAGAAGAGGGGTGGTGGAAACTAGAGGGGCTGAGGACACCAGGAAAATATATTGTCAACTGACTAGCATCTTATGGGCCCACAGAGACTGAAGCCATAGACATGGAGCCTGCAGGATCACCTGAATACATCTCATGGTCGTCTGGACTGATGTCCTTGAAAAACTCCTACATGCTGGAGTGGGGGTATCTTTGACCATTTTACCTGCCCTTGAGACCCTTTCTCCTGTCTGGCTGCCTGGTCCACCCTTGATGTAGGGATTGGTACCTTGTTCCATCCCACTATGCCATGCCCTGATTGTACTGTAACCCTGGGGGGACAGTTCTTTTCTGTGGAGAAAGGGGATGTTTGTGGGTGGTTATGGGAGATAGATCTATGGGACATTGGGAGAGATAGGGGTGGAGGGAAGGGAGGAGGAGGTTAGGATGTATTTTTTAAGTTGTATGAGAGAATTTAAAATAAAATGTTTTTAAAAATTGGGCTGTACACAAGCCCACAAGACATTTTCTTAATTAGTGACTGATGGGGGAGGGCCCAGCCCATTGTGGGTGGTGCCACACCTGGGCTGCTGTTCCTGGGTTCTATAAAAAAGCAAGCTGAGCAAGCCATGGGAGCAAGCCAGTAAGCAGCAGCCCTCCATGGCCTTTGCATTGACTCCTGCCTGCAGGTTCCTGCCCTGCTTGAGTTCCTGTCCTGACTTTCTTTACAGATGAACTGTGATGTGGAAGTAGAAGCTGAATAAACCATTTTCTCCCAAGTTTCTCCGGTCATGGTGATTCATTGCAGCAATAATAACACGAAGAGCAGCACCATTCACTTTTTATGTTAAGACAGGATCACTTTGGTCTGGAGCTCCCCAAGGAGGCTAAACTGCATCCCTCAAGGATCCCCACACCTTGCAAGCTCTGGGATTACAAATGTGTACAGCCATACGTGGCTTTAGAAAAAAAAAAAACAATCCCAAAACAATAAAAATGGTCCTGGGGATTGAACTCAGGTCCTTGTGCCAACTGAGTCCCCTCTCCCGACTCTCCCATTCTCGTACCATCTCCTTCATCTGCTTCTTCTCTGCCTTAGCCATCTGAAAGATGGGATTTCATTTTGTTCACCCCCTAGAACAGAGCCTGGTGCATCAAACTGCTGGCTGCCGTTGAGCAGGTAATAGACTTTTTTTTCTTCTTCTTCTCGAACTCTGGGGTCTTGATGGTCTGGCTTGGGGTGCTATCCTGGTGAAAAGCCTTTTCTGGCTTCCTCTCACCCACCCCATGCTTCTCAGTGTTGTGCCTTTGACTCCATGATTCTCAACTGCTCATTTATTTTCTCCCAGAAGGAAGAGGACAGCTTCCTGCCTGCCCTGCAGAGGTAGACGCTTGGGGCTGCGGTCCAGAAGTTCCGGTTGCCATGGTGGATAACGCTATTTGTGCCATCTGCACGGATGGCTCCAGCATCCTGGCTTGTGTAAATGTTAACTGTGGGGCTGCAGGAGACAGAACAATTAGAAGGCAAGTGGAAAATCCCAGAGAAGGCAAGTTTGGGAGACCAGAGTGGGCAGCTAAGGAAACAGACCAACCTGGGGGGGAATCATTGAGGAGCCCATCATGGTCCTGAGGTCATGTCCCATTCCTCCCTGCCCTCTAGAGGCATAACCAGCCT
Organism: Cricetomys ansorgei; assembly: GCA_026225945.1. Classification (NCBI taxonomy): domain Eukaryota; kingdom Metazoa; phylum Chordata; class Mammalia; order Rodentia; family Nesomyidae; genus Cricetomys; species Cricetomys ansorgei. Next base: position 1,071,237 of record JAMJFZ010002669.1, on the reverse strand, counting down.
GATCAGCTGTTAAAGGAAGCAACTGACTCAACAGGTGCTGGGATGGGGGCGCATGCTTCATCCTACCCCTTCACTTGTTCCTTGGCTGATTCCTGATACTTGCTCATTTACCATGCATGCAGAAGTCACTAGTGTTCCATTCTTGGAGTGGGCATTGTGAGGGCCCAAGGGAGAGAAAGAGGGAGCATTTACTTACCCTCAGGGTTGCACCAAAAGGGAGGACAAGCTTGTCCCTAGGAGAGGTAGTTGCCTAGCAACCCACAGTGTAGCAGGATCCCAGACAGGGGCTGCTGTAGCTGTTAACATAGCTCACCCATGTGGACTTCTACTCCAAAGAATCTGCCTCGTATCACACAAGTCAAGATGGCCATTGGGCAGGACACAGAATATGAATGTATGTATTTACAGATGACAGCAGGCAGCGTGTAGCTGGGAAGTGAGCAATGTTCTCTTGGCCTGGGCTGGACCAGCTGTAGCTGCTAAAAATGCAAAGTTAGCAGTGCTGGGCTGTGGACACTGCCTTTGAAGGAAAAGATCTCATACACAGTGTTCTGGAAGCTTATTTTTAGTCATGTGTAAAATAATTGTTTTGTTCACTGTTGGGTGAGGGCCTAGCTAGGCCTTGGCGTTTTGTATTGTCTGCAGGTGTTAGATTTATGTGGGGGATGTTTGATTGCTAATGATCTGCACGTGCTATCAGTAGAACACCCGAGGAGTTCTGGATCAATAAAAACACCTGAGCCCAGACACTAGGGTTCCATTGTTCAGTAGGTGCTGGCTAGCATGGTGGTTCCCTCTGCTGAGGCCTGGCAGGGTTTGCACGTATGAGGATGCCTCCTTGTGTCCTTGGTGAGCCGCCACAACAGCTAACTGCAACAAAATAGTCTCTTCTACGCATTCCAGATACTAGGTATGGGTCTTGAGAACAGAGTCCATGCTGCAGCATGATGACCCTTGACCTCACCAGAAGCAAGACAGGGGTGTGTGTGACCCAAGGCACTGCTCGAGTTGGTGCTGGAATGGAGGTGCTTTTTATAGGGCAGGGAAGGTGGCAAGGCCAGGAGCAGAGAGACAGAGTAGAGTCTCCTTTTGGTTCCTTTGCTGCCTTGACACGCCTGCTACCTCCTCTCCAGAGTCGTGCCTCTACCGAGCACCAGTTTCTCAGGGACACGCTGATGGCGGCCACTGACCCCTTGGGCTCCTCACTCGTTCAAGGTCCCTTCCAGAAAGTTTTGCCATGCATCTCTCCCCACAGCTGCCTTGACCTTTAGGCCTCAGCAGCCCTGTTACTGGGAGCACGCTCTGTCGGACCCTCATCCCTCCAGTTGTGCAAGACAGAGTCCTCCCCAAGTCCTACGTGAACCTATAAGCTTTTTTTGCTGCCTGTTTTTTTTTTTTTTTTTTTTTTTTCTGAGCTGGAATCACTCAGGCTCAGGTTGGCCTCAGACTCATGGCGATCCTCCTGCCTCAGACTCTTTACTGCTGCTGACTACAGGGATAAACGACTACATCTGTCGGTGTTTCTGTTACTAGTGACTAAATGAATACCACTACAGTTGCATATTTGGTGTTCCTTGGCAACATACTGGGCTGGTCACTCAGGCATCATTCATTCATTCATTCATTCACTCATTCACTGAATGTCTGCTGGGTATTTCTTGTGCATCAGAGACAGTGCAGGTATAGAAGGTGGGAAGTTGAGGGAGGTAAACTTCGCTCTCAGATGGTGAGGGCAGGAGTCAGGGGAACTGGTGGGTGGCAACATGCAGCCTCTGCTTTTTGTCTCAGGTGTGATGGTGGAGTAAGCTCAGAGGGGAGCAGGGGAAGAAGGGACCTATTCTGCTTCCGTTGGGGCAGGAACAAAGGTCCAGGCAAAGGACCCGGGATCTATGGCTTTCAAAGACAAACAGACAACAGATGGGAGCCAGACACAAAGTTAAACTTTCCGTCTAATTATTGTAATAGAAAATGACAACCATAGCAAGAAGGCTGGCACAGAGAGGAGTCACCATCACACCTTCAAAGAGGCACACTGAAATCCTACCTCAGCAAAGAACCTTCCCGCTGCAGTAGGAGTCAGCCACACGTGGGGGAGCCAGGCACCTGGGCAGGGAGGACCTGGACCTTCACGTCACAGACGTGTGTTGACAAGCTGGCTAGGAAAATGTCCCAAAACCCAGACGCTCGGCCCATGCTTGCAGTACGAAGAGCTGGAATCTGTGGGCGGCAGGTGATGAGTAAGAATTCCAGAAAAATGTCGACAGTGTAAAGAGACAGTATGCCTGCCGCTTTGGGGAGCAGGGTTAGGGGACGCGGAGAGAGTCAGAGAGGAGACCAGGATTTGTCCAACGGCTGTTCTCGTTCCCCAGCCTCCCTGGTTGGGGACAAGCGCGGCTCACCATTCAGCCGTTTAGAGGGTTGTCTACACACAGATGGGGTCTTCCTAAAAGAAAGCAGTCGTGGGTTTCCAACGTCCAGTCCTGTTTCTGGAGTTTTCTCAACTTGGGGCAGCCGCTGTGTTCACTGCTGCAACGTGCTCTGATGCACCCGGCGACTCGTGTGGCGGGTGGAGCTTTTGAAAACCCCCGCTGTTTTGGACTCTTAGGGCTAATGGGCTTTTCCATCTTCAGCACTGTTGGCGTTCGGGGCTGGATAACACTTGGCCACGGGGTCCATCTTGTGTGTGGATAAGCAGCACCTCTGGCCTCCACTCTCTAGACGCCAGTAGGTGCCCCCTCCCCTGTAAGTTGTGACAACAATGGTCTCCAGGCATTGCCAAATGCCCCCTGGGGGAACCACGGTGCCTGAAGTGAGGAACCACGGGAATTCTGTGGCTGGGTGATACGGAGACAAGCCCTCGCTCTTCTGCTGATCAGCCCCACGTGGCAACACCCCAAATCCACGGGAGCCTGGGCTCCCACACCCTCACTGCAAGCCCCTGGAGCTCTCCACACAGAGCCAGTGGGGACACCAGTCAGAACAGCGCTGTGAGCTGCAGACGCAGTGGCGGCCCAGCGGACGCTTTGACATTCAACACAGTGACCCCATCTACAAGTTTTTGCCCCAAAACTGGGAAATTGAGCTACAAAAGACAAAAAAACTCATATTTTAAGCATGTGCGTTTGTGCTGGTGGGATATATAGCTATCCTCAGCCACATGTGGCCAGTCTAGAAAATGGAGAAAGCAAGCAGGAGGCAGACACAGGGACTCAGGCTACTCTACCAGATGAAGGGCTCCACGTAGAATCAGGGTTCTGGAGTACCTTGTGGCCAAAACACACACCGGCTGAGATTTAACCCCATGGAAAAGCAGGACTGAAATGTTTGAGGCAGAAGTCAGCTTAAAGCAGAACCAGAGGCTGAGACCATGCCTTCCCAATGTGGTGGCCCCGGCAGGCACCAGGACACCACCGTGCTCAGGTCTGGGCAGGGCGCACCTATGCAGTCTACCCAAGGGCTGGGTCCTCTGATTTTTCCTCTGAGCCTGACCTCCTCTCTATCTTGTCGATGTGCGCATGTCTGCACAGGTGTTTGTCCACGAGATTGCATGTAGAGCCCAGAGGCTGACAGCAGGTGTCCTCATCAACTACATATCTACCCCCCCCCCCCGTTAAAAAAAAAACAGGGTCTCTCACTGAACGTGGAGCTCATCCGGCCAGTGAACCCCACGAATCTGCCTATCTCTACTACCCAGTCCTGCGGCGATAGGCATGCACGATTACGCCCAGAACTTTTATTTTAATGTGGGTTCTGGGGATCTGAATTCAGGGCTCATGCTTTATCCACTGAGCCAGCTCCTCAGCCCTCTGGCTTGAATTCCTATCACTGACACAGCTGACACCCACAGTGAGCCAGGACCAATGATGCAGGCTTACATTCCATGTGTATACCCCGTCTCTCTTGACTGACCACAGGGTTCTGTCACCCTGCTAAAATGTGCATTGTTTTTAGTCTTGTGGTTTCTGTGGTTCCCTCCCTCCCCCAAGCCACTTCTTGCTCAAGCTCTGATCTCAGGATGTTGCACAGGGCGTATTCAGGGCTCATGAGTTTGCCCCCTTCCCCCAGTTTCTTAGAGGATCCCTGCCTCTGGAGTCTGCACTTTGCACCTCTGGGCTCTCAGTTCTAGCTCAGCACCCTCTGCTCACACCTTGCACTGAGTGGTTATAGCGGGTGTGGGGTAGGAGGGCATGGGACAGGTGCATGGGTAAGATCCGGTCTCTGGCGGTTCCTCCCCAGCCCCATCTTGGGAAGGGTATGAGCATAACTGGGGCAGGAGACAGGAACCATTTCACTACCCACTGATCCCGAAGGGAGGCCGCACTCCTGCGGGGGAGGACCAGAGAGCCAAGAGCACACATGCAGCTGAATGGCTTTGGCTCCCAGACAGATCCTGAGAAGGGAATGCTAAGGTGGACTGGCAGAGATCTACACCAGGATGGATGTCTGGCCTTCTGCCTCTCTGGCTGTGTGGCACTGGTCTGCCCCCTTCCCACTCCCCGGGACTCATGCAAGGAGGCACAGGGCTCTCTCTGGGCTGGGTAGGGAAGGGACTCATTAGTCTCTCTAATTGCATTTCATGGAGCACAGGGAACATTCAAACAAATGCAGTACCTCTTCTCCGAGGGCCAGCTACACAAGAGGCAAGGCCCTTCCTGTCATGTTAAGGAGGCTCTGGGGCCCACGTTACCCAGGGAGAAGCCAATGGGGTTCTGGCTGGGATCCCAAAGAAGGTCCAAGTCCCTTGCTCTGGAGAGCTGTGGGGCTCACAGAAAGAGTGTACACTACCTTGGGTCAGCTTGGTGTACAGGGAAGGCACATTCTCTGACCTCAGTGCTGGCCACTGGGACCCTCCCTCATGTGCAGCCCGTTGGGGCTTGCATACCTTGCTGGGGGCTCCTTCTACACACACCTGAGAAACCCCACCTTGTGGGTCCTCCTTGGAGACTTACATGGAGACTCAAGGTCAATCTTAAATGGGTGGGCAAAGCTGAGGCTGCCCTGTTCGGATGGTCTGAGACCTGTGGATGACCCAGGTCATCCTAAGCTGCGGCACCTTGGGAAACACTTTCTTGAGATTCAAGTCCAGTTCAAATGTGCCTCAGTGGTACCATCCGGCATTCAATCAGAAGGTAGTACGGTGCCACCAGAGAGCTGGCTGCGGAGCCTAGCTTCCCAGGTTCCAATCCCAGATCCTCATTTCCATGCTGTGTGACCTCAGGAAAATTATTCCATTCCTCTGAGCCTTGGGCTTCCTTTCTGTGCCCTGGGGCATTGATGCTGTGAGGTGACAGAAAAATGGAGACTGTGCATGAAAATCTAGCACCCCTGTGCACAGTACTGAAGCACCGAGCTCAGGCCTGCTTGTCCCTTACTTGATGGCCACGACAGAGCCTTTGGCTACCCTGGCTGCGATCTATCACTTACTCTTCATTGTTACCTGCAGTGAGGAAGTTCAGATAGGAAATTATGGGAGACAGCGGAACAGAATGGGGCTGGTCGGTGCCCTGTGGACAAGAGTGGCTTTCAATGCCTGTGACCATCTGTGGCTCTGACCCAGGAGAGCAGGAGAGGAGACATCGTGAGTTTAACTGACAGTGTGTGTGTGTGTGTGTGTGTGTGTGTAAGACCTCGCATGCCAATACTTTGCACAGCTAGAAGCTGTTCTCACTCCCGTCCCTTCCCTCTCATCAGAGCAGCACAGGACCCTCCCCAACCCGCTGTCTCCCTGGAGACAGAATAGGGGATAGACTACCCTCTGCAGCTCTCCTGGGGTAAATCAGACAGCACTGGGACAGACGTGCCAAATGAAGGCACCATGCACACTCCTGCCCAGCCCTCTCCCGGGGCTGGGTTCTCTCATGAGGATGTCCCTCCCCTTGCTCTAGGGAAAGACCATGGGGTGTGACGAGGAGGGTCCTGCTAGTGAGCAAAAAGGCAGAGCAAACACCCAGCAACTCCCACCTGCAGTACTCATCAGCTGACTCCCAGGGGATCATCGCCCTGCCCTGCTGATGATTCCAGGCATTTTAGCAGACATCCGATGACCCTGCTTCTTGGCTACAAAGGTGTTAGACTAGTTCTCTGTACTAACAGCTTGATAGATGTGGGGAGTCAGACCTGTAAGGGAGGGCACAATGTCTAAACCAATTTACAACACAGACATTGGGTGGCCTGTGGAGCACCCAATTTGAACACCTCCTGGGGATTCCCTCTCTGCCTCAGCTGACACGGGGACGCGCTCACTAGAGAGCTTGACTGGGGTGGAGACCCGTCTCAGCCAGATTAGGAAATGCCTTGCTGCTTTGACTCCTTCATTACCTAACCACAGAAACACCATGCTCCTCTCCATGACACCTGTCCAGTGATAAAGGGACACGACCTATTCATCTTTAGGTTCCATGAATCCTTGGAGGAGAGATGGTGCCTACCTGCTTGGAGGACCTAAAATTTGAAGACATCCTCTCCTTTCCTTAGAAGGATCAGAAAGTTCATCCCAGTCCCTGGGTTTTCTGAGGCACTTGCCAGTGACCAAGTACCTGGTGACAAAGCGCCATTTATCATCAGTTCCATAGCATTCTGTGGCCCTACAACGTCACCAGCGATATTCCAAGGGGTGCGACATGAAATTAAAAGGTGAGGATTCTAACTTGTGAGAGTTCTTCTTGTGCAGCACCCACACACCAGGCTCAATAGGTCTGACTAGGAAACTGTCACCGATCCAGGTATTCATGCTTTAACCGAACAGGATGTTAAACCTGGTCTTATGTCCCGGGACTGACCGAAGCTTCAAGAATTCCCCAGTTTGTTGTCTGAAGGCCTTGACCCATCAACCCTTTAGGAGCTGGAAGCCTCAACTTCAAGCTGTCCTGAATAAGCTCAACCACAACATGGAATATTCTAAATCAGTGCTGTCTGGAGGAAATTACAGACGTGTGGCGGCTGCCCCGTCAGAGGCCATTCAAGCCTAGGTCTAGAACAAAGGTCTCCAGTGGCTAGGAGCAAGACGGAGCCACGCAGAAAGCTTTGCTGGGTGTGTCCGGTGCAGGAGGGCTTCCCCATAGCTTCGGCATTCCTGCGATCTCAGAAGGTGAAGGCGTACACCACCCCTACCACCACTATGTTCCCCAGCGTCGCTATGATGGCAATCCATAGCAGAACAGCATCGTTGGAGGAGCGAGGAGACTCCTCTGTCTGGCTGTGGCCATTGGAGGTCGCGTGGACGTTGGCAGGGGAGCTAAACAGGGAGTATTCGGTACTGAAGTCCTCGTTGGATGAGTCCATGAATGCTCCTCCCATCATGGGCAACTGCAAGAAGAAGACACGGAATCAACCAGGGCTTCCCAGCAGGGAAGACACACTCCTGGAGGGGACCAGCCCAGCAGGTCTGAAGGAACTAATGCACATTTTAACTTGTAAAAACGAGCGTTCTAAGCTGACTATGGTACATGCCTGTAATCCTGACATTTGGGAGGCTGAAGCAGGAAGGTCACAAGCTTAAGGCCAGCTTGGGCTACGTAGCTCAAACTCAAACCAAACTAAGCCAACAACCCCTGAGTATGTGCTCCAAGCTTTGAGGAGGACACTCCTTTGCCCACTTCACACACAGGCTTAAAGGATCTCGGCCCACAAGCTCCCACACCCCACCACTCCGGTGCCAAACCCTTCCATACTCACATGGGCTGCAAAACACCTTTATTCCTATTCTAATTTTAGAAGGGAATACATGTTAGGCTAGGGGTAGTGGCTCATGCCTCAGGGCTGCAATGCCAACCCTGAGGTGGTTGAAGGAAAAGAACCACAAACAACATAGCTGTCTCAAAATGCAAAACATAAATAAGATTAATAAAGAGTGGTAATATATTCCAGGAAAAAAGGCAAAGCATCTCCTATTTAACCAGTTAACATTTTGTCAACTTTTATTTTCTTTTTTCTTTTTCTATCCATGTAAGAGAGAAGAAGGGGAAGAGGAGAGGAGAGATGTTTAAAGATCCTGGTTTCTAGCCCTGAATTAAAAAGTCCACCAAAGCCCCATTTTAAAAGGCTTCCCCTCTGCATACATCACAGCTTCTGGGCTGGGGCTACCCAATGTGCTGCATGTACCCTGGGGTCTTCTAGAATGTCCTGGTGAGTGTTTGAGGGATGTTTGTAAGCATCCAGAGGAATCTGTTGGATTTGAAAATGGGCTCAATCCACAGTGTCTCTCAGGGTATAGGCACAGAACCATCTGTGGAGTTACAACAGAGAGGTCCCTGTGTCCTGCGTGTGTGAGGAGGATGAAGTGGATTTGAGATCTGAGCTGTGTGTAAAAAGGCTGGAGTTTGGCTGCCTTCCCTCCCAAGTCTTCATTAATCAGTACACACAAGGAAAGCTGCTGCTTAAAATCCATGTGTTGGGACTTATGCATCAGACTTCAGAGCCGGGGTCAACCTCCTGAGCATCTTGATACAGACTGAAGAATGGTATGTGTTCAGATAACCTGTTGTCTGTTCACAGATCCAACACCTTTGAGAAGCCTTCGTGTTTCAGCCTGGGCTATGAGTTGTGGAATGTCCCAGAATCCTTAATGGCCCCTCAATCTGATGGCAGCATGGCCAAATCACCTTCTGTATCTCCCCCCAAGCTGGCATCCTTGTCAGCTCGTCCTGGGTGGGCAGGAGAGGGTGACAATCCTGCTGGGATATGAGTCACCAGAGTAAGGCTATACCCCAGAGTTTTCAGAGCCAGACGTGTGGTTTGCAATACCAGACTCTGTTTACACACTCTTGAAAAATCACAAAGGAGTGAGTGGCAGATTCATTATCTTTCCGAAGAATAACTAGCAGCGTGGTGACCTGCTTCCTGCAGCCGAGGTGACTGACAACCAGCTAAGCATATCCCTGTTGGCCCGAACTCCGAAGAAACAGTCCATTTCACTCCCCCGTGGGGCTCCCGCGAGAGCGTACCATCTTCCATCTGAAGACCCTCTCGCGCTGCCAGTTCTGGATTCAGGGGCTGGGAGCACGGTTTTCATTGTGACCTCCAGATCCAATGATGCGAGTGCTGTCTGGCAAATGAACTTGCAGGTTGCTGCTAAGTTGGGGAAAACTCAGCCCCATATTGATAGATTACTCGGTTGGAAAAGAGACAGAGAACGTCCTTTTTAAGGATGCCTTCAATTCGGATTGTCTGAGTTCATCCAAAGTATCAGCTCGTTGGCGAGAGAAGCTACTGGAGACGTGGAGTCACCACCAGGAAGACGACTCATCTACAGACCAGTGGGACGAGTGTCCCTTGGCAGTTCCAGTTCTTGCAGAAGACTGCAACTTGGTTTGTCTTCAATTTTGAAATTACAACGGCATCTTTTCGCTTAATGAAAAAGTTTTAAAAATTTAAATTTTGACTTAAAAAATTAATTTTAATTTCAAAAAGTATTTCCAGATCTTACAAAGCTTTTACAAGCTTGGTTCAAGGGAAGGAAGGAGGAGTAGCAGGTGGTGTGTGTGTGTGTGTGTGTGTGTGTGTGTGTGTGTGTGTGTGTGAGGGGGGGGAGGGGGAGGGGAGGTGCCTGGTTCCTTTCAGTAGTGAAAACGAAAACCGTCCAGACCTTTAAAGAAAAGGAAGCAGACAACCTTCCGGGTTCAGAATGGAGAGTGGAGAAGATGGATGCTGTGGTGACATCCTCTTTGGAGGGACCCTCAAAGGATGCAGCATTGTCACTGTTAGTGGTTCAACCCCTACAGCTCCAATGTCCCCTATTATTAAATGTTTAAGTCGGGTGATTGAGTACAGAGTCTTGCCCAGCACCACCCCTGGTGCCGTGTGAACTAGGAACAAAGACATAAAGGACCAAGTTGAACCCTAACAGCAAGGAAGAGGCATGCTCTGTGTGAGCAGCCGCCTAAGAGAGAGTGCGTACAGGTGATTGACGGGGCGTGACGTCTGTAGCGCTGCTTTTAGCATTCCAGAACTTCTGCTGCCTTGCACGGCCACACACGGGGGCGAGGAGGAAAGGCTCGCTGGCTTGAGGACGATTCTCTGCGGCAGACTTGCCTTCAATCAGGAAGAACTTCCCAGTGGGAAATACCTCCCGACATTTCAGAAGAGAAGCGGACGAGGTCGAGGAAGACCCGCGCCCGGCCTGCAGGATGCCACGAGTCTCATTTTCAGCTCACACCACCTGGCCGCTCCCTGGATTCAATGAAGGCGTGGCTCTCACCACACAGGAGCTGTGAGGTCATCCGAGAATCCCCAAACGTGCGCTCGTGTAAAGCACCACAGAGTGCTTCCGGGACACTCTTTTTGGGGAAGCAAACGGTCGCTTCTGAAGGCATTTTAACCAACTGCTTTAGGATTCAAGCAGACTTGCTGCAGCGCCTGCTCGCTGTCACCTGTATACCTACAACTAGGTTCCCCTTTCCCATGTGACCATCTGGCTCTGACTTCGGAGAAGGAGAAACTGGTGGCTTCGGTGGTTTGAATGAGTATGGCCACCATAGGCTCGCATGCTTGAATGTTTGTTTCCTCAGTTCGTGGAACTGTTTGGGAAGGATTAGGAGGTGTGGCCTTGTTGGAAGAGGTGTGTCACTAGGGGTGGGCTTTGAGGTTTCAAAAGACTCACGCCATTCTCAGTTAGCTCTCTCTGCCTCCTACTTGTGGACAAGGATGTAAGCTCTCAGCTCCATTGCCATGACTTCCTGCTTGCTGCCACGATGGTCGTGGGTGCTAATTCTCTGAAGTGGTGGGCTTCCCATGAAAGGTTTTATTTGATAAGTTCCCTTGGACATGGTCACATCCATAGAGAAGTATCTAAAAGAGTGACCTTCAGTTGTCTCTTTATGTCTGCCTCAGTACGGTTACAAGTAGGGACAGAGTAAAGGACAGAGGTGTGAAGCTAGCAAAGAAAAGAACAGCGACACGCACGCCTTTTCAGACAGAGAAACAAGATCTGCCTAGCCCAGCGGTTCTCGACCTTCCTAATGCTGTGACCCCTTAATACAGTTCCTCATGCTGTGGTGGCCCCCAACCATGAAATCATTTTCACTGCTACTTCACAACTGTAATTTTTCTACTTTTATGAATCATAATGTAAACATCTGGTCTGCAGATGACCTTAGACACCCCTGTGAAAGGGCCGTTTGACCTCCAATGGGGTCGCGACCCACAGGTTGAGAACCACTGATCTACCCCAGAAGAAGAATTAGAAGAGGAGAAAGTGTCATAAACGGATACAGACACGAGTGGCACCCTCGCAGAGAAATGACTTGAAGCTAACCGAGATTCAGGTGAAATCAGACCCTGCACAAACGCTGAGCTGTTTATCTATGCATAATTTCAGTTTGGGCATACTTTAGAATACATTTTCACTTAAGTTCAGGTTTTCTTATTGTATAACTCCTTTGTGAAAATAAAACATCGGGGCTTTGACAAAAATCCTACTTTATTGTGTAATTTTCTTTTTAAATTTAAATTCTACGTGCATCAGTATTTTGCTCAAATGTACGATGTGCATGTGCCCTCAGAGGTCAGAGGAAGGAGCTGGATCCCCTGGAACTGGAGTTACAGATGGTTGTGAGCTGCCGTGTGGGTGCTAGGAGATGAACCAAAGTCCCCTGGGACAACAAGTTCCTAACCACTGAGCCATCTCTCCAGCACCAATTTTCTAAGCAACAACAACAAAAACATAGTGCCCGAACCTAGCCCTTTATTTTAATGTTACTATTTATTTATTTTCTTACATGTACTTAGTGTGGTGGTGGGTGGGTACATGCATTCCTTGCAAAGGTCAGAGAACAGCTGGAGGGAGTTGTGTCTCTCCTTACACCACACCGGCTCCAGGGGATTCAGGTCAGGGCCCTGCACATGCTAGGCAAGCACCATAGCTGTTGGAGTATTTTAGGTGATCTTGCTATATAGCCCCAACTAGGCCTTGAATTCAAGGTCCTCCTGCCTCCTGAGTACCAGAGAGGGGTCTTCATGGACAACACAGCAAGGGACTCTGGAGTGTAATAACTGGAAGAGGCCACTAGGGGGAGCTCAGACCCAGGTGTGTTTTCTGCTGAGTCCAGCAGAGTGGGCTTGGTGATTTCTCAGCAATGCTTTTACAGGTGTGCTTTTGATATGTCTGTTGTACCATATTGATATACTTAATTAAGTTACCACCTTTAGCATATCGATGCTATAGGCGTTCCTTAGCTTTTCAGAATTACCTGCAGACCTGCTGTAAGTCAGCGCTGTCTTGAGGAGGTATGTCTTGCAGTGCCTGTTCTCCGCACAGATGACATCTCCCCTGTGATACGGCAGGGAGGATGGAGCTGTGTGCAGTCCGATGCTACTGCCCGGCCTCCAGAGGAAACGGCTTTCCTCTTACTCCCATCAGAATGGCCGAGACCAACAAAACACATGACGACACATGCTCGAGAGGGCCGGGGGAGGGGAGGAACACATTCGATGCTGGTGGGAGTGCAAACGTGTACAGCCACTAAGGAAACCCGTGTGGGGGCTCCTCGGGAATCTGGGAGTCAATCTACCTCAAGATTCAGCTGTACCACCCCAAGGACTCTACATCTCCCTAAACTATGTGAGTGAGTGGCTATGCAGAGGTCAGAGGTCAGCCTTGGGGATCACTGCTCGGGCACTGTTCACCTTGTTTTTCACACAGGGTGTCTCGCTCGCCTGGAGCTGATGTGCTGGGTGGCCAGTGAGCTCTGACACGTTCTGTTCCCTCTGGGACTTGGATTACAAGTGTAGGCAACTATGCCCAGCTTTTTCATGTGGGTTCTGGGGTGGAACTCAGGTCTTCACGCACACATAGCAAGCACCTTACTGACAGCTATAGCCCCAACACAAATTTTTCCTTCAAAAACAGGAAAATACTAAGGACTGTCTGTAGATGGGGCAGGGGTGTCCTATATCGGTAACCCCTGCATTCTGCATTCTGCCCTGTGGTGGGAAGAGAGCCCAAAGGAACTCAGATGCCCTTCTATAGGGAAAGCCACACATGCTTCGCAATGTCACGTACAGTGCACAGATCCACACACACGTCAATGAAAGTGTCAACACGGTGTGTGAACATGTGGCCAGACATGTCCAGCGGCCTCTGAGTAAGATGGAGATGTGGCAAGGGAGACTGACAGCACAAAGAGAAGACGTGGCCAGCATGATGCTATATACATTTTTTTTTACAACATAAGAGCATTTTATATAGGTGTCTGCTCTTTTTTGTTCTTTGTGAACGTCATAAGATGAAGGACAACCTTCTGAATGGAGGTATGTACCACACTGCCAGAGTCACAACCCTGGCTGCTTTCTGGACCAATACACGCTCAGTGGGAGGGGTCATCACGTAGCCTATGGCAGCTGAGGTGACAAGCAGGGGTCTGTGCACTCTAGGCAATGTCTACGGGAGCCTCAGAAGGTCATGTCCACATGCCTGCTCTCCATCTCTGTGGTAGCTTCCCTAAGTAGCAGGGTGTCTTCCACAAGGTGGAGGTTACACAAACCCTCTGGCATCCCTCTTGGGAAAGGAACAGAAGATTTTTCCAGAAGGAAATGTGTGGCTTCTGAGGTCACAATAGCAGACACTGTCCTGGGCAGTAAGCACCCATCTGAGAAGGGCATTCAGGAAGAACTCAAGTCTGTCTGTGGGGCTCTGGGCAAAGGATTTGCTTTGCTATTTGGCTCTGTCAGACCCCTCTGACAGGTGGTCACTCTCAGAGCTCAGCATGTGGCCTGTCTCTTCCCACCTGCCTTGAACCTTGGGGCCCAGCAATGAGCAGAGCATAACATTCTTGGGGTGTGGGCTATAAATCCACAGAGACAGGAATTTTCTGACTTTGTTGTGTCTACCATAGACTCTGGTGCTCCCACCAGGCTCTGGGCCAGGAGAACTGTGAGAGCATTCATAGGTGATGTCTAAGAAGCTCCAGACAGATACTGAAAAGAGCAGAGTGAGCCACTACCGGCTGTGAGAGCCACATGGCAGGACTACCAGGTAGCTCCCACCAACACCCTCAGATGAGGACATGGGGTACTCAGCTTATCATGAAAGTCAGACCAACAATATATTCCTCAATGGAGAAAATAAAAGGTAATTAGGGCCAGTGAGATGAGTCAGTGGGTCAAGGCACCTGACGACTTTAATTGAACCCCCAAGATCTACACGGTGGAAGGAGAGAACCAACTTCTACATATCCTCTGATCTCCATAGGCACCCCATAGCATGGATACACATGCCCCAGCCCCATAAATGTAATAATAAAAGTTTAAAGAATAATTATATCATGTAACTCAGATACTGCGCTGGACACACAAGTTATTGTTTATCTGACATTCAGCCTCAACTGGGAGTCAGTCCCATGCTTCTCTCTGCTCCCTCGGACATATCCACAGAGAAACATTACCAGGGGCCACGCCCTCAGCTGTGTCTCTTCAGAGCACACCATCTGTACCCAGCCTCTTGGGCGACCGAGTTCACCAGAGAATTATAGACACTCCTCCAGGCAGAGTAAACATCATACAGATAATTTCCCCCATCGCCAAATTCTTTCAGTCTCGATGGCAGTGGTTCTCAACCTTCCTAATGCTGCGACCCTTTGATACAGTTCCTCATGTGGTGACCCCCCCAACCATAAGATTATTTTCGTTGCTACTTCATAACTGTAATTTTGCTACTGTTATGAATCGTAATGTAAATATCTGATATGCGGGTGGTCTGAAGTGACCCCTGTGAAAGGGTTGTTTGACTCCAAAAGGGGTTGTGGCCCACAGGTTGAGAACCAGCTGCTCTGTGATGTGAACACAGAGGTTTGTGTGACTCAGAGTGACCTCATTCATTCTTAACACTCAGCAAATGCTGAAGACCAACTCTGTACCAACGGGCTGGGAAGGTGTCAGTGGTGCCACTGTGGGCAGGATCCTGAACATCCCTCAAAGGCCCATGAGCTAAAGGCTTGGTCTCTACCTTGACACTATTGGGAAAAAATGGCGGACTTAAATACAGTCACAGAATGGCCCCGCGCACATTTTCACTGACACGGGTGCAGGCGACCGAGCACTGGTGGTGCGAGGAGACCCTTAAGTTAGATGCCAGGATGTCTCATTTGCAACTGTTGTGATAAAATGCTCTGACAAAAGCAACTTAAAAGAGAAGGGGTTTACTTTGGCTTGCAGGTTGAGGATACAGCAGGGGTCTGGGGCGGCTGGTCACATGGCATCCGCAGCCATATAGTCCAGCATCTCGGCCTAGACAATGCTGCAGTCCTTGGTTTAAAGGCACATTACATCGTGGTGGGGAAAGCACGGTCTCGGGAGCATGAGGTGGCCAATCACACCGCATGATTGTCACGAAGCAGGGAGTGGACAGAAGTGGCTGGGCTCTCAAGTCTCAAGGCTTTTGTCTGGTGACTTACTTTCTCCAGTAATGCTCCACCTCTTAAAGTGTCTACAGCCTTCTAAAACTGTGCCACCATTTAGGGATCAAGCATTCAAACCCACGAGCGTGAAGGTGGGCGTTTCACCTACAAATGACGACAGATCCCTTGGACTTCCAGCCTCTAAAATCACGAGCCAAGACAAATCTCTTTTCTTTATAACATTGCCTACCCTGGTTGTTTCATTACAGTAATGGGAAGCTGATTGATACACATCCAGTCCGTAAGAGATGTGGCACTGTTCCCATCACAAAGACTGCAGTTAAAGTCTAGGCATCCAGACCAGGCCGGGCTCTGACTCACGCTCGACACCGAGACTCTATGTATTGCCCAGACCTGTAGGCTTAGGGCTGGCTACTGAGGGGTTGGGGCAATGTGCTGAGGAAGCAACTTATGGATGGCTTCCAGTGTATTCTGGGCCTTTCTATTGCTTCCACCATATTAAACCTGGTTGCCACATTGACTTGTGGGGTGTCTATGGCCCCAGCCATGACCCTGCAGAAACAGAACCCAAGACAACTCCAAAAAGGATTTTTCCCCTTATGCCGGGCTTCTCTCTCTACCATTTCACAAGGCCTCATTCATGTGTCCCTCCCCTGATCCCCAGAGCCCTGTGGAGGCTCAAGCAGGTAAATTCCAGGAAAGTGCTCTGTAGGGAGGGCTAAGAGGCAGGTGATCACAGAGTATGAGAGTCCACAGCCCTGGAGCCAGCCTGGAGCTGCACATATCCCCTTCCGAGTGAGAGGGCCACTCCAGGACACAGTCCCAGATGGGCAAAGAGTAAGATTCCACCCTGCTCCTCAGGCACGCCTCCTATTTCTAGAAACTTCTCTCCAAGTTTCTACTTCCTCTGGTCCTCAGAGTATGTTAGTTTTAGCTACCTCTCTAACACCTGAGTGTACTGCTCTCATTACAACGTGTGTATACACTCAGGCACACATGTGCACGTGTGCACATCCTTCACGAGGTCATAGGTTACAAATGCCTTCCGTGCCCTTTCTCTCGCCAAGCCTCATGCAACGACTGGAGATTTTCATATGGTCAGAACTGATCCACTTGTCTCAGATAAAAGCATGAGAAAAAGCTTTGCGATCCACACACAGTTTACACTGACCTAAGCGTGTCCTCGTGCCCTGTCCCCGATAAGTGTGGTCTGTGTTTCGTATGTCACAGGTTCTCCAGGTGTCCAGTGACTCACGAGACCTGGGTACTTACAAGAACAGGGTCCAGGAAGGCCAGACTAGGCTTGCAGCATGCCCAGGTGGGTGGGCCATTCCTGTTTAAAAAGTACAGGCTGTAGGACCAACCCACCCAGCGTTGACGGCAGAGGAACAGGGGCTCCCAGGAAAGGCAACAGAAAATATGTATGATGGGAAATAAATTTGCAGGCTCCTGGCCTGGCTCCATTTGTAACAGGGTGGCTGGGGTGATGGTGGTGGTATTGTTGGTCATGGTGGTGGTTGGGGTGGTGGTGGTGGTACAGCAGCTCCTGGCTCAGCACCAAGAGCAGCTCCCACTCCCAGAGCAGGGCTTTACCCATCATGGACTACCTTGGTAGTAGGGTGGTGGTCTCTGTTAACTCCCTCCTCCCAGAACTCTGAAAGGTACTGAAGAAATGCTAATGGTTGCAGCTTGAAGACGCCCCCAGAGACGGTGGCTGGCCCCTCCCCTGTCGTTCTTCCCCAGAGACTGCAGTTAATGGAACCATTGGCCGCCTACCAGCAGAACCTGCCACTCTTGTTGCCTAGCACCCATGCTGCAGAGTTTTCCATGTAAAACGAAGCGGGTGCAATAAAAACACAAAGTAACATTTTCGCAGAGTTCGCTCCAGGCCAGGTGTGGGCTGGGACCTGTACACTTGAGGCTATTTTGTCATGGACCACCCATGAGATAGGGCGGACACCCTTGTTTTCCAGGTGGGGAAACTAAGGCACAAATGGAAAGTTACTGAGAGGAGCCTGGGGGAGGTAAAATGACTTCTCTGAGCTTGCATAGCTCATAAGTGGCTGACCAGGACCTGAACTGTAGGTGTTGCAGCACACAGACTACACCGCCATCACTTGGTCACCTCTGCGCCCTAGCACCCCAGTGACAGTGATGCTTCCCTCCCTCAAAGGGTGGGATCTCAGCTGGTGGGAGATTTAGAAGCCAGTCTGCAGTACCCAAATGTGGCCAGGCACAGCGGCGACGCGGGTGTACCGAGGACATGCTCAGCGGAGTCTGTGTTCGCTCTCTTGCCTTTCTCTGCAGCACCATGCCCTTGAGCTACTCATTCTTGTTCAGCAGTGACTTTCATGGAGCCCTGAGATGGGTGGCCTGGGTCCCCGTGATGAGCCCAGGTCCAGGTTCTACACAGCACACCTGCTCCTACCTTCTCCTGAACCCACCATGCCACGGCTCTCCACGGACTTGCTACTGCATCTGCTCCACCACTGCCCATGGCTCCATGCAGAAGCTCCTAGTCTTCCAGAGCCTCTCTTGACTGTCCCGAGAGCTCGGTGGAGGTGAGCAGGGTCTTTCAAAGAAGAGCCGCCCTGCTCCTGGGTGCTGTACCATCTGTCCACAACAGCCCAGCCTAAGCAAAGCCTGTGACTCAGAGTTGCACAGAAGCTTTCCTGAGAATGCACAGCCTATAAGCAGTTGATCAGAAACGGAACTGCAAATATGCCAACTTCTAACCTTTGCCACCGGCTCCTGTTCACAGCTTTCTCCACCAGAGCCCGACACTAACGAACCTCCACAGTGGACAAAGTATTGATTACATCACACATGCCTGTACTTGCTATATTATCTTGCCGGCTGCTATGATTACCCATGCACTTACATTACAGGTGTGTCTCTCTTTCCCCGGACTGTGAGCTCTTTAAAGAGAGACAACCCAGAGTCCAATTTCTCCTTGAGTCCCAGTGCACGGTGCAGCTGCTTACATGAAGTAGATGCTAAGAGCAGGCTATAATAAAAACTGTCTGCTCCACTGACAGCCGTGAGTGGAGCTCTCCAACACAGCACACAGACAGCTGCCTGCTCCACCAGCTCAGCCCCACACGGGGGTCCAGGAAAATAAGGGTATTTTTGGAAAAACCTGAGAACATTGCAGAATCAAGAGGAACAAGCAACTAGACTCCCTTTTTGAGGCTGTTGCTATAGTAACTCAGCACACAGCAGAAAAATGCTGTCTCCATGGAGCCATCTTCTTTGATTACTAACAGCAAAGGGGACATCAGCCCTGGGGACAGACACGTTGGATGTGGCTAGCCACCACCTGGGATCTGTCCTCCATGGCGCAGCCCACAGCCACAGTGAGAACTGTGGAGGTCACGGAGGAGCCCGGGCTGCAGGCTGTTTTAAGATACCGATTGAGAACATCAAGAAAACATGGCCAAGACCAGCTGGGATGGCTCCACCTCCCGGCCACATCTGGCCTCCTGCGAGTGGTTTTCTGGTCCTTCTGAAGGTTGGCGAGATTCAGGACTGTCTCTCAAAGTGTCGACTGCCAAGCGGACACGAGACAGAGAGGGCGTTAAGGCTTTCTCTTGGAAAGCGGAATGACTGATGGGGCTTCGAGGGTTCCAGAGCCCTCAGTGACTCAGAACCATTGCTGGAACCAAATGTGTGTTTCCTTTCCCTGAATAGAAGAACAAGGTCTCAGGGCCTGACGGCAAAGGGCGGAAATCTGATCTACTGTTCATTTGCTCATAAACTAAACAGACATTTTGTTGAGCATCTACTATATGCCTGGAACAGGCTGGAAGCCAGATGTATAAAGAGAGAAACACAGTCCGCTGTCTTGGAGGAGGGTAGGAGGGAGCAACGCAGGCAGGGAAGCAAGGTAACGAAAGAGAGACAGCCTACACCAGAGAGCGGGGACATCCTGGAGTGTGCGGTGGCGGTGGGTTGGGGTAACGGTGTATCCAGAGTTCGCCTCGCTGATCCGGTCTTTTGGGATTTAATCCTTCCTTCCTTGGCCTGGCAATGTTCTATACAGCTTGAACCACCAACACGCTGTGGATTCTACACCCAGGAGCTGGCGAGTTAAAGGAAGACTTCTCCTGTATCTCAGTCTCTGCCAGGCAGCATTGTGGTTCCTGGGTGAACTACGGCCATAGGGACACCTGGATGAGCCGGACACACACAGGCGGCTGTGCCTTGCTGACCCCAGCTGGCCCACTTGTGGTTATTTTTGTATGTCCAACTGGGTCAGCAGCAAGAAGAGAGTCACCTGTCTCCGGTGGCGTTCAGGAAGTGTCCCCCTCCACCCCACCCCCGACTGAGCACAAGGAACATGCCATCCTGCCATGAAAATGAGGTTGTGTGGGTGTGGGGGGGATCAAATCCTTGCTGGCCAGTGGCTGCTCCACACAGTGGGCCTTACGAGGATGTCAAAGGGACCTTCCAGGGAAGCAAACACGGTTACCTCTTAAAGGACGCCACCAACCTGTCCCCCAGCAGAGTAGACTTTGTAAGAGGTACCTGGGGGAAGTTTGTGCAGTGAGTTTGGCTGAAGAACAAGGCAGCCCAAAACAAGGGAGACGTGACTTTGGCCCACAGCTGCAAACTGATGCTACATCAGGACCTCTCTGTTCGCCACAATCAAACAGATGGGTTGGTTCGCATCTCACCCAGCTCCCAGATATTTGGCAAAGCCTTGGACTAAATAGTGTGTTTCTCTTGGGGTTAGACGTCTTGTTTTTATACACTGACAGCTACTCTCTAGGCAATCTTGACGGGAGACAGCTGTCTTTGATCCCAATTGTTCGGCACACAGCAGGTGCTTAATAATATCTCACTGCATTGTGTAGGCGACATCAAACTTGTATCACATTCTGCTGAATATTCCCGTGCTGGAGACAAAATCATCTTAGAAGCCAAGGTGTATTATTCCTGTGAGTATTTAGGGCATCTGGGGCTACTGGGGCACAGGACACCCCAAGAAATGGTGCCCAGGAGTGCAGACAGCACACTGACTCTCAGTTGAAAACTCTCGGTCTGGTTCTAGCAGCCTAGGCCCAAGGGCCTGTTGTGGCCACTGCCCTGGAATTGTGGGTATGTGTACAATCCCAGCATCCTTTAGGGAGCTAGGCAGGGGTCCCTCCTCAAATGGAACATGCTGAGAAAGCTGGTGAGGGTGTTCCGGATGATCTGCGTGGAGACAGACATGCAGCTGTCATGTCTGAGTCTTTGTGAAAGGATCCACGCGATATAGTTAGCAACAACCCCGCTAATTAATTAATTTAATAATGGCCAGACCAAGAATAGGGTGACACCTCCAAAATGCCTCTTGGTGTTGAAGCTCAAGGGTATAGTGTTTTTGTTTGTCTGTTTTTAATTATTTGTTTGTTTTTTTGTTTTGTTTTGTTTTTGAGACTGGTTCCTCTGACTGGGTTCCCCTGTGTAGCCCTGGCTGGCTTCGAACTCACAGATATCCATCTGCCCCTGCCTCCTGAGTACTGGGAGTAAAGGCATATGCTACCACCACCCGGCCTAGGATATAAGGTTTTAAAAGACAAAAACCATAGAACCACAGTTGTATCAGTGGGGTGTGTGTGTGTGTGTATGTGTGTATATGTGTGTGTGTGTGTCTGTCTGTGTGTGTATGTGTGTATGTGTGTGTATGTGTGTGTGTGTGTGTCTGTGTGTGTATGTGTGTGTCTGTGTGTGTGTGTGTGTCTGTGTGTGTGTGCGTCTGTCTGTGCATGTGTGTGTGTCTGTGTGTGTGTGTCTGTGTGTGTATGTGTGTGTCTGTCTGTGTGTGTATGTGTCTGTGTGTGTGTGTGTCTGTGTGTGTCTGTGCGTGTATGTGTGTGTGTATGTGTGTGTGTGTGTGTGTGTATGTGTGTGTGTGTGCATCTGTCTGTGCGTGTACGTATGTGTGTGTCTATGTGTGTGTGTCTGCATGTGTGTGTGTGTGTGTGTGTCTGTGTGTGTATGTGTGTGTGTGTCTGTCTGTGTGTGTATGTGTGTATGTGTGTGTGTGTGTGTGTGTGTGTCTGTGTGTGTCTGTGTGTGTGTATGTGTGTATGTGTGTGTCTCTGTGTGTGTGTGTCTGTGTGGGTGTGCGTCTGTCTGTGCGTGTATGTGTGTGTGTGTGTCTGTCTGTGTGTGTGTGTGTGTGTGTCTGTGTCTGTCTGTGTGTGTGTCTGTGTGTGTGTCTCTGTGTGTGTGTTTTCTGCAAGAATCATGTGCTAAGGAAACTTTACACAAACACTTGGGGATTTGTATATAATCCCCAGGATACAGATTAGCGTAGAACACATGCATGTCCAGGGCCCTGGGTCCAATCCCAATGTTCATAAAGCCATGAAAGGAGGTGACTCGGAGTGAGGAAGGCATCATACCTACTGGCATGCTGTACTGTACGGCCCTGTGCAGCTGGTAGTGTTTCATCTTCTCATTTTCTATGCTAGAGGCAGAGCCCTGAGCGTGCTGGGCAAGCCCACGAGCTTTCCCACCTACAGTCTGTCTCGCCTGCTTCTCTCGCCCAGCCCCTGTGCTAGGTGCTACTATTCCCTCTGAACAGAGAAACTGAGGCTCAGAGAAGTCCAGAACCTTGATTCAGTGGGCTTGGACCTGTTTTCCCTTCTCAGACATCCTCCTGTCTCTGGGGACAGGCCGCGCGCGTGAGAAGGTAAGACTTGCCGCCTAGGATGGCAGGCAGCCGGAAAGATTGCTGGCTCAAGACAGAAAGGTCACGGTGAATCAGCCAATCTGCCCGACACTAATGGGTGTCACATCACTATATTTAGGCTGCAGAATCCCAAGGCTTCTCGTAACTGACCACAGATCCCCTCACTACACCGCACAGCCAAGCACAGCAGAGCTTGGAGCAACTCAGTGACTTCCAGTTGGTTGTCGGTACAGAAGATCATGACTACCTGCCTCCAGCTGAAGTCACTGCTTTGAGAGGTCGTGGGCCCCCTGCCCCCCTCACCAGAGTTAGACACAGAGGGCTACCCACTCTTGATGATATAGGACAGGGTCCTGCACGGGAGACTTGGCCAGCACTCTGCGGTGATGAAACGGCTTGTTAGAATTCACACCCGGGTTTCTAACTCCACGTTCACCGCACCCACACCTAGGCTCTAGGGTTTAGAGAGGCTCTGGCAGTGGCTCAGTGACCTGAGGGTCTCACAGAGACAGACAGATATATGGGAAGATACTGCATTGGGGGTGTGGGGGTGTGGGGGTGTGGCTCAAGTCGCCTGTCACCATCTCTCCCTGAGTCTCATCAGCCATCCTGCCTCTTTCACACTTCCTCACTGTGACTGTTGGGGACCAATGGGGTGAGCTGTATGAATGGGCTAGCAGTGTTCCCACAGATGTGCTCCCTAACACTGGGTGGCAGGTGGCCAGCGGTGTTCCCACAGATGTGCTCCCTAACACTGGGTGGCAGGTGGCCAGCGGTGTTCCCACAGATGTGCTCCCTAACACTGGGTGGCAGGTGGCCAGCGGTGTTCCCACAGATGTGCTCCCTAACACTGGGTGGCAGGTGGCCAGAGGTGTTCCCACAGATGTGCTCCCTAACACTGGGTGGCAGGTGGCCAGCGGTGTTCCCACAGATGTGCTCCCTAACACTGGGTGGCAGGTGGCCAGCGGTGTTCCCACAGATGTGCTCCCTAACACTGGGTGGCAGGTGGCCGGCGGTGTTCCCACAGATGTGCTCCCTAACACTGGGTGGCAGGTGGCCGGCGGTGTTCCCACAGATGTGCTCCCTAACACTGGGTGGCAGGTGGCCGGCGGTGTTCCCACAGATGTGCTCCCTAACACTGGGTGGCAGGTGGCCGGCGGTGTTCCCACAGATGTGCTCCCTAACACTGGGTGGCAGGTGGCCAGAGGTGTTCCCACAGATGTGCTCCCTAACACTGGGTGGCAGGTGGCCAGCGGTGTTCCCACAGATGTGCTCCCTAACACTGGGTGGCAGGTGGCCAGAGGTGTTCCCACAGATGTGCTCCCTAACACTGGGTGGCAGGTGGCCGGCGGTGTTCCCACAGATGTGCTCCCTAACACTGGGTGGCAGGTGGCCAGCGGTGTTCCCACAGATGTGCTCCCTAACACTGGGTGGCAGGTGGCCAGCATGAGGCGAGGGAGAGGAGGTTCAGCAACATTCTGCTCTCTCTTGAAGCCACCTATGGCTGTCGGAGCTAGTCTGGGATTGGGGTGTCCTAGGGCCCTGAAGGGAGGTGACATGCTGAGGACTGCCGAGGAAGAGGAGTCCGCTTCATGCCGAGGCGCGGACGGCCCAGAGGCATCAGCTTCCTGGAACCAGCAATGTGCCTGGGTCTTGCTTACCCTCTGCTGCCTTCCTGACAGAGTTAGTCAAGGTCAACATTCACTGGACATCTTTCTACACACGGCCCATCTACAGGCCTGAGTAGACAGCTCTCATCCTTGGCTATATCTTGCAGAAGGCAGCCAAGTCTCAGGACATGAAGCCATCAGGGAGTGTCCATTAGAGCTTTTGCCCCAGTTCATACACCAGCCCCCAGTCCTCACCGGACAAACGCCAGACATTTGAGGAATTAGTGAGGTGGGTGGGTAGGGGATGTACCAACTCAGCAAACAGCTCCAGCCTGTCCCTCCTCTCACTGGTGAAGAGCGAGCGCACGAAGGAACATATCCAGGTGCATGGAACTCTGGAGAAGCGGGGCTGTCTTCCCTGAGGCCTCCCAAAGGTCCAGGCGGCCTCCATGGGTGGCAGAGCATCCCACGTTACCTGGCGCCCTCCTGGTTTCAGAACTGGAATTCTCCAGTCCTGAGCGAGCTGACAGCTGGCCATGATGCACTTGAGAGAACATCTTGATAGACAAATATGGAGGTTCTGAGGGTCAGCCCTTTCTTCAAATACATGCCCAGAGCCTGTTGCTGCATGACCTCAGAGCAGGTGTCTCTACCCTTTGGGCTCTTTTCTCCTCAGTAAGCTGAGAAGCACCCCACAAGATACATCAGAGTGTTATAAAAAAATGCCAAACTGAAAGCCTAATGTGCCAGGACCTGATACGTGGCAGGCGTGCTGCAGGGGACTCAGAGTACCAGGAAAGTGGAGTCTGAGGCAGAGCTGGACACTGTGTGCTGGCAGGAAGTGCTGGCCTCCTAGGCCCACTAGGACGTGGCCTGCTCCCTAGTACCTCACGCTTCCATTGACCTCTGTGCCTGTCCTTATTTCATTCATTAAATATTTACTGGGTCTGGCCCCAGGCTGGGGCGCAGTGAGCTTGGTATCTATGAAATGAAGGTCTTTGCTGTCAGGGAGCATCAGTCAGGGGTGCTCAGACTGAGGGCTGGACAGAGCTGTGGGGTACAGGAGGGAGGAGGGCTGTGTGGAAGGATTCGGAAGGCATCCCAACCTTCCAGTTCTGGAAGTCCCTTCCAGTCCATCTGAGCCTTGACCACTCCCTCAGCCACAGTCCATTCTGCCCACAGAGACCCTGGGGCCCAAAGGGCATCATGAATGAAAAATTCATTTGAGCCTCAGATCTCCCTCAGCTGTTGTCCTGCTGGTCCCTGTCCTTGGCCATAGCTTAACTCTTTCCCTGCCTGTGTGACACTGGGTTCCACCTTAAGGCCTTTGAACCTAAGAGTTTTTCCTCTCAGAGGGATGTGCTCGCTGGATTGCCCTTTGGGAGTGGCCTGACCAGGAGCCATCTGTGCTATCTGTCCCCACCCTGATGATGTTCTTTGTCACCTGTGCTCCCAGATGGGGGTGAGGGACAAAGGGGATGAGGGCTGGAGTAGCAGCTCCCCGGTTCCTCAACACTCTCCTACTGCCCACCTGCAGGGCTCCTGGCTCACCATGCTGATTGACTGATTGAAACAGCAGGGCCAGGCAGGGAGAGGGAAGGCAGGAAGGCAGAGAGCAGGAGAGAGCTCGGTGCTGCTGTGGTTATGGCAAAGGAAGAGTGGAGTGCGGGGGACAGCAGAGCACATTAGTCACCCCTCGGGCCTCCCTTGGCACAGTAGCCTGGTCTTAATGCATTTCTAATCAGCTTCCGGAGCTGCGTGCTGAGGCTACAGATGGGGGCTCCTCATGGGGCCGGCTGGGGACAGGCTGAGTGGGAAGCAGCCATGCTGGGCCTGTCTCTGTCTGCAGTAGCTGCCCGCTCCCTTGCCTTCTTCTTTCTAAGGGGCTTCCCAGGGTTCTGATGTTGGGACAGAAGCACAAAGAAACCCAGGTTTAGCCAGACATGGTGATGCCTACTCATATAATCCCAGCATTTGGAAAGTGGAGGCAGGAGGGTTGCAAGTACCAGGACAGTCTGGCTCCCTAAAACTGAAAACATCCCTCTAAAACCAGCCCCAGTCCCCGGCCCCGGCCCCGGCCCCGGCCCCGGCCCCGGCCCCGGCCCCATTGCTGAGACGCACCCTTGCTGGCTGCCTGGTGTGGCCTGAACATCTGGGTCAGGCCTCAGCTCCCCCAGCCTCTTCTGGAATGTCACACTGTCACACAGAGGAACACACGTGGCAAAGGCCGACAGTCTGAGCATAGGTCTAGCTCTCCAGCTCTGGCGTCAGACCCTTGTGTCCAACATAATGATCTGGACTTCTTGGACTGTATGGGTTTCAGTAAGAGAAGTTCATGTCTAAGGTTCCTGAGTGGATCCAGTGTACACTTCTTTACCACAGTGGGAGAAAAGAGGCATGGAAACACAGACGCTAAAAACAGAGGCTTAAGAAATTCTGCTTCCAGCCCAGATGACGTCACTGGGACTGAATACATTCACTCAATTGGAAAAAACAAGATCAATATATGAAAATAGTTTTTGGGAATTTGATGTCAAGCAAGTAAGGCTTGTGTATGGAGAGGCAGAGGCCCAGACAGCCCTGGAAGCCTGCAGAGGGTGCTCGTGGTTTCCATAGACTAGAGTCTGGTGCCCACACAAAACCACCACTCTGCCTCTTCCCATCAGCCACTCTGCAGATCTCATAACTCACAGGGCAGCAGGGAGAACGGGATGGCCTCACTAGCAGGAGTAGTAGACCATCACACTAAATATAGCGATGGTAATGCCAAGCAAATCTTAAACAGAATCCCTGAAGAGTCCAAGCTGTTTCCAAATGAGTGATCTTCAATCTTCAAGATTAGCTAGAGAATATAGGAGTTTTTACCATGCAATGAGGTGAAACTTGCAGAGCTTAGCCAGGAGCGGTGGTGTGCACTTTTAATCAGAGCAGTTAGTGAGACAGAGGCAGGTGAATCTCTGAGTTCAAGGCAAGCCCAGTCCACAGGTGAGTTCCAGGACAGCCAGGACTACACAGAAAACCCTATTTCAAACCAAAACCAAAACCAAAGCTGGGCAGTGGTGGCGCACGCCTTTAATCCCAGCACTTGGGAGGCAGAGGCAGGTGGATCTCTGTGAGTTCAAGGCCAGTCTGGTCTACAGAGCGAGTTCCAGGACAGCCAGAGCTACATAGGGAAACTCTGTCTCAAAAAGTAAGGAAGAAAAAAGAAAGAAAGAAAAAGGAAAGAAATCCACAGTGCTTGACATCTCACCAAGAATGACTAGTCATGCAAGGAAATGCATCCAAACTGGGAGGTGAGGGGCTCACTCAAACACAACCCAGCCCGGCAAAGACAAAGGCTCAGTGTGAGAGGACACTGAAAACAGGCGTTACATTTGTGTTTCACCTTTTTAAAGAGCCTTAATTAAGTAAGCACTGAACATGTTAAGGAAATGCAAAACAGTTTTTAAAAGACACAAATTAAGTGTCTAGAGACAACACTCACAATCTCTGAGATAGTAATACCCTGGACGTGCTTGCCATTAGTTTGGAGATTGCAGAAGAAAATGGTGGCGCTCCTGAAGTTGTATCAATAACGGCTGTTCACGTGAAACACAGACAGAAAAAGAGCAGAGCACCAATGGGCTGTTTGACAATTTGAAGCAGCCTAACACAGGCACCAAGAGTCTCTAAAGCAGAGAGGCAAGAAGAGGGAACAGAACAAATGCACTCAGAAGTAATGCCAGAAAAGTTTCCAAATGTGATGGAACTATAATTCACACATGCATGGTTTTCAGTTTCACTTTATTTTTGATGATGTGTTCATACATGTAGGGTGGTATCTGCACATAGGATTGCAGTGCCCAAAGAGGCCAGAAGAGGGCATCAGATCTGGAGTTACAGAGCGCTGTGACCAGATGGGGGTGCTAGAAACCAAATTGGGCTCCTCTGGAAGAGCAACACACACTCTTAACAGCTGAGCCACCTTTCCAACTCCCTGCACACACATTTAGAAATCCCAAGGAGACGTGCACAAAGGTACATCTCCATCTGATTGCTCAAAACCAGAGAAAAGGATAAAATCTTAAAAGCAGCCAGAGGGGAAAAGAGACACTGTACTTAGAGGAACAAAATACAGACAACAGAAGGCTTTCTCTGAAAACAAAACAAAACACAAACAAGAAGGTGAAGCCATATTTTTAACTAAACTGCCAACTTAGAATGTCCAGACATACAAAAGCTGAAAGAATTCATCTAGCAATTCAGTAGCATCTGACATGTCAAAGCTCTTCCAGGTAGAAAGAAAATGATGCCCCAAAGAAATGAGAATCTACACAAAAGAAAGACATCAGTAGTAACGACCGCATGGGGGAAATATGTAAGATTTCTCCTTATAATTTAAATAAAAGAAAACTGACTTTTAACAAAATAGTAATAATGTATTATGGTTTATAGCATACATATAAGTAACTGTGTAATCATCTCTGAAGCAGAGAAATAGAAGTATGCTATTTACTACTCAGACAGATAGGCTGTGAGTTAAAGATCTTTAATGAAAATCCTATGTAACTATTAAAATTAAAAAAAAACAAAACAACCAAGAGTTGTGTCTACAGAGATAACAGGAAAATTAGAATTTCTCAGCTCAAAAGAAGGCAGAAAAGGGGGAACAAAGAACAGATGGGAAAAAAAAGAAAATAGTATAATAGATAGTACACTTAAGACTCACTATATCAACAAATACATTAAATGTAAATGATTAAAATACTTCAATTAAAGGGCAGAGAACTTAGGCTCCCATACAAACCTGCAACATTTATTTATAGCAGCTTCGTTTATCAACAATAAAACTTGAAGTCAACCAAGATGGACAAACAAACTGGTTCATCCAAGGTGATCAGTGTTTAAAAGAGTGAGCTACCAAGCCATGAAAAGACACGGCAGGTGTGGGGACACACAGACTTAAGCATACATTACAAAGTGAAGGAAGCTGATCTGATAACACCACATTTTGGAAAAAGCCAAACTATGGAGACAGCAAACAGATGAATGGGATTCTTTACCAGGAACTGAGGGTGGGGGAGAGGAAGAGACAGAGCACTGAGGGTTTTTTAGGGCAGTGAAAATAATAATGGATGCACATCATCATGTATGTGTCCAAACACACAGAGGTGTCAACACAAATTCTCCACTGTGGTCCTAGACCATTGTAGTGATGAGAGAGGCCCAGCACTCCAGACAGAGGGCAAACCGGAAACCACTGCACTCCTCTTTCAACTTCCCTGTGAACCTTGAACTTCTCAAAACCAACTATCAACCACCACCACCACCACCACCACCATCACCACCACCACCACCACCATCACCACCACCACTACCACCATCACCACCACCACCACCATCACCACCACCACCACCACCTTCACCACCACCACCACCACCATCACCACCACCACCTTCACCACCACCACCACCACCACCACCACCACCATCACCACCACCACCATCACCACCACTACCACCACCACCACCTTTACCACCATCACCACCACCACCATCACCACCACCACCATCACCATCACCACCACCACCATCACCACCACCACCACCACCACCACCACCACCTTCACCACCACCACCACCACCACCATCACCACCACTACCACCACCACCACCACCATCACCACCACCACCATCACCACCACCACCATCACCACCACCACCACCACCACCTTCACCACCACCACCACCACCACCACCATCACCACCACCACCACCACCACCACCACCATCACCACCACCACCAACAACAAAACTTCAAATAAAAAAAAGTGACAGAAATACAGATACATATGTGTGCATCCTAGCTGTACACCATGGGTGGGTGACCTTGCTTGTACAATGCATCCCCACAGAGTCCTCCCTTGAGAGGATCTGGTGGGATTCCTTGTGTGGTTAGGCACAGTCTGCCTGGTATCACATAAGTGTGAGATAAATAGCAGCCATGATAAGGAAGGACAGGGACATCTCAGAGTGACAGAATGGGCAAAAACGGTCCAACTAGGGGCCTCACCCCCCGAGCCACACCCAACCCTCCTGAGTCTCACTCAACCCCCCCGAGCCCCACACAACCCTCCAGAATGGTATTCCAGACTCTCCTTCCCTAGATTTTTATCTTTAGCTCCCAATAGAACCCAACCTTAGGAGAGTTATCACATTACTTTATGGCCTGCTGACCTCTATGCTGTCTCGGTCAGAGACCACAGTAGATTCTAGGACTGTATCCTCAAAATTCCTAATGCTGTGACCCTTTAACACAGTTCCTCATGTTGTGGTGACTCTCCTCTCCACCAATGATAAATTATTTTCATTGTTACTTCATAACTGCAATCTTGTTACTGTTTGAATCATAATGTGAATATCTGGAATGTAGATGGTCTTAGGCCACCTAAGCGGTCAAGACCCACAGGTTGAGAACCCCTGTTCTAGGCCTTTTAGCAACAGAATCCACCCTCATGGTCACATGTCCTTTATAAGGAGTTTCTATGTAGTCACACCTTAAGCTTTTTGTGCACCTGGAATGGGAATGATTGTTAGAATTCTACTTTCCCCCAAATCACACTGTGTTTTACATACACTGACAATAAACCGCCTGGCATCAGACTCCCCGAGGTTGATCCAGGTTGATGAAGTCCATCTGACCCAAGCTCTCGTTCTCACCTCTTCGAGGTCCCTTTCCTTGTCTGACACCTACAGGGTCCCCCTCAATGGGCTAACAGCAGATTGCCTGGCTCTCTGGGATTCTATTTTTCTGGGTGGTGATATTTCTCTGGATAAGAAACATCTGGTAATTTCCCTCAGATCTGAATGATCCCAAAGGCTCTTTCACACAGTATGAAGAAGAGCCATTCAAGAGACAATGGAGTCGGATGTCCGATACAGCTAAAAGTCCTTTGTACTTCTCTCTGTGTGTGAAAAGGGTAACTAAAAATCAAATTTAATGCGAGTCTCCTCAGGCTCCGGAGAAGAGACAAGGCAAAGAGGAAGGCAGGAAATACCCCAGCAGTGGTTAGACCCTCATGGTGCCTTCCAGAGCGAGGCCCAGGCTTAGCGTCCTGTTCCAGGTGCTTCCCCCCCTGCCACGGCCACCATTCTGAGGGCTGGGCTGAGGGAGGACGAGAGCAGTGTCATCTCCTCAGATACAGAACGCCTTCTCAGACTCCTCTGTCACCAGGCTAAGTCACAAGAATGGTCAGGTATTTGCAGTTGCACATGGCTAGCCTCGCACAATCACCACCTAGTTCTGAGTCATGATCTCTCCTCGGCTTGGTGAGACACAAGGCTTTGCCAAGCTCTGTGCAGGGGGTGAAGATCCAGGATGAACCCAGCCCACATTCCTGTTCTGTGTGGTTCACTGCAGTCACCAGTCTCCTAGGGTGCCCTGATCCGTGTCTTCACACCCTCCTGGACATGCAGGCCGAGCCAGACCCACATGGATAATTGGGACCTGGTCCCCTTCCCCTGCATCTAGATTGCCACAGGGCTTTCTCAGCCAGGCAGATGCAGTGCTACAGTCACTGTAGGATATCTGATGCTAGGTCCTAAGGAGCCAGAAGCCTCTACCTGGGACCACGGGACTCTCACGTTAGGAGAACCAATGCCACACAGGGAGTGGGCAGGCTATGAGAACTGTTCTGGGAGGAGGCCCACACTGTTAAAAACAAACCCCGCAGAGTGGAACACCATATAGAGAGAGTAGCCACTTTGGGAGGTGACAGAAATACCTATGTAGAAGCCATGAGTTGGATGCCTAGGCCACGGAGGCCTCTGCAGCAGATATAAACTACTGGAGTTCTTGAATTTTGTCCCAGTTTAGATGACTCCTTACGATCTCTTAGCAACCTCAAGGATAATTGGTAACGGAGCAGTCCACGCTGTGGCTGGTCAGTTTGCTACAGATTTCTAATTAATTGTTAGCATTTAAAAATCCAATCTGGAGGCTGGGAAGATGGCTCAGTAGGTAAGGTGCTCCCATAGCAAGCAAGAGGACCTGGGTTTGAGACCCAGAACCCACATAAAAAGCCAGGCACAGAGACATACACTGGCAATCCCAGCGCTGGGGAGGTAGAGATGGAAGGATCCCGGAGGATCACTAGCCACATGGTCCTCTCGGTAAATCGGTGAGTCTAGGTTCAGTGAAAGACCTTGTACTAAAAGTTAAGGTCAAAAGTTAAGCAACTGGGGAAAGCACCCACCAGTGACCTCTGGCCTCCACTTTTATAAACATGCACATACACACACACACACATACATACACACACACACACACACACACACACAGAGTCTGCATGTGAATATCTCCATTTCCACTTCCTCTAAAACACAGAAGCACCACTGTCCCGGGTCTGTGTGGGTGCTGGGCATAAGTGAGAGTTGCAGCATGGGGGCTAATGCCTGTCCCACCTCCAGATGAGGGCCCTGTTCCTCAGGTCACCACAACCCCTCACCATCTTGCGCCACTCCATGAAGACACCCAGCTGGCCCCAGGCTCCTTGGCCTATATTTTTAACCCTTTATCGCCCGCCCCTCTGATCTAGCCCAGTGACTCGTAGTACTTCCTACTGGAAAGGACACCGTGTTAAGGTGATGCTGACCACACACCTGCCGGTTCCTCTGCTGGACTCGCATGCCAGTTCCTCTGCCCGACCGCCCTCACTCCTGTGTGTATGGCAGCTACACACTCTTTAAGTTAAGCTCCATCAAAGGTGCCCCTGGCGGGCTTCCAGAGGTCTTGGTCCACACCTTGAGGAACTTGTCCCTCAATCCACTGTGAGTTTAACACACAGAAAATCGCCATTGAATGAACAAAACCAGCAGTGTTTTGTCCCCATTTGAAAAGTGAAGATCTTGAGACTGAGAGATAATCTGCTCACTGACTCTCTAAGGGGAGAGGGTCTTCAGATCCCATTGTCAGTTGAATTGTGTCCCCTTAAGAAGTATATTGAAGTCCTAACCCCGGCACTTATTTGCAAATGAGTCTCTGCAGAATGGATCAAGATCAAGTTCTTGGGGACTCTTAGCCCACCAGACTATGAGAACACAGCCCAAACAGGGAGGATGCCATGTAATCACAGAAGCAGAAACCAGAGAGAAGCATCTAGAGGTCAGGGGACACCAACAATGGTGGGTGACACACCCTGATGTTCAATTGTGAGGGAGTAGACCTTTCTCCAGCCTCCAGGAGACCAGGACAGGTGGACACCTGTGTGTGGTCCTCTGGCCTCAGAGCCAAAGGAGAAGAAATTCTAAAACAGAAAAAATTGTTTTAACTAGTCATTTGTTCCTTTAAGAACTTGCTTAAACAGGGACATAACCATAATGCTTTTTACACCTGAGAAAACGGGGGATTTCCTGAGGCTGATTCCTGAAGAGCCCATTGCACCCCCACTTCTTGGACTGCTCTGGAGAAGGGGGGACACTATGAGATGGTCTTGGACCAGCAGAGGGGGCTCCAGTCCCCTGCTTGTGGAGCAGCTTTGTCCCCAGGCTTCTGGTTCTGAACGATGGGCAGAGCAGTCACCGCTGGACTGCTTTCCCCGGTAACAGGTGCAATCTTCAGGAGATTTAGAGCAAATTCTTGGCTTAAATACCTTAAGGATTGTGTTTGGGACGTCTCAGGGCCACACGTCTTTTTATGACCTAAGACTGGCCAGAGTCAAGGACCTGCTTCAACCAGGGCAAGGAGAGGACCCTGCTGGCTGAGTGTTGTGTACTCCAGGCCCTTGCCTTGATGGGACAATGGAAGCACTATTGAGTTGTGAATAGCGGGCTGGGACTGGGTCAAAGGTTAGGGAACTTCTAAAGCCCCCAGGGGACCCTAAAGTCAGGAAAATCAATTATTACTGGACAGACACCAGCCAATTCAGAGACAGTCCAAGATGGAAGCACGGCTGAGCTCTTATATACGCTTGATCCAAAGTGCAAGGGAAGGTGCGGGCCTGTCACACCCTATGGCGGAGGTTCCCAACCGTCCTGACGCTGCGACCCTTTAACACAGTTCCTCGTGGTGTGGTGACCTCCCCAGCCATAAAATTATTTTCGTAGCTACTTCATAACTGTAATGTTGCTACTGTTATGAACCCTAATGTAAACATCTGATATGCAGATGGTCTTTATGCAGCTCCTGTGGAAGGGTGGTTCAACCTCCTAAGGGGTCGTGTGGCCCACAGGTTGAGAACCTCTGCCCTATGGGCATGAGCGCTGGCTCAGCACGCAGCAGAATCCTTCCTCCAGCACAAAGGTCCCGGTGACATCACGTTTCCTGCCCGGCACTGGCTTCCGCTAGAGCAGACGTACACCAGTCCCGGGTGTCTTCTCAGGACCCAGTCTCAGAAGCTCCCGAGTGTCACCAACCCCACAAGCTCTGGATCTAGAAAGTCACTATGGTATCCCAGGTTTTCAGGTCCCAGATCCTGAGGGGAAAAGAATGGGTGGTAGCCATCTTTGAATGCAAGCTTTGGGCTCAATCCTAGAGATCTGTGACCCTCCCTCTCTCTCCTCCCCAGCCCTGGAGTCTTGATGGCCCTGGCCCTTCTGGTCACCTCTGGCTACTGGGAAATGGATATCCTACACGTCCACAACATCCAAAGCTTCCAGGATCCAGGGACAGTGAGGTGCTGCGTGGGATGTTCCTGAGGTAGCAGGAAAGGGGGCTAAGTTCCCCGGGCTGCAGTCGAGGGGAGTCTCCTACAGAGCTTGAGAGACACACCTCTGTATTGGGATAACATGTCCATGCTGCATGGGGTGTCATTTCAACACCTACTTTTGCAACACAAAATCCTTCCGAAGGCGTACATGCTCCTGTCAAGCTGCCTGCAGAGATCCCATTTAGCATTAGCTGTACTTGAGGGCAGGAAGCTCAGGTCTGGAATCAGGTGGATCTGATTTCATTCTCTTCATTAGTGAACACATTCCTGACCCCACCCATTCCTCCAGCTTCGATTTTCCAGGGGGCGGGGCAGGCGTTTCCCCAGGCACCCCTTTAACTATATGTCATTCCTGTGCTCAAGAACCCATAATGGCTCCCAGTGCTCTCCAGTTCAAACCAAACCTCTCATCTGCCAGTCATCACCTTCCATAACCCGGTCCTGACCTCTTTCTCTCAGACTCACTGTGTCTCCGGTCCCCGAGGGCTCTGAGTATGTCCTGGGCCTCTCTACCTCCATGCTTCCTTCCTGAGAAGGCTCACTCCAGGACTTGCTCGGAACCATGTGCCTGTCGTCCCAATATGTCCACTGCTTCCTTCTCAAGTCCTGGAGACGGTATTCACATTTGACATCTCGCATTCACTTTCTTCCCATGAGCACATCTCTCGTCTCACTATCTCACCCTCATCCAATCATCTAACAGATGCTCGTTGAGGAACTACTATGTGCCGATACAGTGCTGGGCCCAGCGCTTGACCTATTTCTCTTGCTGGGTCCTGGTTTGACCAATACCCTATAATCATCCAGAAAGAGGATCTAGGTCCCACTCAACTCTGTCCCTCAGCACTGTCCCGGTGCTTGACGGGGTACATGCCACAAGGTGCTAAAGAAGTAAATGGCAGGCCAGCATTTCTCTGCAAGTGCTCGCTGCTAGATAAGACTGGGAAAAGGAAACAGCACCCCCCCACACACACACACAGACACACACACACAGACACACACACACACTGCAAGTGTACAGAGGCTGAGTGATCACTCCCACATACTGCTAGGTCTTGCAGACTAAAGAAAGTAGTGATGCATTCTCATCCTAGGGGGGACAGTGAGACAGATCTATAGCAGGAAGCAATGCTGAGCACAACCAAGCCTGTTGTGCGGCAGGCACCATGGTGCCAGCACCTCCAGAGGAAGGGGAGAGAAGAGCCATCTTGGAATGTGTCCCTACGGTGAAGTCACAAGGGGAAAACCCAGAATCTCTGTAGAGCCTAGGGTCTAGGTTCAAAACTAGCTCTCTTCCTCACAACTGCATGCTCCTAGGAAAATTATTCACTCTCCCTGATGATATCTGCCATCATCTGTAGGATTCCAAGCTAACAAGGATGATATGGACTTGCAAGAGTTCACACATAGTAGGTCCTCAACAAACCTTAGTGTGTCTTCCATTGGTGTGCCCATTCCTATTTCTGTTCCTTTCAGCTAGCACAGGGCTGAGCATGTAATCAATGCCATCTGTTGGTAGGAACAAACTGACCAAGTGAAATGTGAATTACAAAAAAGCAAAAACAAAAACAAAACTCCACTGCCATCTCCACTGCCACCATAACAACAACAACAACAAAACCCAGTTTCTTGCAGGCTCTGCCCACAGGTGCTGAAAAGCCCTGTTTATTTTGTCAAGTCACCATAGCAACCGTGGATGCTCTAGCCAGCCCGGGCTAGTTAAAAATGATCAATTTATTTGTAACCATGGAAACACCAGCTTCTGAGGGATGCCAAGAGGAAGGCAGCCATAGACATCCTTGGAGCGTCTCTCCTCACTTCAGTTACAGCTCAGCTAAACCCACCTTCATCATGAGGGTTTACAGGGACTGTCATGTGGGCAATAGTCACTATCTCCCACACGACAGTATTTACATACAGAGGCAGAATACGAGATGGTTCATCAGCAAGGAAGGCAATGCTGTAGGAGCTGTTAGCATTATGGCTCGTTTGCTTAGGAGCTTGCCTAAAGCTGGGTCCTGATTCCCCAGAGCCAACCTGGGGACTTTGTATCCTTTGGTTCTTCCATTTGGGAGCAATCCTCCATATCCTGTCTGGCTTTTGAAGTTACATTTTTAAACAGACTTCCACCACATGGGTGAAGTTTGGAGAAAGGAAAGTGTCCCTTCAAACGTCACTCCTGAAAACAGGCAGCAGTGATTGGAGCCCCGGACACACACCTAGGAGACAACACAGTGACTTCCCTGTCTCTCTGCTCCCAACACAGCCACAGAAAGTGAAATGTCTGACTTGTGGGTTGGGACTTGGGTCCAGCCACATGTAGCCTCTCCCATAGTCACACCGTGGTCAGCTCTGGGTCTTCCCAGGGGCCACACACAACCCCAGAAAAGGGTCTGTTATGGCACAAGAGAATTAACACCTAAGATCACAATTCCAGGGGATTGCGCCGAGATCATTTATTCGTCTGTCTGCCACGAGGAGCCTGTTTTGTGTGGAGATGGTGGTCCCTGCTCAAACCTAGCACAAAGCAAACATCCATCTCTGTCACAAAGCCTCGCCACCGCTTCCCTGAGCTGTGGAGGCTAAAGTCCCACCTACAATGGAGAGAAAGGGGGGTGCCCCCAGGACACTAACAAGTGACAGAGTGCCAGCGCCAAGCAAAATTAGAGTAGAGAGAGCTGCTCCTATCCAGTTTCTCTGCTAGTCCGGGGGCTCCAGTGCAAACAGCGGGTGGGGGTTGGGCTGGGAGTGGCAACTCCGGTCGCCCTGGCTCCTTGGAGCTGTCTCGTTCAGAAGTGGGGTGCTCAATGGAGACAGCTCCACCCTTCGGTGTGCAAGGGGCACTGGCCACCCCACCCAGGACAACCTAGCTCCCGGCCCCGGGTGCGCGCACCAGGTGGGGCTGCCGGGCTCGGGACAAAGGACCCGGCCAGAGACGCCAGAGCCGCAACGGGGAGGGCAGCAAGCCCTGGGTGCTGCAAACTTGGCTACCCAGAGCGCGTGGGGGAAGATCCCGGCTTACCTGCGCGGCCATAAAGGACAGATCCATGGTGTCGCTGCTGGCGTGGCCGCTGCTGCTGCCCGCGCTCCAGTCTTCGCTGCTGCTGCTGCTGCTGTCGTCGCCGCTGCGGCTCCAGCCTCCCGCACAGCTATCAGGGAGCGGGCGGAAGAGCGAGCAGGTGCCCTCGGGCTCCGGCGACCGTGACCTCAGCAGCCCCGACGTGGTGGCGCTTCTCCAGTCCTCACAGCGCCCTGGCTGGCTCCGGGCTCCGACGCCGAGTGGGCGGGGGACCCCGGGCGCTGCGCCCCTCCACGTGACCATTCTCAGCCCCACCCCCGGGGGCGGGCCGAGCAGGACCCCTAGTTTCTAGCAATCTTCTCTCTGTCCTGGCCAAATGGGGAAACCAACGCCGGCAATGGCTAGCTGGGTTGGTGAGCCGGTCTCCAACCCAAATCCAGCGTTGTGAGCACCCTTCCCAGGGCTCTTGACTCCAGCCCTCCTGGGTCTTCGAACTGTGTTTTTCTGGAGCTGGCTGAGTTTCAGATTGACCCGGAGTAGATACACCTGCCTACCAATGGCAAACCTGAGCCCAAGACTCCAGAGTGTTTGGGTCTTGAACTGGGCAGAACAAAGCAGAAAGTCTAGCTCTTCTGTTCTGTATGGCTTGGTTAAATCGGTGATTGCTTGAGCTTGGGTCTCTTTGTCTGTAAAATGAGAGTAACAGAAACTAGGAATTAAATAAGATGTGGCATGTGTCACAGGGTGGCGTGTAACATGACCAGTGCCCGTTGGTGGAGACTATGGACTGAATGCCCCTCCAGGGTGGCACATACAATCTGCAGACAGTGTCTGTGGCTCTGTTAAGACGTCATACCTCAGGAAAGCACCCAACCCTCAGGTGTCACGGCTGCAATGAACAGAGCCATAGAGATGCCCAGAGGGGCCTGCAGCGCTATGGGGGTTGGGGGATCCATCCCTCCATCCTCTTTCTTCTCCTTCCTTTTCCTCCCTTCCCACCTTCTGCTCTCCTCTTCCAGTTTGTTTCCTCTCTTGTTTCATGAGTCTATTTCATCCTGTCCCATCCCTCTAGAGTCTGGCAGTTCCTCAGCCTACCCAGAACCTCCAGGACCACTGCTTGTGTGCACTTTCATGATGAAGTCTTATACCTGCAAAGGTGTGTGTGTGTGTTGTGTGTGTGTTGCATGTGCGTCTATGTGTGTGTGTATCTCTGTATGTGTGTTGTGTTGTGTGTGTCTCTGTGTGTGCCTCTCTGTGTGTGTTCTGTGTCTGTGTGTGTCTCTGTGTGTGCCTCTGTGTGTGTGTTGTGTTGTGTGTGTATGTGTGTTATGTGTGTCTCTGGTGTGTGTTGTGTGTGTCTGTGCATTGGGTTTGTGTGTCTGTGTGTTGTGTGTGTGTCTATGTGTCTGTGTGTGTGTGTGTGTGTGTCTGTATGTATGTATGTATGTGTCTGTGTGTAGTGTACAAACTAAAGACTGAGAAGCTCCCTGCAGTCTAACAAAAAGAATAAATGGAGCAGGAGAGACGGCCCAGCCATTAGAGGCTCAGGCTCGCAACTAAAGAGAATAAGCAATGGTCTCCGAACTCCGAAGGGCTTCTCTCTAAAGCTCTTTTTTGCCTTTCCACTGTCCCAGCCACCTGTGATCTAAGTGTTTGCTGTCATTGTTCTCCTCTTGGAGCTCTGCCTTTCTCATTTACCTGATTTAAACCTTTACAGGGATGAAGAATCCCCCTGAGACGCATTCTTCCTGACCTCCCCCTTCCAGTCAGCCCTGTGTCCATGGTGATCGATGCTGCCAATTATTTGCTGGTATTTACGTGCTACCCAGGTTTTCTCCTAAAGTGAACATGCTTCTGTGAATGCGTGTGACCTCTCCACTATTCCATTCTTCATCTCTGTAATTTTAGTATTTCAAGAAAGTTCTATGAGTGGAATCATGGGTAATAATCCCCTGGAGTCAGCGTCAGTCAGTTACCTGGAGACTCATCCAGGTAACTGTTGCTGTTGTATCGGCAGCTTGTTCCTTTTTATTGCTGAGTAGTACTCCATCTTATGGATGTACCGCAGTTAGTTTAGCCGCACATCTGTCAGAGGACATCTGTGTTGGTTTTGTTCTTTGGTGTTTGTGAGTACAGCTGCTAAACACATGTATGTCTGAGTTTTTATATGAACGTGCCTTCATTACTCTGCAATTAGTTGCTGGACCATGTGGTAACTGCATTTTTCATTTTAAAAGAAAAATCATAGTTTGCCACAATTCCCTACCATTCCACGTGTCCACCAGCAACACACCGGGGGGTTTGGTTTAGCTCCAAATGCCAAGATTTGGTGTTGTGATAGTCAATTTCTATGTCATCTTGCTTGTCCCTGGTGCCCAAGTTAAACGCGATTGCTGAGTGTGTCTGAGGGGGTTCTAGATGAACACGAAGATGTGACCAGGTAGATGTGACTGGGCAGCAGGTGTCCCTCCACACCCCAGGGGTCTGAGACGAACAGAGAGGCTTCAAAGGAGGAACTGGCCACTTCCTTCATGTCCTGATGCTTGATGTGGGACTCCTCATCCCCTCTCCTGGCCAGGGTTTGCATCTGGCTACTGGTTCTCAGGCCTTGGCCCTCTACACACCACTAAATAAATAAATGCAGTAAGTTTATTTAAGTTTGTAGATTTATCATGTATCCCGTGACCTAGAACTTATTAGTTCCTGGAAAGCGTTTGTAGACTCGTAGACATGAAGACAATCATGCCATCTGCAGATAAAAGTCTGTGTTTCTCCCTTTCCAAACCCCATGCTCCTCTTGTCCAAGACTTATCTCACTGTACTGAGTGGACTGTCCATCACTCGGTTAGACGCTATTGTAATCGTATGCTGCTGCGGTAGCTCAGCATGGAAGACATGGTGGCATTTTCATAACTGCAAACCCTGCCAGACCTCAGCAGAGGGAACCACCATCATGGCCAGTGCCATACTGAACAGTGGAACCCTGGGCATCTGAGCTCAGGTGATTTTAATTCAGAACGCCTCAGGTGCAGATCATAAGCAATCAAACACCCCCCACATAAATCCAACACCTGCAGACAATACAAAATGCCAAGGCCTAGTCAGCCCCTCACCCAACAATGCACAAAACAATTTTATACGTAATTAAAACCTCCACAACACACTATTGTTAAGAGCAGTCACTGGAGGTCAAGCTCTTTTTAAAGACCCTGGATAGCAGCAAGGACAATAAGGATGATGGAGATGCATCCCAGGGGTTGGGCTGAGAGCAAAGCACAGGCGTTCTGGTCCTTTACCCATCCCCATGGCTGTGGTCCTGGAGCAATGTCACTTCTCCAGTATGTCCCATAGATCAGGGCCTTGCATGGCTCCTCGGCCTGCAGGCCTGGTCTTGCCCACTAGAAACCCAGACTTCTGACTGTGCTCTGGAGGAGGAGGAGGGGACTAGGCAAGGTGACCAATCAACATGGAGTCCATTTCTAGTGCTCATCATGTCTTAGTGGTAAGCCCTAGTTCATCACACAGTAGAGAAGGAAAAGGATAATGTCCTGTGACAGCTGAGGACTCCACGGCTGTCCGCAGACGATGAATCTTCAGGTGTTTTTCTGGTCACTCAAACAGACCTCTTTTACTTATTCAAGTCGGTAAGTCTCAATGCACCGATAGAATTGTTTCTTCTTTTCATGCCATATGTCTCAACACTCCCGTTCCTCCCATTGTACTGCAGAGTGACCTTCTGATGGACAGGTAATCACAGCCCATCCAGCCACTGTCCTGTTGACGGGCACTAGGGCTGTGCCAAGCCCTTGTCTGTTGTGAATAAATCTATTAACACTGGTGTCTGAATCTCTTTAGAGACATTCCGTTTGTTCTTCGGATTCTACTGCCTCAGCAGAACGTGAGGATCTTGGGTCACTCGCTTTTTCTCTCTCCAACACTCCATACTTCCACTGCTCTTCGTTTAGTCCCCCTATGGGGTGTGGAGTGCCGTTTCCTTAGATCTTGGATGCGGATTTCCGAGACACCTGATGATGCTGAGAGTTAGTGAGGGCATGGGCTCAGGGGCCGTTGGTCCCTTTCCCTCCACAAATGGTCTGCGCAAATCTTTCACTCGCTTTTGAAAGCTCGGATCATTTGCCATCTGTTATTGAGTTGCTAGTGTTCTTTACGTATTCCGGAAACAAGTTCTATATCAGACACGTGCAAATATTTCCTCAGTCCGTAGCATTGTTAGCTTTAATAAAAGCTAATGGATTTTTAAAGTCCTATCTAAAAGCACGGGCATTTCACCTTTCCTCCTCTTTATGCTTCAAACTGTCACCTATTTTTTAAAATGTGAGATTCAAGGCTGTGCTTTTCTTTTCCTCTTTCCCAGAATGATATCCAGTTATTCCAGAGCCAATTGTTGTAAAGAGCATTCTGCCACCATTACATTTCCCAGGAGTGGGGACTGCATCTAAAGAAATACAGTGTTTAAGGTGGTAGCCACTCTGAAGCTCATCCGCATTTCTCCTGGAGCTTGGGTTTCTAGCTCCCACTGACTTATTAACCCCTTCCTGGGCAGAGTGGCACATTAGAGGATCACTCTCCTCTTTAAGGCCACTGTCCTCTCCAAATGATCAGTAAGGAATGCTCACCTTGGAGGTCACCTCAATCTCTGTCAGATGTTCACTCAGTACCATTCCCTGGGTGGCCAACCTGAGCAGCACTGGGCTCTGATTTTCCCCCTTCTATCTGGTTCTGTCTGGACCAGAAGGTGATACTACCCAGGTCCTCTGTGTATGTACGCTGCACAAAGGCAGAGGGACTTACTGTCCAGCCACGCTCCACTCCTGTGGCTGTGTAAGGGGTTGCACATGCCCAGAGGAAAAGGTGTCTTTTGGGGTGGGGGTGGGTCTCTGTGACCACCAAGGCCTGCAGAGGGAGGCAAGACCGTAGCTCTGTTCAATACAACTCAGTAGCTGGTGTGGCTTCAATCTTTGGGAGTCAGGAGTCTGACCTCAGGAGTTTATTTTAGGCATATTTAAGCACAGCATAATTTGGCGAGAACGTCCTTGGTGATAATTAACTCAATCCGGTGCGCTCAATAAAGCACGCGTAAATCTCCTTGAGGATCCAAGTAAGCTAAATAAAGACCAGATGTGACTACATCAAAACTCTTTATAAAGTACATGTAACATCTTCCATAAAGATAGTTTCTATACCCTGACTGAGAAAACAGACTTACCGGAAGGGTTTGGAGGAGGATCTGGTGTGGTCTCAGCCACACAGATAGTGCAAAGGTCACCAGGCTATTAACCATGTCTATTCCCAGCCTTCCGGGCAGATAACAGGTTATGCATTAATTCTTTTGCAAAGAAAAATACCTGTGTGTGGTAGAATTTTATTTTTACTTATGTTTAAAATGGCTGTTTTGTGCACTGTGGGTGAAGGGCTGCTGAGGCCTTGGCATTTTGTATCGTCTGCAGGTGTTGGCTTTATGTAAAATACGTCTGATTGCTCATGATCTGCACGTGCTATCAATAGAACACCCAAGGAGATTAGGTATCAATAAAAACACTTGAGCTCAGATGCGTGGGGTCCCACTGTCCAGTATGGTGCTTGCTGAGATGGTGGTTCCCTCTGCTGAGGTCTGGCAGGGTTTACATCTGTGAATATGCTTCCATATCTTCTTGGCTAAGCCACCCTGTAGGTGAACAGCTACACCTGTGTGTTTAACATTTCATGTTTCCCTAGTGTTTATTTGTGAGTACAAAGAGCTCCCTTTCTCCTACAGTGTCTTTTCTGAGTCCCCAGAGAGATGGTTTTGGGAAGAATTATTGCAGGAACCAGACATCAACCTCCAGTCTCCTCTCTCTGTCACCCCCATTCTCAGTCCGTGTGTTGTTGGGGGCCACCAGAGACCTTCTTTCTCTTCTAGGAAGGTACCATCTGGTGTGCCTCCTTCAGGAACACAGTCTTTGTGGTTCCTTCTGCTCTCGGCTTTTCTCTGGGTGGTTCAGGTTTTATCCCAAAAGCCACCTGCTATGGAAATTTATTTTTAGTTATGTATAAAATGTTTTATGCCCTGTCGGGTGAGGGACTAGCCTAGGTCTTGGCATTCTGTATTGTCTGCAGGTGTTGGATTTCTGTGGGGGATGTTTGATTGCTGATCTGTACCTGAGGAGTTCTGAATCAATAAAACGCCTGAGCTCAGATGCTCAGAGTTCCATTGTCGATCAAGTGTGGTGCTGGCCAGGATGGTGGTTCCCTCTATTGAGGTCTGGCAGAGCTTCCACATAGGAGAACTCCTTGTTTTCCATGCTGAGACATCTCAGCAGGAGCGGAATACTCCAGCTACCTCTTCACCGCAGGAGAGATGGCCCAGTAGTTAAGAGTGCACACTGCTCTTGCGGAGGCCTCGTGCTCTGTTCCCAACACCTACGTTTGGGTGGCTCACACCACTTGTGACCCCAGCTCCAGGGAACCCACTGCCCTCCTCTTCCTCCTTAGACACCTACACTCATTTGCAACACCCTACCCACACATCCTGACACAATATACACATGATTAGAAATTTAAAAATCAAACAAAATCTGAAAACGGAAAAAACCCTACCTCAGATTGGAGGCCTCCCAGGACCATACTGGCTTGTGTCTGTCTTAGCAATTTATTTTGTTTGTCCCATAGTATTTCTCTTGCTCATGAATTCTCCCAGGGACTGGCAAGAACACGTGGCCCCAGCGGGGACTCATTCCTGGACTGTTTCTCAGAGTTGTGCTTCAGTGTATAATCTAGGTAGAGTGAGGGAGGCCATTTTTCCTTCTAGACATGAAATGCCTTGTTTACCCCTGAACAGTGAGCTAATCCTCAGGGCTCTATCTACCTTGCCCTTCTATAACACAGCCCACCATGTCTGTCACCCAGTGTCATGGGCCTGGTGTCGCTTCTGCCCTTGGGACTTGCAGAGGTGACGAGAATCAGACAGAAGACAGCCCTGGCTGGTATCTTGGTAGCCCCAAATGGTATGAGGAGCTGCTGGCAGCCTGATGCTGGTAGTTTTTCCTCAGGTTTGATCCGGGGCTTCAGGTGAGGGCTGATCACTCCTGACTGAGGCCAACGACAGTTCAGGGGCTCACTTTGCCACTCAGAACTGATGAGGGCAAGAGGCCAAAGGCCACCACAAGCTCTGGGTTCTGGCCACTTGGCTTAGGGTTGAGCAAAAGATATGCCTCTGGTTCCAGGGACAGTTGGAGTATGCTCACGCCAAGCCAAGCTCCACATGCATAATTCATGTGTGCCAAGACTCCGGATGCAGAGACTAGGAACAGAATGTCCCTTAAAAGGCTCCAGCCAGAAGACCACACAGCAGGGGCCTGGCCTGACTACTGGCACTCATCTGGAATCCAGATGAGGGAGGCAGGGGCCTACAGAGCCCTCTGGTGGAGGTCTAGCTTTTTTGGAAAGCCCCTGAAAGGTTTTAAGAATTCATGAATGCCTCACTGATTGACTTGATAAATTATTCAAGAAGCATACAAGGTTGGGGTGAGGGGCATGGCCCATGATCCATCCTCAGAACA
Source organism: Cricetomys ansorgei (assembly GCA_026225945.1). NCBI lineage: Eukaryota > Metazoa > Chordata > Mammalia > Rodentia > Nesomyidae > Cricetomys > Cricetomys ansorgei. Next base: position 1,026,332 of record JAMJFZ010002669.1, on the reverse strand, counting down.
GACAAGTATGAAGCATGCAATGGTGGCAGCAAAAAGGAGGAAACCCTGCTGTCCTGGAGCCTGGTTCCAGCACCTGTCGGCTCCCTCAGCAAGACATGGAACACCTTTGTTTAAAACACTCAACAACAGGCTCTCTCTCAGAACTTTTGAAAAAGAGATTCTGGGGTTGCGAGTGTGTGGGCTAGCAGAGGACCTTGTTACAGTGCCTGGTGCTCTGGAACCAGACTCAGCAATCCCGATCGAGGTGATTTTCAAAGCTACTTCTACCAGGAAAAGACTGCAGCTCAGTCTAGGTCCGTTTAATGGGAATCACTAAGCATGCATCTTACATCAGTGTGTAAAAACTCCAGGAAACAGACTGAGCAATCAGCCTTGTGAAGTCCCTCAGCACACATGGGCAGTGCTGGGATTTGAATCCAGGGCAGATGACTCCAAAGTCCTTGCCTTCTCCCAGTGGCTCCTGCTTATAAAGAGCTAATTCAAATTAATGTAGAAACTCTAATAATGATCAAGTATGGAAGAAGAGATTCACGCTTCCATTGCTTCCTTAGTTCAACAAGTACCAGGGCAGTGAGATGGCTCAGCACACACACACACACACACACACACACACACACACACACACACTGGGTTGGGGAGGAGGAGGAGGAATAGGAGAAGGTAAAAAAAAAACGTTAATTTATTCAGTTTACATTTTCTGAGCATCTACCATGTTCCGATCACTGTGTCCCCAAAAGAGGAAAGAGTGGCCAGGACTTCACAGCTTCTAAAGTGTGGCCAAAGCTTCCGGTTTGGAGAGTGTCTTAGTTATTTTATATCGCTGTGAAAAGACACCACGAGAAAGGCAACGTATGGAAGAGTTTATTGGGGCTTATGGTTCAGGAAGTAAGTCCGTGATCGTTATGGTAGAAGGCAGGCAGGCAGGATGTCACTGGAGCAATAGCTGAAAGTTTACATCTTATTCACAAATACAAGACAGAGAGAAGGCGCGGGTGGGGTGGGGAAGGAGCTAACTGGAAACAGCAAGGACTTTTGAAACCTCAAAGCCTGTCCCAGTGACACACCGCCTCCAACAAGTCCACACCCCTAATCCTTCCCAAACAGTTCCACTAACTGAGAAGTAAGTATTCAAATATACGAGCCTATGGCGGCTGTTCTCATTAAACCACCAAGGGGAGAAGGACTGCATTGGATGGTGTCTTAGCTCTGCCACTTGCCAGTGAGGACATGAGGAAGCAGCTTAACCTCTCTAGGCCACAGCATTTTCACCTTTGAGTGTGAAGGGCTGAGTAAACAAAGGGTTGGCAGGGCCCTCCTACTCTAGCTCACAGACGGAGAGTGATGGTGGTACACAGGGACCTGTCACTCACCCATGCTTCTTACAGTTTTCACAAAGGTTCTGCTGGACGGAGTGCAGCAGAGACTGTAGAGTGAGGGCAGGACACTTTGGTTTTGCTTTTCGAGACAGGGTTTCTTTGTTGTAACTCTGGCTGCCCTGGGACTCACTCTGTTAACCAGGCTGGCTTCGAACTCACAGAGATCCACCTGCCTCTGTCTCTCTGTAGTCTTTGTGTCTGCTTCCAGCCCCTAGAAGTAGCTCCACTGTGGCCAGTGGCACAACTCCAGGGAAGGAAGCTTAGGGCGAGGGTCTACGTGTCCATGTGGTCCTCCATTGGAGGCTTCTGAGAGCCACGGGACTTGAATTCCTGGGAGCACATGGCACAGGATGTTACTCAGTTTATTGTGGGAACTGGGTCACATTTGTAGAGAGAGGAAGGTCTCTGGCATCCAGGGATGTCAGGGGAAGACCATTGGTTAGGACAGCTGAAGAAACCAAAAGACCCTATTTTGTGCTCAGAGACCCCATTTTGCAAATGTTCTCAAGGTCTTGACCTGATCTTGCAGGCTAGTAAAGCCCCCCCACCACCCCGCCAACTCTAAGGGCAATCAATCTTCTCTGGCCAGGTAAACTGTCTTGTCTGGCCATGTAGCCCTGAAGGCCATCAAACCAGATGCCTAACTCTAATGGCTGACTTGTCAGGTACAGCCCAAGAATGTAGACAGTTAGCCACTCGGGCACTTATAACTGCACCTCTGTTCGCCAATTAGAAACCAGATTACCTCACCTATGCGGAAACCCCCTTTTTATGTCAATAAAAAAGCTGTAATTCTCTGTTTGGGGTTGGCCATCTTCCATGGTGTCTGACCCCAGCATGCTGGTTCTTCACTCTGCCGAATAAAGTGTCTTTGCTTTTTGCATATGTGGTCTTGCTGGTCCTTGGGGGTCAAATTTCGGACTCAACACAGCGCAGGCACAACAGCCCCATTTCCATGTTGGGGCTTATAACCTGGACCTAGATATTTTCCAGGGGAGCAGATGGAGAGACCTTATATGGTCATATAGGGAAAAGTAAGTCCCAGCTTCAGGTAAACAACCACCAGGTTGCACACCTTTGAGGGGGTGGTGCCTTGCTGTGAAAGCAGGCAGCACGGCTTGTGGTTTGTCAGAGTGGGGGATGGGGGAACAGCTGAATGCCTTCTGCTCTCAGAATGAGAGTTTCGGGGTTCCAAGCACACTCCTACCCCACCTTTAGCTCTAGGACATCCCCACACCTCCTGAGTGATGGAACGCCAGCAAGGACACTTCTAATTTGAGCATGGAACTGGTGACACAGCTCTCACCTCAAAGGGAATAAGGAGCCCTCTATGCTGTGACTATGTCCTGAGAGCACACGTTCACGCTGTCCTAAATGACACGCTCCCTCGTGGAAGCAGCCGCATAGACTATTGATAATCACGGGACAAAAGCAAGCTATGAGTCAAGATATCGACTGGATATGTCGGTGGGTATCAGGTAGGAGGACTGTAGCAAAGCAGGAAGGTTTGCGTTATTTGTTTAAAGTTTTATTTAAGGTTGGCGCTCTCTGGCAACATTCTTAACTCCCCCCCCCCCCCCCCCCCGCAGAGCAAGAGGTCTGTTTGTGCATTCTAAATAGAGTTACCTAATAGTCACAGGATGGTAGATCACACACAGAGGTGGGCAATGACTGGCTACTATGGGAGCTAAAAGTAGCCCAAGATAATTTGGCGCCTGACCTGCGACTTCCCAACTTCTCCACGATCATGAAACTCTAATCAGTCAATTGTTACTGTTGAAGTTTCAACATAAGGAATGGCTCCCCCTTCCCACCTTGGGAACCTGAGTTCACAGGACACGCCAGCACCTGGTAGGTGGCTGACTTAAACAGAGGGTTCTGGGAATGTTGTGTGAATGAATCAATGAATGGATGCAAGAATCAGGAGACTGTAGGAAGTGAATCCTACCCTCTGACCTTCTCGATGCCCTTGCCTTTGCCCAGGCACACACATCAGGACAGATTTTTACAGATGGTGACTGGATGGACAGGTGTGGCTCTCCTGTGGGTTAATCTACCCCCGACGGGTGAAGGTTTTCCACAGCACAGGAAATGGAGTGGTTTGAATGAGGAATGTCTACCACAGGCTCTGGAGTTTGAATATTTGGTCCCTAGCTGTTGTGCTGTTACGGGGGAGGTTATGGAACCTTGAGGATGTAGAATCTTGCTGGAGGAAGGATGTAAAGGTGAGCCGTGAGGCTCCATAGGTCAGCCACACTTCCTGCCCCTTCCTCTCGTGCATAGGGATGAAATGTGATCTTTCTGCTTCCTGACTCTCAGGAAGCCTCATGCTTCTGCTGCTATGTCTTCCCAATGTGATGGACTCGGTCCCTCTGAAACTGTAAGCTAAAGTGAATCCTTTCCTCCCTGAGTTGCTTTCAGTCAGGCTGTTTTGTTTTTTTTATCACAGTAAAGAAAAGAAACTAATGTGGGAAAGCAAAGTGAATGTGGAGCCGGGGTCCTGGGTGTTGCTGTGTTCAGAGAATTAGAGGCATCTTCCTGCAGCTTTCCTCATGTGGGAACAGAGGGACCCTCGAATGCATCATCCATTCGTCTCTAAGTTTGAACTTCCAGCCAAGTACCAAGCACTGTGCAAGGCTCCCTGGTCGGGGAGGACCCTTCCCAGGACCATGGTCCACTGTACTGTGATGGATGGAAGCATGGCCATTTCCTACCATGAACCCATAGTGCAGACCTGTGCTGGCCAGTGTGGGAGCTGTGTGTGGGCCTGGAAATGCATGGGGCCCAAATGGGAAGTAGGAAATGAAGGCAAGAACTTGAAGACAAGGTAAGAAAAATTTAATATTTTTAAACAGCACGTATAGAGGTGACAATATTGTGGATGAACTAAGTTAAACCAAGACTGTTATTGAATTAATTGCATCTCCTTCTTATGACTTTTTAAATAGCAGTACTAGAACATTCTAAATCATCTATATGTTTTGTATGTCACTTTTTTTGTGGTGGGGAAGGGCACATGTGGTGGTCAGAGGACAACCTCAGGTACCACTCCTCAGGGGCTGCCAACCTTCTTTTGGAGAGAAGGTATCTTGTTGGAGTGGAACTCACCAAGTAGACTACACTGGCTAGCCAGCAAGCCCCAGAGAGCCACCTGTCTCCACTCCCTGAATCTGGGATCACAATGCATGCCACATGCCCAGCTCTTTCATGAGGCTCTGGGCATCAAATTTGTCCTGGTTTGAATAGCAATGACCCCCATAGGCTCATGTACTTGAATGCTTGGTCATTAGGCAGTGGTGCTATTTGACAGGGGTTGGGAGATGTGGCTTTGTTGGAAAAAGTGTGTCACTGGGGGTGGGGTAGACTTTGAGGTTTCAAGGGTCCAAGCCATGCCAGGGGCTCTCTCTCCTTCCTGCTGCCTACAGAAGCAGATGTAGAACTTTCAGCTCCTCCAGCACCATGTCTGCCTATGAGCCACCATGCTCCCTGCCCCATGCTGATGATGGACTAAACCTCTTAAACTGTAAGCCAGCCCCAATTAAATGCTTTCCTTTACAAGAGTTGCCGTGATCATGGTGCCTCTTCACAGCAATCGAACACTTCTAAGACAAAACTCAAGTCCTTGTGCTTGCGAAGCAGACACTTCACCCAGCTGTTTCCCTAGCCCCTTGGTATTCCATTTCTACTGAAGATCCTTGGCCTTGACAGCACAAAGCACACAGTCCCAGATGCAGATATGGGTACAGGAAGGCTGGAGGGGTCTGGGCAGGCTCTGTGGTCTTGGAGGACTGCAGATGTGTGGACAGTGGCTGGAGAGGAGAGTAGATAAAAGGCTAAAGCAAAGGGAACCCCAATTCAGAAATTCTAACTCAAGAAGGCCCCATTTTCCAAGTCGACAAAGCAGCCATTCCAACCCAGCCAAGTTCACTTTGCACTCTCTGGAGAACGTAACAGTCCGCTGCTCTGCGGAGTCTCAGGCTCAGGCTGGGAACCTCAGCTGCGGGTGCGTGGGGGGCTCATCCTCAGAAATGTCTGGTCTCCCCACAAGCCCATGCTGTGTTCCACCATCATCTCCCGCCCACAGAAAGTGCTTCCCCTCCCCCACTCCCCCAGCTAGATCCTTCATGCCACCCACACTTGCATATCTTCATAGGGGACTCCCGAGTCTCCAGGCTGTGCCTCTTCCTTCTTTGTTGGCTGCTCCTCAGAAGAGTCTGATGAAGCCATTTTAATTAAAGTGCTGATTGCACTCGGGGGAAATGGCCAAGAGCTCACAGTTCTGCTGGGGTTGGTGGCCAGCGGTGGTGGTGGTGGCGGTGTTGCAGAGACTAGAAGATGCTTCTCCTCCAGCCCAGGGCAGCCCTGGCTCATAGAGACAGCAATGATGGTGACAGTGACCTTGTTTTCCTGTGTGCTGTGTCCCAGGTCCCTTCATTGGCTCCTCCTCGACCCCAGAGCAACCCTGAAGGGCAGTTGCCATTCACAGAGGAGCAGACATCTCCCTAGAGTGGCCACTGAGTGTCAAGTCAGCATTTGAACTCAATACCAGGCCTAGCACTTCAAGACCACCGCCTCACATGTCGGGAGTCCTCAGACTAGGGTCCCTGGGGCCTTCCAGGAGGTAGCCGGGACCAGGTTCTTCATTGTGTGGCGGTGTCTTCTCTGTCGCTGTCTGCCTTGTCTTTTGTGGTGGGTCTCTCACTGAACCGGGGTTCACTGGTTGGCTAGGCTGGCCAGCAAACTCTGTGGTTCTGCCTGTTTCTCCTCTGCCCTCCCCGCTGCCTCATACAGGTCCATGTTCAACATGCCGAGCGTTGACGGGTGCTGGACATCCAAACTCAAGGTCTCATGTTGGCACAACAGGCGTCACCATCTGAGCCATCTCCCTAGTCCGAGGTATGGATCTCCAGAGAAATATCAGTCCTGGAAACCAATATCCAAGTGGCTCAGAGCCAAAGGCAGTCATGGAACCATGACTGTTTAGGACACGAACTTTTGAAGAACGGTTATAGTGCTTTCTAGAACATTCCTCAAGGGCCTGCATGTTGACAGTTCGGTCCCAGTTTGTCACTACAGCAAGATGATAGAAACTTGAAAAGGACAATGGTGGGAGGTTTTAGGTCTTTGAAGATATGCCCTTAAAGGATTCTGGGATCCCTTCCCCTCTGTCTTCCCCCTTCCCCCCTTCCCTCTTTTCTTGCCCCCTTTCTGTTGTATGGTCTCACCACAGACTCCAAGTACAACTTGGCCACTCGGATATGAACTAAAAACTCTAACATCATGAGTCCCAGGAGATAGCAAGGGTGAAGCTGACAAACTCAAGGATAGAGTTTTATGACCTAGAAGTGATGGTCCACAGATAGGGTCTGAGAGAGCGTCCCAGAGAGCAGGATGAGGACAGCCAGCGTGCCGACAAGGGCTTTCCCGCCACTGCCATAGGAGTCCTGGCTGCTGTGTATAGTGTAAGCTAGACACTGTGGAGAGACAGGCCCTGCTGTTTGATCTCTTCCCATGGGGAGTGAAATGGACCCAAAAAAGAAAATCCAGGGCCAAGCTAAGGCCAGAATCTCAAGAAGGGAACTCAGACCCCTGGGTCAAGCTAACTGGGACTCCTGCCCCTCCTCTGTTGTGGGCCTTCCTGATAAGGTGGCCTAATTCTTACACAGGAAGTTTTCTGTGACTTGATAGACTGTGGTTTATCATTATGTCCTGGGCTCAGGATGTTCTTTGATAATGGTGGACGAAAAGTATGACCAACTTCTGCTTTTGTTGATACAGGTGGTTGTGAGTTTTAACTTAACCCCTCCGCCCCAATATTCCAACCCAGCGTCACAGTGCTAAACTTAGTTCTGAGACTGTGTCCCTGGCACTCGCTCTCTCCCTCTCCCCCCCCTCTCTCTCTCTCTCGCCAGTCTTTTTCTTTTTTCCCTTTTTCTTCATATTTAACTCAATTTTCTTTATCAATGTGTGTCCTGTAGTTATTAGATCGCCAGGAACCTATAATAGGGAGTGCTCTTGTGTGTCTCCCCCCCACCCCGCCCTCCGTGCTGTTACATTCAGGCCCCTTGTTGTTAGACCTCTTTAGAGGTCTTCCAGATCCAACGGAGGTGAGTGAAACCCACCCAGAAATCTTGGCTTAGGGTCTGGTTCTGGGTCTGACTTCCAGGGGCCTCTGTTTTGGGGTGGAGAGGAGACAACGCTGGCTGTGTAATTCGAGTGCATTGCGTTGGCTCCGGGCACTGATGAGGATCTGGGTCGGCCATGGAATGTGCAAGTTAGGATATCAGATGGTGGATATAATTGACACCAAACACTCGCTTGGCCTTTTCTGCTCTAAGAACTCTGCTTTTCCCCAGGGGAAATACCCCATAATGGCTACACAATGGTAAGTTCGGACTGACACCTTTACTATCTCCTGAATTCTCAGCTGAAGGGGTTAATGCATCACCCAAACTGGACTACCAGTGATTATATCTTATGGTTATCAGGGACAGGCATGAGATTCCTAGGAGAGTCAGTTGATACTGTCTTTGGAAAGATAAGGAAAAATGAGGGGTCTTCTTTCTCCTGAGGCTACAAGGCTGGTAGGTATGAAGTCTGGGATGGTTGGGAGTGTCTAGCTCCCATGGGAGGAGAGGGCCTGAAAGCAGGAAGAATTCAGATCAAAGACAATGAGGAGGGCTAGAGACAACTTCCTGAGCTCCTGGGACTCTGGAGCCCCAGAGCGTCCAGCCAAGTCAGCCACTCAGTCTATTTTGCTAAAACCACATTGAAATGTCGTTTGTAACTACAAGAGTGTTGACTTACAAAAAGTCAAGTTGAGGGCAAGGGAGATGGATTAGCACTTAAAGCATCTATCATGCAAATGTGAGAGCTGGAGTTTAGATTCCCAGAACCCATGTCTGCTGAATAGTTTTATGTCAACTTGATACAAGCCAAAGAAGTCTGAGAGGAGGGAAAAGAAAATGTCTCTGGAAGATCGGGCTGTAGGCAACCCTGTAGGGCATTTCATTAATTAGTGATGATGGGGGAGGGCCCAGCCCATTGTAGGTGGTGCCATCCTTGCGATGGTGGTTCTAGGTTCTATAAGAAAATAGGCTGAGCGAGCCATAGGGAGCAAGCCACTAAGCAGCACCTCTCCATGACCTCTGCATCAGCTCCTGCCTCCAGGTTCCTGTTCCGCTTGAGTTCCTGTCCTGATTTTCTTTGATGATGAGCTGTAAAGTGGAAGCATAAGCCAAATAAACCCTTTGCTCCCCAAGGTGCTTTGGTCATGGTGCTTCATCAGAGCAATGGTAACGCTAACAAAAACAGCTTGTAAGTGCTGGGTGGACAAGCGGTTACCTGCCTGTAATTCCAGCCTCAGATGGCAGAGACACGAGGTCTCCTGTGAGTCTGTGTTTGATTGAGAGGCCTTGACTTACTAAACAAGATGGAAGAGAAATCAAGGATCATTCTGGACATCAACCTTGGGCCTCAACATTTACACTCACACATGTGCCTACACACATGAGAAAACATGCATACACACATATGTACTCCACACATGCACAAATGGAAAAAGAAAAAAAAGTCCGTTTGATCTTGCAGGAGTATTGCTGGAAGCCAGGGACACTGGGAATTCTGTTAAGGTTTACCTCCCACATTTCTTCTTCTAAAGATGATTGAAATATGATTTGGAAGTCCACCATGACCAATGGCTCCTGACAGATCTGTGTAAACCTGGCCATGATGGCTATTCTTGGTTGTCAACTTGACTGTATCTGGAATTAACTAAAACCCCCAAATGGCTGGCATATCTATGAGGGATTTTTGCTAAGTTAAATTATTTGAAATCAAAACTCACTTCTAATCTGGATCTTTCAGGTGGGAAGATGCACCTTTAATCCGGATTTTTTTGAGGGGGAACAACCTCTCTCTAATCTGGGCCACAGTTTCTGCTGTCAACCTATACAAAGGACATGGGAGAAAGAAGCTTGCTCCCTGTTTGCCTGCTTGCTCTGTATCTCACTGGCACTAGAGCCTACTTCTTCAGCATTCCAGTGAATACTGAAGACCAGCTAAGACATCCGGCCTTGTAGACTGAGCAACTACTGGATTCTTGGACCTTCTGCTTGTAGACAGTCATGGTTGGACTATCTGCATCACAGTCTGTAAGCCATATATAAAATATTGTACACATATATTATATAAGTTCTGTTCCAGAGAACCCTGACTAATACATAAACAGAAACATAGACCTAGTTAGCTACAGAACTATGGAAATCTTCATCATTTCACCACTGGACTAAATTTTCTGCAGCTTTTTAAGAAGAAGACTATCTTTCTTAGAATGTAGTTTCCAAAGTTAGACAAGGTCACACTAATATAATACTGTTTTCCGTGCTGAGTAATAGAAATTACTCAGATTTCGTCAGTGATTTCATAATGTCTTTAAATTTTTTTTACAGTGCTGATAATTAAACCTAGTGTTTCATGCATGCTAAGAAAGAGCTGTGCTTTTGAAGTGTATTCCCACTCTCTTAGGTTCTTAAAAAATGAGCTATTTATTTACTTATTTGTGTATGCGATTGTATCTGCGTAGTGTACAAGTATGTGTGTGTGTGTAGGTGCCCAAGTCCGCGTGCACGCAGAGGCCAGAAGAAGACATCCGTGCCCTCCTCCACCACTGTCCGCCCATTCTTTGAGGCAGGGGTTCTCCCTGAGCCTGGAGCTTATGCTTTCTCCACTAGATTGGAAACCTGCTTTTCCACGTCCTTCTGAGGTGGATTTCGACATTCATAGGAGCTGGGCTTGATAGGTGGGTTCTGGGATCCAAAATCCAGTCTTCATGATTGTATAACAGGAGCTCTTAGCCTCTGAGCCATCTCTCCAGGGCCTGGGAGTGATTTATATGGTAGTGCAGCAGTGTTGGGATTGAGCATTACCATTACCTCTCTGCTCTGCAGTCTGGAATGGTCCTCTGATTTCTCTCTCTGTCTCTGTCTCTGTCTCTGTCTCTCTCTCTCTCTGTCTCCCTCCCTTCCTCCTCCTCCCCCTCTCTGGTTTTGCTTCACAACGTGTTTCTTAGCAGGTTCCTCTGATGCTCCCATGCTATCAAGCAGAGCGTGCACTTCCCCCAGCAGAGTCCCACATTCTCCTGTGCTCTCCTCAGTGAATCCCATCAGGGTCCAGTGGTGTTGGCCTGTTCCATTATTGATGGTTGACTTTGATCACTAGGTTAAGGTGGTTGTCTCCCAGGTTTCTGCATGGCAAAGCTGCTATTTCTCTTGTAACAAAGACACCACAGAGACTTAAACACCAGAAATTTCCCATAATTCTGAAGACTGGAAGTTCAACATCCAGGCATGGTTGAGAGCTGTTGTGGGCTATGTGTGGGTGGCCACCTCTTACTGTGTCCCCACATGGGGGGGGAGAGAGAGAGAGAGAGGGAACCCACTTTTGGGTGTATTCTCTTACAAGTAGTCACTACTCCCATTTTGCAGCTTCGCCCACAAGACCTTACTAAAACATACTGACTTGGGAAAAACTCCATATCCAAAGACCACCTCACTGGGTGTTGGGCTCCACCACAAGCATCAGAGGGCTGCATGCCTCAGTTTATCATCGCTGTGTTATTCTGATTGGCTTTGGCTTTGGAAGCCTCATCTACTGAGTCTTATTGGTGCCAACCCCCTTCTCTATATTTTTATATTAGGCAAGTTCCCCAGAGGAACAGAACCAATAGTTTGTATACATCATAAGAAGCACATTCACTAAACAGCTTACCAGAGGTGTCACGACCTTGTGACACAACATTGACCATTGACATCTACAAAATCCATATTCCGGTACACATAATTGAGATGCAAAAGTACCTTGTCATGTTTTAAGTAAGTTTACGATTTGGTGTTGGGCTGAATCAGTGCACTGGAGAGGCCGAGAACCCTGTGGCTGCTTAGTGCATGAAGCTGGATGCTCCAGCTGTTTCAGTCTGGCACTGAAGGCTTTGGAAGATCCCTGGAGAGTGTTTGGTCCTCGATCCATGTTGTAAGGCCAAGGAATCTGGAGTCTGCTGTCAGCGAAGGGTGGCGGTGGTAGCAGCAGCAAGGACAGATGCGTTGACCAGTAGGCAGTAAAGGCGAGCAGGCAAGCACCAATGCTCCTTCCTCAGGATTCACTCTATCCGAGACACTCGTGGGAAGACGAGGCTCATTCTGGGGGGGACTCATCTCCCCTCAGTTAATTCTTCCTAGAAAAGCCCTCACAGACCAACACAGGGGTGGGGCGGGGTGCATCTCTTAGTTTAGTCTGGATCCAATCAAATTGATGATCGAGATGGACCGTCAGAGTCACGTCTTTTTTTTTTTATTTTTTATTTTTTTTGTCATTTAGGATTTTGGGTACGATTGTCATGAGTCTATATTGTACTGTTCCTGGCCTGGGGACTGGTGATTATTTTTCAAGAAACCTTGGTTTCTTTTGGAATCGATGGTTATAAAGCAAGCTCTAGTCACTGTTGGCACTGAGCTGGGGCTGGGTGGCATTTGACCTGGTCCTTCATTTGTATGGTGCTGGGAATGGAGCTTGAGGCTTCGTGAATGCTAAGCAAGCTCTCTGCTTCTGAGCCACCCCCTCAACCCCCCTGCACGCCGCCCTCCCCCACTGGGCGACACTGAAGTGGACCAGCATCTCGGGCAGCTCAGGGACTTTGGGGGATCTTTTGGTCCCTCATCTGTGAGACGTAAACCGAGGGTTTTAGTCGGTCTTTGTGACATTTTATTTTTAGCAGTGGTGCAATGTGTTCACAGAAGCCTGGTGGAGAAAACAGACAAGACAGAGGAGGTGCTTGAGAAATTGATTGGTATGTGGCTCCGCTGGCTGCTGAGGGCCATTTAGCAAGACTGAGCTGAGATGCGCCCCACCCTCCCCAGCCCCAGTGGATGCACAGCCAGGCCTTCAGCTGCAAGTTGCAGGCTTTAGCAACTTGTATTTATGATGTCCTGGTTTTTGTTGTTGTTTTCATAAAGTAGCTGTTTGGGGCTGGGGAGAGGGCTACCAGTAAAGTGCTTGCTGTACAAGCAGGAGGACACAAGTTCAAGCCTCAGCGCACACACACACATAAAAAGCTTCTCTCATTTGTAAAGCAGGCACGCTGATATTGCATCTCAGGGTGATCATGAAGGTTAATGAGGCAGCTGGGCACAGTGATGCACATCTGAAATACCAGCTTCTTGGGTCACTACGGCAGGAGGGTTTAAGCTCTAGGCCAGCCTGGGGAATTAGGAATTGTCTTAAAATAAAGTCAAAAGGAGCTGGGAAGGCAATGGAGTGGTAGAGTGCTCTGCTGGCATGCTCAAGGCCCTGGGTTTGATCACACACATACACACACACACACAAACACACACACTCACTCACACACACACACTCTCTCATACACATACATTCACTCACACTCACACACATACGCACCTATACACAAACACACTCTTTCACACACACACTCATACACACACTCATGCACATACACATACACTCACACACATGCTCACACACACACACTTACACACACACAAGAGCTGATGGAACAGTCCTGTCTCAGGATCTGACAGAGCATGCCCAATAATCAGTCAACTCTTGGCTTATTGCTTAATAGTTGTACTCGTGGCAGTTAAAGTGTAGGTGGGCCATTCCAGCAGAGATGTCTGGCAGGCAGACTTGGGCCTTTCTAGAGCTCAGAGGGAACCCTGGCTTAAACAGAGAGGTAAGCATTCTCAGACTACAGCTGTTGTCTGATTCCAAAACACTGGAATGGATCAGGCTTGGTTAGACTGAATGCCCCAGGGCACTGTTAATCCAACACTCACAGCACACCAGTCCACAACAAGAACACCAGGGCAGCGAGGGCTCCACAAGGAACATGCTCTCTAGGCTTCATTTGCTGTGAGTCCTCCCTCATGTCAAGACGGTGTGACTGCCAACAAACAAAAGAACATACGGCATTTATATTGCTGTAGGAAATTATGGCTTTCCCCCTTTCCTGAGATTTCCACACACACACACACACACACACACACACACCCCTAACTCATAGGATGTTATCCTGTCTGTTTTATGACATTATCATGAACTTTTGGTTTATAATTACACCTGTGACTTATTTTGAGTTCTTTCCGTAATGTGCTATGTGTGGTTCTATGTCGATTTCTTTGCACGGTGTTATCTATCCATTCACTCAGTCTGTTGGGAAGAGAATAATTTCTCCATTAAATTGCTTGTAGAACTCCTCAAAATAAAATCAAGTGGTCCACATATGAATTGATCTGTGGTGGACGTTGTAATCGTTCCCACTGACGACATACCAATCACCGCCTTACGAACTCCCTCAGCCACTAGCTTTATGGTGAGTTTGAAATCCGACGGTGTGAATCCTCCAAGTTTGCCTTGCTTCTTTCTCTCAAGTCTCTCATCATAGCTATTTCTCGATGCTGGGGTTGAACTCAGGTCCTTGCACGTGTTGACTGTGGACTCCACCCCTCAGCTACGCCAACTCCTGGGTGGTTTTTGGTTTTTACTTGTTATAAATACCTTTGATTCACCTTGTCAGTTTCTCCAAAATATCCCACTGTGTAGGTCAGTCTGGTGAGAACCCCATCCTTGTCGTGTCAAATCTCCCCATGTATGAGCATCTTGTGCGCCTTCCTTTCTTTACCCAGAACTTCGCTCTGCGCGTTTGTTAACTTTCATAGCTGTCACCCCACAGTTCCTATGCATGTTTTGAAAGATTTACGCCTCTAAGTGTTTTGCATTTTTTGACGCTGCTTTAAACGACATTGTTACTTTTATTTGTTAGTTTTTATTAAGTTCCAACTGCTCAAGTCTAATACAAAGGAATGTGTTTGTCACTTTTTATATTAACATTTAATTTTGTGACCTGCTGAAAATTACTTTTTGTGGTCTTGGTGATTCTTACATAGAAATTCATGTTGCTGACACAGGGACAGTTTCCTTCCTTTTTTTCCTTCTGTCTTTTCTTTCTTTCTCTTACCTTATGAAGATAGCTAAGATGCTCAGTATGGTGCTGAGTGACAACAGGGAACATTCCGCTTTGTTCTGACCCTTGGGAAAAAGAAAGCAACCTTCCATTGTAAAGCATGAAGAGAGAGTAACTTTCCTCGTCTATTTCAGTGGTTACCCCCTTCTTCTTTTGAGACGGGCTTTTGCTCTGTAGCCCAGGCTGACCTCAAACTTATGGTCCTCCGGGACCCAGCCCCTGAGATTACAGGCATGTGCCATCACTTCCAGTTTGAATAGTCTGTCTTGCAAAATTCTCTTTTATTTAGTGTCTTGAAGATATGTTGAATTTCATGGATTTGTTTTCCTGCATCATAACCATATAGTTTTTCATTTTTAATCTATTATGTGATTACTTCCACTGATTAATTTATGAATATTGAAATGACCTGAACTTTCTGCAATGAATTCCTCTTAGTACTCGTGTGAGAAAGTGTGTGTACCACGTACAGTATAAGTTGCTAGCTTTGTCTCTGTCTGTGAACTATACTCTTCTTATTTTCCTTCCAATTATTCTCCTGGTTTTAGCATTTAGATCGGGCTGGCCTCAGAAAGCAAATCCCCCAGGTTATTCTTACTCCTCTTTTCCTGGACGGGTCTGTGTAAGACGGATAGGACTGTTTGAATGTTTTATAGAATTTGCCCATGGGTAAAGTTTAACAGAGAGGTCTCTTTTGCAGTTTTTATCTGTTTGTTTGTTTGAAATCTGTAGCTTCTCAGCCCTGAATCCCAGGTCTTCTTACGCGCCATGCCCAGGGTTGGGGGCTTTCCACATCCTTGCCTTTCTCCTGGCTGTAAGCTGCTGTCATCTGTACCCAACATGGTTGTTCCTGTTGTCAAGATACACTACCCAAATCTCACACTATAAATAGAAAAAAAGGCTCCTTACTTAAAAATTCATTCAAAACCCCCAAAGTAGCAGCAGCAGAGTGTCAAGCCAAGTTCAGGGCACTTGCAGACATGAGATGCAGCAGGGTCACTCCCAAGGGCTGGAATGGGGACAAGCCTCATCTCTCATCTCAGAGATGGGCCCTGCCCAGTGACACTGCTGTCTTTAGCTGTAGGCCTGGTCAAGGGACAGTGATCTCCTGAACCTTTTGTGTCGGCAGAGGCTGTTTTTCTGAGCCCTCCCCAAGCTAGCCTGGATTTTCAGCGTGTCTGAACACTGACCACCTGGTCCAGTGGCTCCAGGCATGTTTTCTGTGGGAAACATAGACTGAAGGGTCTGGGTGGTGTCTCTTGGTGGCCACCACACCTCTCTCCTGGTTCCTTGTCAAAAGTACCCACTGGGGAGGGTCTTGAAGTAGGTGCTCACTCCCCTGTGTCTGTGACCCCTGTGGCTCTGTCCTCCAGATCTTCCCTTTAGCAATTTGTTAAACATCTCAGCTGAATCACTCCAGATACTGGAGTCTGGTGACATGTGCTCACTTCTCAGAGGGGCCTGCCTTCCTACCGTTGTAGGTTGATTGGCAGCCCACGACCTGAGTTCTCTGATGGACTCAAGAACATGTATAAATTTTTATTATTGTTGTAAAAATGGAAGTGATGCTCTGTCAATTTTTTTTTACCTCCTAATGGGTAAAAATGGGATCTTGGAAATCTATTAAAATCTAAATTTTCATCATGACAAATATAGAGTATTGAACTCCACAATCTGGTAAAATGGTGACTCCAAGGCCTCTTTTGTTTCATCTGTATCCATAGGGAAAGATTTTTTTTTCAATACATCCTATGCTTCATCCAGTTTCAAGTGTCATACGTCACTTACAGATGGTGTTAAGTCAGCAGATAGATCCCAACAGCAAAATAACCACCCTATGGGAAGTCGGCATTTAAATAAGTATCTGAGAGCTTGCTAAACGCATGGACAGGCGTGAGAAGAGACACTGCAAACAGGGATGATCATTCGCAAGAAAGGGGGAGTAGTAGGGGCCAGGATGACGTATGAGTCATTCATTTGTGTCCTTTAAAAAGTGTGAATAGGAAAGAATGTAAAGGAAACAAAAGAAATAGAAATGGTCCCTGGCATCTCATGTGGGTTTGAACCCAGCTCTACTGCCCTCTGTGCATGCAAACTTGGACACATCAGATCCTGGATGCAAGGAGACAGATGAGAATCTCTTCCGGGATCAGGTGCAGCAGAGGGCTGACAGATGCTTCCCGTGCCACTCACCAGTCTCATATCTGCAATCAAATATCGGAAAGAAACAGCTTAAGGGAAGGGGAGTTTATTTTGGTTCTCAGTTTGAGAAGAAATAGTTCAGCCTGGTGAAAGGAGCAGCTTGTGACTGGAGCATCAGGAGGGTGGCTGATTACACAGCATTGGCAGCCATGAAGCAGAGAACTCGGGCTGGGATCCACATCAAGCCCAACCCATAAAGCCTACCCTCCCGGACAGCCTCTGTACCAACAGTGACACATCCCACCTCCTAAAGGGTCCACAGCTTCCCTAAACAACTCCACCACCTAGGGACCAAATGTTCAAAGTGTGTGTGTGTTGGATTACTTCATGTTCAAATCATGCAAAGCATACGCTTGCCCTATAAATTTCTTAGCACACAGTAGGCACTTGACAAATGTTGAAGATGCTTATTTCCTCCTGTGTCCATCAGATGTAGAATGAGGCGCATACCTGGTTCAGGATAATAAATCCTGTAAGAGCGATCTTCTCCTGCCCCCGTGTGGCGTATTTAGTTATTGCCAGGCCTTCTCATACACAGAAAAAATAAGCGAATATTCATTATTTTACCCTTAAGTTGTAGTTCACCTTTTACGTCCGGACCCCAAACTTGATTCTGCTGCATCTTATTTCGTTTTCTTTTAAGGTCCGGTGCTCAGACTCTGTTTCTCTCGGTAGTTTGTGATCCCCTTGGGGGAAGGGACGTCTTCTGTGAAGACATTTTGCAGACTACAAAGTGCCTTCCAGAGTTTGTTTACTTGCTCACAGACTCTTCGAACATTATCTGCTTCTGATGCATCACACGATGTGAATGACAGCTCACTCCCTGTGGGTGGTGGATGGTGAGGGAGAACCCTTGTTTAAAACTGTAGGAAGGGGCTGGGGAGACAGCTCAGTTGGTAAAACAAAAAAAAGAAAAGCTTGCCACATAAGCATGAGGACCTGAGTTCAGAACTCCAGTTCCCATGTAAGACCTGGACACGGTGGCCAGGGGTGGTTGGAGATAGGAGGGTGCCTGGAGCTCACTGGCTGGTCCATCTTTTCTAATTGCTGACTGCTAGAGTCAGTGAGAGACCCTGTCTCATAAGGCCAGGTGGAGAGTAAGGAAGCTTCCCAGTGCCGTTCTCTGTCTTCTACACACAGACGCACACACACGCACACGCACGCACTCGCACACACAGACGCACATACACACAGACGCACACACACACGCACACACATGCACACGCACGCACACGCACGCACACGCACACACATGCACACGCACACACGCACACGCACACACACGCGCACACACGTGCACACACACGCACACGCACGCGCACACGCACACACGCACACACACGCACACGCACACACATGCACACGCACACACACGCGCACACACACGCACACATACGCACACACACACATGCACACACACGCACATGCACACACGCACACACATGCACACATACGCACACGCACACACACGAACACAAATGCCCACACCCCTACAGGAAGACTGTAGTTGAGCTGGAGAAGGAAGGGGATGCTACGAAGACCAAGCAGGCAATCTGTTAAAGGAGGTCTTGGGTCTCAGCTGTAGCTCATCATACAGAGGAAGGCAGGACAGAGGTCTTCCCGTCAACTGACACAGTAGGGGAGGCAGGTCACATATTCTAGACCATTCCAGGTTCCTGTAAGACTGCACTTGAAGGGCATAGTGGCTGTGGCAGGAGAAGAGTCCAGAATCACAGGCTGAGCAAGAACGTGAAGGATCTTGAATGTGCCGAGGAAGGTGGACACAAGTCACCCAGCCAGAGCACGCCTCCTTAGTGGTCACTGTGAGCTGGAATCCACTGACAGGGCTGGAAGCGTTACGGCTTGCCTTGACTGCCTATTTTCTGTACTCACAGGGAGATGGCAAGGTCCCAGCCTTGCCACAATGTAACAGTAGCTCCTCCAAGCACTTTCACGACACTGGCACAGGCCGCCCACCACCAAGTCCTACGCTCTGATGTGATGATTCTTCCCATGCGTCCAGCTTAACAAGATGTGACTTTGTTCACAGGCCAGAGTATGCGAACCTCCAGGGATATGAAAGGTTTCAGATGAAGCAGAGCTTGTTGAAATGCAGGGTAAGAATGAACTCAGAAGGGAAGCTGTGAGTTTCTAAGGTTTATAATGAAGGCTGTAGGAGAAGACCAAGCCTTCAGCTCACAACACCTGAAAGTTACCCGCACAGATGGCTTCTGTTATCAGCCAACGTCCATGACTGATAACACATCACAGTCTGGGTGCATTAACTGGCCAGAAAGAAGCCAGACTGTGAAGAGCCAGTATGTTCTAAGGAAGACTCAGAAAGTACACAACTCAACAGTCTCAAAAAGTCCCTAAAACGTAACCAGATGCACGCAGCCCTTCTTCCCCCACCAGTGAGGACTGCTCAAAGGGAGGACCCTCTTTGACCTCTCAGGTCTGACATGCTGTCAGACCTGCTGCCTACAGGTCACGCAGAGAGCTCTTGGCTCCCAGGTGTCATGAGTTGTCACCCATACTGGGATGGACCTTGGTGATGCAGCTGCCTTCGATTAGTCCGTGCTCCTGTGAGTAACCAGTAATCCCATTGGTTCACCAAGCTGGTGGTATCTGAACTTCGGTCTGTCATTGGTGCTCTCTCTCTGGAGTGAGTAGATGCTTATTCATGTCTCGCCAGGGATAGTGCCTTGTCTAAACACTGCAGTTAGATCAGTATCTCCTCCTCTTAGTACCTCACAATGGGAGTTAAATTCCAGCGCACATTTGGGAGAATCTCAAATCCTTCAAACTGTAGCAAGTTGTTATTGGAACTCTTGCATTTAAAACGCTTTATTAGCATATTAGTTATATATAATGATGGGTTTTGTTATGACATTTTCATACATGTGTGTAAAAGTTACTAGGAAAATGAGCAAGGGATTTGAGTGGATATACGGCAAAATGTGGGGGAACCAGTGACCACGGGAATACAAAGACGGCTCCGCAAATTCAAATAATCTTCAGTTTTTCACCTATGGCTTTGTTAAGATATTCTAGGGTCAGTTACGGATGGCGTGGGGCCTGCCTGGCATTGGTGGGTGGATGATGTACTGTCCACCGGATTCCCACCAGAAGGTACAGGAACCCGTTGTCCTAGTTCCCAGGGGTGTTGGCTGCTGCTGGCTTAGCAGACTGAAGAAAGTCACCCGTACCATTCACTTTTATCATCACTGTAACCAAATACCTGACTTGGATTAGCTTAAAGGAGGAAAGGCTCAGTTTGGCTCATGGTTTGGGGCAAACAGTGTATCTTGGTGAAGAAGATACGGCGGTGGCAGGAGACTCCATGGAGCTCAACTGAGACCCCCTCCCCTCACACCTGGGAGGAACACAAAGCGGAGAGATGAAGGTAGAGCCAGAGTGGGGCAGTGATCTGCTTTCTTCAGTAAGGCTCCATCTCCCAAAGGTTCCACAGCCTTCCAAACAGTGCTACCGTCTGGGGACTCAATGTGTAGACCTGTGAGGCTGTGGGGGAATTGTAGGTGCATGGGGAGGGGGGGCTCTTTGTGCTCACAGGCATGCACTAGGGGAACCTGGAATGTTAAGCACACAGGTCTGTTCCTTCAAGGGAAGGAATGCAAAACCTGTTTTCCTCCCAGAAGGCTGGGACTGGGTGTGTTTTCTAGCCTGGTGACCTTTGAGCAATCTGTGTGGTGCCACATGTACTTTACAAAAAAATTTTTTTTTTGATATAGTCATGTCTGATCCATATTTGGCTCACTTTGTTCCCCAGAGAGATTTATGTATGCTTTGTTGTGCATGTGGAATTGCGTTAACAACCATCACAAGAATAGTTGTCACCAGATTGTGCTGTGTTTAAATATGCCTAAAACAAGTTTCTTGGTGTCAGACTTTCAAAGTTTGGTCCAACACCAGCTGAATCCTATTCCCTATACAGCCTTCTTGGCTCCTAGGACTCATCTCTCTGCTGCCCACGAAGGTCACAGAAACCCCCCTCAGGGAATATTTTGCATTCAAATAAAAGTATCACCCAAACTATCACATGCAGTGACGGGGCCATATGGGAGCCAAAAGGTCCAAAGCCCTGACCTTAGCTCTGAGCAGTTGAAGGAGCCATCCTCAGCCCTGCTGCATTCTACTGTGAGCTTAAGTTTCTACTTGGGGAGGGGGGGTGCATGTGTGTCAGAGATTTTGCAAAACCGAATAATGAACTTGGAGATGATGATTTTGGAGAGTTAAAATGTTGCAGAACAGAAACCAAATTGTCTTGAACTATTTGTAGCCTCAGGGCAAGCCATTTATTGCCCAGCCTGCATCTGACTGCTACTAGATAAAATCAGACTAACGAATGTCATGCGGTGGTAGCACACGCCTTTAATCCCAGCACTCAGGAGGCAGAGACAGGCGGATCTCTGAGGCCAGCCTGGTCTACAGAGTGTGTTCCAGGACAGCCAGAGTTACAACAGAGAGACCTTGTCTCAAAAAAAATCAAACCAAACCAACCAACCAGACAGACAGACACAAACGAACTTTTAAATGTATTCTTAGCAAATCTCTTGCCTTCACCAGTCCACAAGCTAAGACTGTCAGTGCAGGGTAGCCGAAGTCTATAGCAGAGAGTTCCCCACCTTGTCCACCTAATGCTTTCTCCCACATATCAGCAAATGCTTGATTCATGATTCTGTTTGCTCCATTACTATAAAAGCACCATGAAACTTAGGACACCGGAACATGGGATTTGAGTTACCCGAATCTGTGTTCTCAAGACCACGGTCATTCATACTGAACTCCACAGTAAGTTATCCCTTATTCCTGTTGAGGCGAGAGTTGTGTTTTTGTGTTGATGCTACATTTTCTGTCTCACCCACGTCGGCCACGTTACCCACCTCACCCCAGGACCTACCTCATCGGCCTCCGCACACACATTGCCCACACCTGCTCCAGTATAACAGTCCTGAAGAAAGGGCATCTTCCTTCTTGTTGAGTCTGCGCATTTGTTCCATTATGAAATCTTATCTTGGTTCCACTCTTCAGAGCATTTCACATTCAAACTATTGCATCGCCGTAACTTACGCATCCAATGACTGGGCCAATGGGAGCACAAACACTGAAGACCTTGACCTTCACTCCTTGTCAAGGACCAAACTACATTGCAGCCATGGCTGATTTCCTCTTGCTTTTTTCGGAGTGTGTCTATGCAACTCTTCAGCCTACTTGGGATTTCTGTCTGATAAAGCGGGATTCTAATTAATCATTTCCTTTCACAGGTAACTACTGGGATTTATGTCCGAAGGGGCTGCCCAGCTCTTCCTGGCTTTGGAAGGCATGCGATTTGATTTCAGAAGTAGAAGTTCCTTCTTACACTGGGAAATTCCACTTTCTGAGTATCCAGCTTTTTGACATTGTGATGCTGCAGTGTCATCTACAAAGTTCCCATGCTAGAAATGTACACTTGAGCTACCCCTCAAAAAAATCTCATAGTGTTATAAAGGAAGTTTACCACTTTGTATTGGGCTGCATTGGTAGCTATCCTTGGTTGACTGTTGTGGCCAAGGTTGGAGACAGCCAACAGGTATCTTCTGCAAGACTGGCGAGACTTTATTTAGCCAGCAGGGGGCTCTAGTGCCTAACAAATAGCTTGTTGAATAAGTTACCACCCCCAACTCTTTGAACAATCTGAGCTTTGCGGTTGGAAGCTTCTTGTCTGGCTGGGTGGTGCTTTGTGAGCAAGGATGAGGAGGGTGTCCTTTTATTGAAGGCAGTGTGGAGAGAGACTAGTGTCCATGGGGCCTGCCCTGAAAGGAGATGGAATTCCACCCAAGCCAAATAAATCTTAAGAAATGGTAAACTTCCCGTTGCAGAAAAGGCTCCAACGAAACCTCCAATTATTCCTGTTAGTCTTTCATAGACCCAGTGTGGCCAGCAGTACCACTCAGGTTGTCTCTGTATAAGCCACCGTGGTTGAAAACACCAAGTACTTAGAGCAGGATGTCCTCAGCAGCATGACGGAGGCATTCTTTTGTGCTATGATTTGAGGCTTGGGCAGGAGGGTCTCACCTGTCCCCAGCTCTCTCTGGTCAAAGCAACTTCATTGTCGTCCCTACGACATCCCAAGAGTGCTTTATTCACTGTCCAGTGGGGACCCTGACAGTCAGCCGATAGCCCCAAGTGCCAGCCCTGCGGGGACGTGGCAGTGTGGACAAGAGGAAGAGTCAGGCTCCACTTGAAGAGACAGAGCTCCACCACAGGCAAAAGGTGAACTTCTCCCTGTTGGGGCCTCGCCTTCGAGTGAGGGCGGCATGCAGGCTGAGTCCTTGATTTCCCAGGAGCCCTGACTCACAAAGCTGGAGATGAGATGGTGGCTTGAACTTCGTTGCACACAATTGGCTTTTGCCTTATGAGCCAGGGTGAGTTGAGTCACACACAGCCTCTGCCTTTTCCAGAACCTACTGGACAAGAGCTTTCTGCAGACTCTCAACCTGATTTTCAGGTCACAAACCCCCAGGGTTGCTAATACGCTTCCATGAGCCTAAGCACAATATGGTTCCTCTGTGACAACTTCATATGTACCCCTTTCTCTGACAGTACTGTCAGCACATTAGAACAAATTCAAACATCATCATCATCATCATCATCATCACCAGACATCAATGATATTTGAGTGGGCGGCTCTAGCATACAGCGAGTGGGTTGGGCTCCATTGAAGGGGCACCTGGACCAGCCTTGCTTTTACATTTGAATCATGTAGGAGAGCCAAGGAGTTGTTTGACCGTCAAAGTGTAAACTATCACTTCTTTGGACTCATCTGGCTGTTGGTTCAGATCCTTTTTAAGTCCGGAGTGAGGTTTGAGTTTGGCAAGATGAAAGCCCAGGATGTCAGAGCTCTATCTGTCTATGGATGCCTGTTTAGTGAAGGCAGGACCACTGCCTGCTGCCTTGGAGTACCCACAGGACGCACTCTATTGCTCTGACTCTGCTTGTGTCTCCTTCTCCTGAGTGCTGTTTGCCTCACCAGACACAACCAACCTCCTGTTCTGGAAACCCAGGACCCCCTTCTCTGTGTAGAACTTGAGCTGTCGCCTTTTCCTGGAAGCCTCTCTGGACCCATCTGTCCCCAGGATACATTGAACATCCCTGCTCCAAGTCCAGCCTCTGACCATCTCCTCCACTGTTCTCAGGGGCCCTCGTGTGTTTACCCCTTTCAGCCCATGTTTATGGAAGCAGTGCTGTTTGTAAGCATGTCCCCAGGGTCTACCCAGGAAGATCAAGAAGGAACTTTTCAAGTGTTTTCTAAATGAAGCTGTGGGTGAGTTGCCTGCAGAGCTTCTGGGAAGAAATGGTACAGTATGCAGGCAATTGTGTTTGGGAGAATAGGCAGCAGCTGGCCACTTCTGAGAGGGATGAATGAGGTCCTCCCTGGATGGTGAAGAATCCTGCAGGACATCTTGGAGATGCTGGTATCACAGAGTAGGTCAGAGAAGACCACATAGCAGAAAAAATGAGAAGAGCCAGCAGGGACACCAACCACCCGGGGCTTTGTTTCATGTTTGCCCAAGATTATTCATGACCATTTGGATGTGCAGTTCTAAGAGGCCAACCTTCGTGCCACTTTCTGTGATCGCTAGAGCCTAAATAGTGCTGGGCAAGGTGGGGTACATCCTCAGCACCAGCGAGGTGGAGACAGGAGATTCTCTGAAGCTTGCTGACCACCCCATCTGTCTAGACTAATTAGTAGGTTCCAGGTCAGTGAGAGACCCTTCTCAAAAAACAAACACAGTGGATATTGCCTGGTAAATGGTACCCTAGTTTGTCTTCTGGTCTCCATACTACACACCACCACCATCACCACCACCATCACCACCTTCACCACCACCACTACCACCACCACCATCACCACCTTCACCACCACCACCACCATCACCACCACCACCACCATTACCACCACCACCACCACCATCACCACCTTCACCACCATCACCACCTTCACCACCACCACCACCACCACCACCATCACCACCTTCACCACCACCACCACCACCATCACCACCACCATCACCACCTTCACCACCACCACCACCACCACCACCACCACCACCACCACCATCACCACCACCACCACCACCACCATCACCACCACCACCACCACCACCACCACCATCACCACCATCACCACCACCATCACCACCACCTCCACCACCACAAACTGTTTTCCAAGCCCTGCCCTAGACCTACCAGTTCAGTAAGCATGTGGACCACCTCTCAAGTAGCCATGGCAACAGTTCCACCACATGTTCCTTGTTCATGACAACATGAATTGGCACATCCCCATCTGAAGTTAGAATATCACTCAGCGCATTTCACACGACCATGAAGAGAGCATAACATATTTTATGGTTATTGCTCTACATTGAGTCTGGTTGTCTGTTTCAGTATGATAATCAGTGAATGTTGTCACAACAAACCCATCTTGAAAATGTGTGGCTTATGAGACCTCTGTGCAGGCATCGCAGCCAAGACTTCTGTTTGAGTGAGTTCAGTAGACACACACCGGAAAGGACAGCTGTAAGCAGAATCCTTATCGGAGATTCTGCATGGAGGCTACACCCTTAAGGAAGAGAAGCAGGAAGTTGTGGTGGTGGTTTGAATGAGATGTCCCCTGTATTTTGGACGTCTGAATACTTGGTCCCCAGTTAGTGACCCTGTTTGGGTTAGTTTAAGAGGTGTGGCTTGCTAGAGGAAATATGTCACTGGGGGCAGGCTTCATGCACCTTTTCCAGTGCATACTCTCTACTTCTTGTTTGTGGTTTGAGAGGTGAACTCTCAGCGGCTGCTCCAGACACCTGTTCTCTGGAGCAGAGGCTCCACCATCATGGACCATTATTCCTCTGGAACCATGAGTCAAATAAGAAGCCAAATAAGCCAGGAGATTAGGGTACCTCTTCTACAGATAGCGTCCATCCCATGGAGAACCAAAGGCACCGTCGTCAGGGACAGAGGCTACCCTAAGCCCTGCTGAGGTCAGAAGGCCCCAGTGGGTAGTGGGAGGCAGAGTATCTAGCACTCAGGGTTCTGCCTGTCTTTAAGCTCCTGCCGCCTTTCCTTCCCATGTCTCAAAGGACAGAATAAATCAGGACCAGTGTTAGAATGGCTTTCTGGGGAATGTGCTGATGGCTGTTTCCCCTGTGATGTTGCAGAGAATAGAGACGGGGTAGAGATGTTACTGATCTGAAAACAGGTACCCCAACAGTGGGAGGGGGTTCTCCATAAACAGGCCAAGACATTAATGACCCCCAAGTTGGGAAAATTTATATGCTAGGGCTTGAATATGTCCCTCCAAAGTTCACCTGGTAGAGTCAGCCTACAGCTCTTAAGTTAACGGCATTCGTCACGTGACTAGGATTAGATGAGATCGTGAGTGTGGGGTCCTCAGGTTGCATTATAAAAAGAAAGCAGACCTCAGCTGCCATGCTTGCTCTGTCTCACCGAGTGCAGTTCTCCTGTTCTGAGGTAGCCGGAAGGTCCTCACCGGCTACGAAACCTTCATGCCACAAGCCAAATAAGTATCTATATTTTATAAATTACACCATACATAGCACTCACTTCTGGCCACAGAAAACTAACCAAGACAGATGTTAACCCTAGAATCACTCACAAAATGGGAAATATGAATGAGCCCCAAACAACTGGTAGCTAGGAATCCTTGAGTAAGCACCTTTGTATGAACACAAAGCCGGGCTGTAGCTCAGAAGGCAAGATGCTGCCCCTGGCCGTGTGACGGATGATGCAACATGCTACATTTAAACATGATGTGGAGCCCATGATGACAGGCATAAAAGTGGAGCTCAGAATTACAGATTGCTTGGTAATATCTAGTCTGCATGCAGGTGAGCAAGGCAGGGAAAAAAAATGAAAAGACATGCCAGCTGCATAGAACGAGGGGGAGCAATTTCTTTGCAAGCTGGGGACTCTGCACTAGGGTTGGAGGTGGTTTCTCAGAGTGAGGTGAGGCTGGGACAGGGAAGAGAGCAGAGGCTAAATCCAATGCCTCTAAGCCAGCCTCTCTCAGAAGGCGCCTTGCCTGGGGTGGTACACACACCAGTCTTCTGTATGGATTCAGAGAAAGCGTTCCAGTGAGTCACACGGGCTTCTTAGTCGTTCTGTTTTCTGTGTCTTAGTTCCTCTTAGTGACGTAGTAGATGTGTCAGCCAGGTGGGGGCTGAAGGAGAACATTCCTTGGCTTCTGAGTGGATCAGACTCAGGTGGGTTAAGCTTCCAAGTCATGGTCTGAGGTGGAAGCTCAGCTCCTACTTCATTGCGTTCATGTTCTCTGTGCTGCCCTTCTCAGCTCTATCCCACCTAGGCTGGGTGCTGCTGGGAGACATCTATGGGCTGCACACATGTCATTCCATTATCACCTCCGCATGGTGATTAGTCACGGGGGTCAACCCATCCACAGGGTGGAGTCTACCCGTTAAGACACTGGGCAGTTAGTGGGCAGCAAACAGGCATCACATCAAACTGAATAAGGCAGTAGAAACCTAAACAGTAAAGAACAGAGAGTGTGCAGGGACAAGTAATGAAGAGGAGGCCAAGGAGAGGACTATGGGAGCCAGTTAGGAAAGCAGCATCAGAGATGGTACCAACATGGCACCAGGGCAGGCAGAGCATTCTCAGGAATAGGGAAGGGACTGGTGTTGTAGAAGTTTATTCTTAGTTATGTGTAAAATAATTGTTTTATGCACTGTTGGGTGAGGACTTCCTAGGTCTTGGCATTTTGTATCGTTTGCAGGTGTTGGATTTCTGTAGGGGATGGTAGATTGCTAATGATCTGCATGTACTATCAGTAGAACACCTGAGACATTCTGTCTCAATAAACACACCTGAGCTGGGACGCTCAGGGTTCCACTGATCAGTATGTCACTTGTTATGATAGTGGTTCACTCTGCTGAGGTCTGTCAGGGTTTGCACGTATGAATTGCTTCCTTGTCTTCTTTGATGAGCCCACACCATAGGCATACAACTACAGACTGGGGAAACAGTGTTGATGGGTTAAGTCAGATGCCCATGACCATAGTGGCTTCAGGAAGGGATGAGGATACAAGTCTGATGGACTGAGTTTGACAGAAAAGGACTGCAAAGCTCTGAGCACTGAATTATTGGACACAGGCTTTTGAATACATTTACTTCTTCAAGCAGCCCACTAATATTACTTCCTTTAGTTCTCTCTCATCACAGAGGTGGATACCACTAGACATCTCCATCAACCTTTAAGGAAACCATCAGCTCCAGGGGTCAGTGCGTGGGTCAGGCTGTCTGCTGTGAATCATGAACTGGAAACAACATAAGGAAGGGGCTCTGTGTCATGTGCTCCCTCTGGGGCCCTCTCCTGCTTCTCTGGTATTGCCAGGAGCCAAGAGTTACATGCTCCAGATAATTGGAAGCTTCCAGATCACCAAGGATCATGGTTAGTTCTAGATGTCAGTTTGGCAGGGCCACAAGTCTTGGTTACTTTGATTAATAAGTGTTGGCTGTTCTGGGCACATTTCAGACAGAGTTTTATCTATTTTTTTAAATAAATTACCTGGTCTGCAGCATTCCAGTTCTATGAATAGAAAACACACTAAGGCAGATGTTAATTTTAGAACTGTTTGCAAAATGGGAAATGTGAATGAACCTCAAACATCCAGTGAATGGGAATCCTTGAGTAAGTACAGGCATGCAGCCACAAGGCCAGGTTGTGGCCCCTGGAAGCCAAGGCATGACATGGTACAGGTCCAGCTCCTCCCCCAAGCGTGCAATGGATGATGTGACTGTCTGCACCTAAACATTACGTAGAGGCCATGATGCCAAGTGTGAAAACAGAGGTCAACATGGGACACAGCTCACACGGGGGGGGGGGTGCTTGTCTAGCATGAAACCCTGGGGCTCCATCCCCAGCACCACATAAACTAAACGTGGCAGTCACCCCTCTCATCTCCGTACCCAAGAAGCAGAGGCAGGAGGCTCAGGAGTGCATGGGGAGGCCAGCTCGGGATACTCAAGACCATGTTTGAAAACATTAATTCAAAGTTTCAGCTTGCTAGCAAAGCCCACAGCCAGTGGCACTATTAAATGGAGGTGACCACCCTCCCCTACAGTGCTCAATCACCACCAGGCAGTCAGAGGCCTGAGGCACAAAACTGCAGTTCTGACTCAAGGCTACAGCGTCAACTCTGCTTGAGTGTTGAGTCTGCAGCTTGTCTTAGAGGCTTCACACTTGTCAGTCCTCACAACCGTGGCAGCCAGGCCTTAAACTAAACCTCTCTCCCTCCCCCCTCTCCTTTCTCTCCCTCTCTCTTTCTCCTCTCTTTACTCCTCTCTCTCCTTTCTCTCTCTCTCTCTCTTTCTCCTCTCTTTACTCCTCTCTCTTCTCTCTCTTTACTCTTCCTTCTCTCTCACTCTTTCCTCTCTCTACTCCTCCTCTCTCTTCTGGCACACGCACATGTATATGCAGAACTATAACACACATAAAGTTCACGCACATATAAAATGCAGCCAGCCCTCTGTAGCTAAACATTTGAAGATTCAACCAGTCAGTGGTGGGAGATACTTGAAAAACTTACTGCGTCTGTATTGAACAGGTGCAAACCTTTTCTAAACACTGCCTGGCACCTGAGATTTACATTGCTTTGTGTACTATGAATAATCTAGAGATGGGTTAGAAGATGTTCAAGGATGGGTGTAGGTTACATGGGATCACTGCGCAAAGGATTTGACAGCTGAGGATTTGAATATCTGCCAGGGTCTCAGAACCAATACCCCACAGACCCTGAGAGCTGATTGCATAGACACATGCAACGAGAGACTCCTGCATCTCAATGTATTTATGGGTGCATAAAGATCCACCAGGTGTGTGTTGTTAGGCATAGCTATAAGGTGTAGACGTTTGCGTATGTGGGTCTACAGTAGCTCTTACTGGCTTGGTTATCCTGCAGAGTCCTGGCTATGGACACCGGAACTAATACTTTTACAAATATTTTAATCAGATCCATGCAGAGAGATTAAGAGCTAGTGAGTGGGAGGGACATACCCAAGGTCACTGAGTCAGGGATTGAATCTGGACTCTTTCCCGCCCTCCCTCCACACTGCCTTTTCTGTGGAGACTGTGTGGTGGGGCTGCATCACTTCCTTTTAAGTGAAACTTCTTTGTCACTGGCAGAGGCTCCTGTAGTATCTGTGTGGACATGGTTTGGTTCCACACCTCAGAACTCCAGCCCCTCAGGGAAGGGACTGCAGGAGCTCTCTCCGATTACCCTTAACTTGAAATGTTCTAATTTTGGTCTTTAGCATGGGGAGGGGGGGGTGCATTCTGAGACCTCTCAGTCCCCTGTGGGCAGTAAGGATGGCTGTGGTGCGTGAAATCATTCCAGGTAGGAAGCTCCAGAGATAGAGGGTGCTCAGTGAGGGAGCTGACCCAGTTTCTCAAAGAGCACAAGAGGATTTGCTGTGCTCCCAAGCCCTGTATCTTCACCATCCCTTGTCAGGGAAATCTTCTCTCTCCATCCCTGACTTGGTGGTCTCTGTTGTCCTTGCCTTGAAGGGCACATCCTAGCTCAGGGTCCTCCATAGTCTCCCGGTGTGCCCTGGAGCTCAGGTCAAGCTTCCCCATATGCTGAAGCAGCCACAGGAACAATAGACAGTGTGTCTGGAACTCAGGGCCAGACTCACCTGACTCCTGCCTTAGCTGGGGAATTTTGCAGGAGTCGCTTACCCTTTCTGGGTCTCTACGACTCTCCAGCCTTCCTCTTGGGATTCACATAGTTCATGCTTCACAAGGCATAGTGGTTGACATGTGTTTTGACAAGTCGCTTCATCAATAAATCCAGAGAGGTCTGCTGGAGAGATGGCTTAGTTGGTGAGGTGTTTGCCTTGAAAGTGGGAGGACTTGAGTTTGGATCCCCAGGTGCTGGATAGTTTATGACAACTTGACACAAGCTAAAGTTGTCTGAGAGGAGGGAACCTCAATTGAGAAAAGGTCTCCATAAGTTCAGGCTGTAGGCAGGCCTGTAGGACATTTTCTTAATCAGTGATTGGTGGGGGTGTGCACAGCTCATTGTGGGCGATACCATCCCTGGGCTGTTGGTCCTGGGTTCTGTAAGAAAGCAGGCTGAGCAAGCCATGGGGAGTAAACCAATAAGCAGCACCCCTCCATGGCCTCTGCACCAGCTTCTGCCTTCAGGTTCCTGCTCCATTTGAGTTCCTGCCCTCAGTGCTTTTGATAATGAAGTGCTAGATGGAAGTGTGAGTGAAATAAACCCTTCCCTTTTCAAGTTGCTTTTGGTCATGGCTATTATCACAGAATTGTAACTCTAATCAAGACAGCTAGAACTTGCATAAAATGCTGGGCATGGTAGCACACCCTTGCAGTCCCAGCCACGGCAAGGGTAGTGGCAGACACAGGTGCAGCTCTAGAAGCTCGCTGGCCAGGTAGCCGTGTCTGCTTAGTAAAGTTCCAGGCCAACAAGAGACCTTGTCTTAAATAAAAAAAAAGGTGGGAGGTGTCTGAGACGTGCAATCTGAGGTTGTCCTCTGAGGTCTACATGCTGGTGCAGACACACTAGCTCACACATCCACACCCATCCACACATATGCACAGACACGCATACACACACCCACTCCGGTCCATACCCTCCCACAAAGGCAAGAAGGGCAAAGACATATGGCAGAAAAAGCAGAGACTCTGGGCCAAGAGATCAGATTAGATCTGGCATGGCTGGGTGCCATAGGCATGTTTTATACGTGATTGGAATTTGTGTACATGTGCGCACATTGTAGTATGTGTTGTGTGTAGTTGTGTGTGGTGTGGTGTATGCATGGTATGTGGGCGATGTATGGGTGCATGAGTATGTGCACATGACTATGTGTGCATGTGTGTGCATCCCGTGTCTCTGGGAGGCCAGCCCTGCACTCCCCAGCCCTGTCTGCCTGGAGTCCACAGCCCTTTCTTTGCCTCCTCCCCAGCCACATTCCATTAGCCAGGGTGACGCTTCACCAGGCTGCTGCTCTGGGCTTGGAGCGTTATTAAATACACAGATCGTCCCTGGCCTATTCTTAGTTCTGGCAGCTTCCAGGGGAGGAAAATGAATTTTGTCCCAGCTCAGGAACAGCAAGTTCATTCCGAGTAGTCACCACAGGGAGATGCGAACGTCATCAGGCCTTATAAAACAGCCAGGCGCTCCACACAGAGGTTCTTTCTTCCATTCACTGGTCCGATTTCACGAAAAAAGAGAAAACACCCAGTGTAGCATAAACGTCATGACCTTGGAACAGGGAGGGCCAGATTGCAATCTCATCCTGGCTGCTTCTAGTTGTTGGTTCTGGGTGACGTGTTTGGTCCACCTGAGCCCCTTGATCTTGCTTTCTTATCTGTGACTAGGTTAAAGGCATTGCCCTCTTAGAGCTAATGTGAGAAGGACAGGGACGATGCTGAGAAGGGTTGGTGTCTACTGGACACACAGAAGATGCTCAAAACAGATCCAACCACTGCCCCTGAGCATCATGGCATCTCCTCTCCCAGTACTGTCTATGCTCATGGTTACCACTGAGAAAAAGAGAGAGGGCAGAGACTGTGTGCCTGACCGAGCCATCCCCCTCTTCACAGTCTGCCTTGTCTGTGGGGCTGGTGACTTGGGGGCACTAACTAAACATTTTCTCCTGTGCAGTTGAGCAGGGACCCAGACAGACGTCACCCTCTGGGTTAGATAAGCACTAACAGTGGCTAGGAGAGAAGATGCGTAGGCAGTTCAGCTGCCTGCAGGTCCTGAAGGGAGCTCCAGGGATACAGCTTTCATGAGTTGCCACTCATGCTGCGGTGGGCTTTTTGGTAATAAAGCTGCCATTGAGTAATTCATGCTCCAAAAGCAACGCCTCACCGATGCTCCTGTAGAGAACCCTAATAAACTCACTCACCCGCCAAGATACATGTGGTGGAATCAGTCCTTTGGTCAGCTGTTGGTGCTCCATCTGGGCTGAACAGATATTTGCTCACATCTTCCCCTGCCTCATGCAGCAGCTTCCGTCTCTAGAGACGTGGGCAAAATGTAGCATACCCGTCTAGATAGAATGAGATTGAAAAACCAGACAGTGGAGCGGAAAACACAGCCTGAATTATTGTCCATGCTGTAAGTCCACAGTCCACAATAAATGGTCTATCAATTCCCCAAATGACATGCTTTCCCGAAACATGAATGCATTGATGTCTGGAACAACACAACAGACATGACAATGGAAGCAGCTGTACAGAAGGGACCATGGGCTGGGAAGTAAACAGGATAAATAGGAGTCCCCTGGGAACTTCCAATGGTTTCTGGAACTTTCCTAGGTAGGTGCAGAGAACTGCTGCAGATGGTAGACTAGTCTCCCCGACCTGAATGATAAGGAGTCCACATAGGACCTGATGTTTCAGACCCTGCTCTCACCACCGTCCTCTTCGAGAGGCTTCTGGAAGCGTCATCTGGAATCTTCTAGCACTTGCCACCAGGCCGATATTCTCTGTATTCCGGCCTGCGTGCTGTTTGCCAACGCTTTGTGTATTTCAACCAAATAGCATCTTGCAGAGGCCTGAGGCTAGTCTGTGACTCATGGTAGCTCTGCAGATCCCATCCAACAACGCTTCCTATTGAAGCTTTTCTCAGCAGAGTGTTCCCCAGCCACGGGCCAGCGACAGCCAGTGATTAATGTGTGGATGCAAAGGTTTTGCCCAGAGCATGCACTGGGGGTGGGGTGAGAAATTATTACAACCAATGCATGTCCTGTGCTTTGGGTTTGAAGATGGAGGAACTGAGTCTAAGTCAACAGTGAATCATAATGTTTACTTCTCTCTCTCTCTCTCTCTCTCTCTCTCACTCACTCAATTTTTCTAGGTTTTTTTTTTTTTTTTTTTTTTTTTTTTTTTTGAGACAGGGTTTCTCTGTTGTAACTCTGGCTGTCCTGGAACTCACTCTGTAGAGCAGGCTGGCCTGGAACTCACAGTCATTCATCTGTCTCTGCCTCCCGAGTGCTGGGATTAAAGGTGTGTGCCACCACCGCCTGGCTTACTTTTCTCTCTTAATCAGACTAAAGGAAGCACAGTCTGAAGAGTGAGCTCTCCCTGCTCAAAGATGTCCTCTTGCCTTATGGAGCATTGGACAATAGTAGTAACTCAGGGGATATCATTTTCCTTCCCATTCCTTCTTAAGGTCTCTGCCCCTCTAATTCTGTCCCTGTTCTTCTCTTTCTTGAGGCAATGTTTCACATAGATGCCTTCCAGATGTCTGTGGTAGGCATCGTTAAAGATTCACAGAATGTGAGTTCATAATTCTGTCTTATTGATGAGACAAATTATATAGCCAAGAAAGAGACAAAACAATGAGCTTTGCCCATGTGAGATAGGGACGGAATCTCTAAGCCACAGGCGCCTTCTCCACCACAGCAAGGCAGTCTCCCCAGGAGAGGTGTTTCTTGGCCTTGACTGGTAGGGGCGCTGCTGGGAAGACCTGGCTTGGCAGAGAAGTGGAAGTAGAGATGAGGGTACCACACCTCCTCTGTGCCTGGCCCGGTGCTGGATTCTGGCAAATAAAAAGAGCTAGGTGAGCTGGGTCCAACTCCTGCTTCAAGGATGCCAGAGTCCAGGCAGGACAGTGGCATCCCAAAGCAGCATGCAGAGTGAACCGCCGGATCCCTCTCATCCTGAAGTGCTGGGTTTGGCTTGATGCCGGACAGTTCCTTCTGACCCCTGGACCCTAGGTTCTTTGCTTGTAAGGGAACAGAACAGAATCTTTGCCTTCCATTTTCAAGAACCATAAACAGAGGTTGTCTATGGTACTGATGGGTAACCATGCTGACAATAGGATGGGGTTCTGGGAATTATCTTGGATTTCCCTTGCTACTCCTTACCCCATAGAAAATTGCCTCCTTTAGCAACCAATGACTGAGATAGGCCATCTGTGGAGACAGCAGGGTCAAGGACAGACGGTGGCTAATCCTGTTCAGCACACAATAGAAGCAGGTCTGGACTTGATTCTATTCGGGCACGGAGCCTGGGGTCTATCAACTGTGAGATATAGGGCACTGTCTTAGTTAGGTTTCTATTGCTGTGATAAAACACCATGACCAAAAGAAATTTCAGGAGGAAAGGGGTTCAGCCTACAGTTACAGTCCATTTTGAAGGGAAGTCAGGGCAGGAACTCAAGGCAGGAAGCTGGAGGCAGGAACTGAAGCAGAGGCCACGAAAACACTGCTGAAAAAATTGCTGGATTGCTCCTAATGGATTGCTCAGTTTGCTTTCTTATACTATCCAGGACCACCCGCCAGGGGCGGCACTGCCCACACTGGGATGGGCCCTCTCTCCCATATCAGTCATCAGTCAAGAAAATGTCCCATACACTTGCCTATTGGCCAATCGGATGGAGGCATTTTCTCAATTGATGTTACCAGATGACCCCAGCTCATGTAAAAGTGACAAAGCTGACCAGCACAGGCGTGGATAAGGGCAGCTGGCTCAGGAATCCCATGATGCTTCAGTCTGACTGTCTTCCTCAAGGTTCCCCACCCCCACCCCAATTCAGGGTTTCGTTATTAGATGGAGAGCTATGTTTCTTTGTGGCATTCCTCAATAGTCTAGCACACTACCTCACCCTAATGCCACACACTCAAATCTCAGCATACCTTCTAAGATGTTATATGTGAGAGCCCTGCTCCAAAGCGCTGTGTGAGCTGCTGTCTGGGTGGATCTATCAAACAGGGCAACATACAGGACGAGTGGGCCACCTAAGGGATGCCTTCTAGAACATCCTGGAGTGCCTTCACCCACCATTGTGTTTGTACTTTAGGAATTAAACGTTCACGCTCATGCTATGTGAGTCTTGTCTGGGGAGCCTAGAGATGTCGTATGTAATTATGGCAAGTCATTTAGCAAACAAACAGGGGACCCAGAGCGAAGGAGGCCACTGTTTCTTAAACCCCTCTTTAATCACGATGCATGTCCACAGAACCCAGAGCAAACATTAAGATAATTAGTGACTGCCAACTTGTCAGTCATAAGGACTTCATCTCCAATTGATTACGTGCTGTTGGTGCTTAGTCCAGAAGCAGACGGAAACTCTATTCAAGGGCACCCTTGGAGTCCTGAACTCCTTGTTTATGGGCAACAACTCAGGTCGGCGCCAGGATTACAGTTTTGGTCGGGGCAGGTTGTCTTCAAGAGTGTATCCTGCCCAATCTCTGCTTTAGAACATCTTCCATGTGGCCTCTGTGCAGCCTTCCTGCCTGGAGGAGGAGGAGGAGGAGGAGGAGGAGGAGGAGGAGGAGGAGGAGGAGAGGGACTCTGTCCATTGCCTTTCTAAAGTCAGCTTGAGGGGGGTTTGTTACACACAGTTGCTGTGACTGTCAAGTGAGTCTGGGGGCGGGGTTCATTAGTATTGGAAGCAAGGGGGCATGGTTCCAAACATCAGAGAGCAGATGGTTTCTGGGTGGGTCAGTTTCTGAGAGCCCAGAACAGAAAGGGGAAACCCTGGGGCTACCTTGAGAATCACAAGCATTCACATGGGGAAGTCACTCGATGCTACTTTGGTTGGATGGAACTGTTGTGGAAGTTTACTTTTAGTTCTGTTTAAAAATAATTGTTTTTGTGCACTGTTGGGAAAAGGGATGCATAGGCCTTGCCATTCTGTATTGTCTGCAGGTGTTGGATTTCTTTGGGAGAAGTTGATTGCTTATGATCTGCACCTGAGGATTTCTGAATCAATAAAACACCTGAGCTCAGATGCTCAGGGTTCCACTGTCAATCGAGTATGGCACTGGCCAGGATGGTGGTTCCCTCTACTGAGGTCTGCTGAGGTCGGGCAGGTCTGGAGGGACCCCAGTAGCAGCTAACATGGAACCCAAACCTTACGTCTCCATTCTCAGCACATAACTAGCACAAGGAGAGTCAGACTCTCGCACCCCCTTCACAATTTTGTTCCCATGTTACTTCCACTATGTTGAGGGACTCACTCCAAAATTCAGCAGGCCACCCTCACCTCTATCCATCTCAGGATCCCCATCTTTAATCAAGAAGTTTAAATCTGTGAATGAAAGCCAATTAAGGTTTATAAGGGAGGGATGTTTGGTTGCATGTTTAGCTTTGCTCCCCGTGGGAAGCCCAACACAAGACAAGAAAGATATCTTTTATTTTGTTTCAAAAGAGTTAGATCCTCAAGGCCAGAGGCAGAGGAAAGAAAACAGCTACAGATTTGAGGTCCACCTGCAGGCTGCAAAGAAAGGGGATGAGAGGTGATGGATGGGGCAAGTCAGAGAACTAAACCCTGAGTCAAAATGGGCCTGAGAGATAACGGATACCTGCGGGAGTGCTCTCCAGAGCTCTGGGCGCGACAGCAGTGTCCTCTGGGATACACGGCATGGGGAGCCGTAGCCCAGGGCTGGCACCCTGAGGACTGGATAAGTTCAAGAAGAATTTAGATTTTTGGTGTCTTGTGTCATATTGCGTCCTCTATACACAACCCCTTCCCAGTCCAGCTCACAACAGTCTGCAACCTCAGTTTCAGGGGACGTGATGTCTTCTTCTGGTCCTTTCAGGCACCAAGAACACATGTGCTACACAGACATATATGCTGGCAAAACACATACACATAAAATAAAAGATGTTTTTCAAAGGAGAGATTCTCTCAAAAGAAAACAGAATTTCACAAAAAATTCTGAGCATAATAATGCACACCAGTAATCTCAGCATTCAGGAGAAGGGGGCAGGAGGATTGTAAATTGGAAGTTAGTTTGGGATACATTAATGAGACTTTGTCTTAGTGTGCATGCACACTCACACAGTTCATGTAAATTATAAAACTGATTAAAAGTCAGTCTGGAGGCTGATGGCTCAGTGAGTGAGACCATTTGTTGTAAAAGCAAGAGGACCTGAGTTCAAATCCCCAGCTCCCACGTAAAAGTCAGTCATGGCTGTTCATGCTTGTAACCCTAGTGGTAGGTGGAGACATGCAGCTCCTGGGAGCTTGCTGGCCAGTTAGGGAAATGGTGAGCTTCAAGTTCAGTGAGAGAACTGGCCTCAAATAATAAAGTGGAGAGCTTCAGAGGAAGGCTCCCAGTGTCCTCTCCTAGCCTCTGCATGTGCACATAGGGACATGTTCACTCACAATGTGTGCACACAACACACACACACACACACATACACACACACGCGCGCGTGCACACACACACACCAGTCTATTGCTGTATATCTATATCTATTTTGTTGCTATTGTTGTTGGGTCTTTTTTCTCCTTGAAACAGGACCTCTCTACATAGTCCTGGCTGTCCTGGAACTCACCAAGATCCAACTGCCCTTGCCTGCTGAGTGCTGGGGTTAAAGGCATGCAACACCACACTGGCCTATTAGGGTGGCCGTTATTAACAAAAACAGATGTTGGAAATATGCTAAGGAATCAGAATCCTGTGTCTTGCGGTGGGAATGTGGGATGGAGCTGCTGTGTGGGAGTCTATGGTGACTCCTCATACAGCAGAGACTTTCCGTGTGGATTACAGTCATTGCAATTCTGGGTATGCACCTAAAGACCCAAAATAAAGAGCGTAAGAAGAGACATTTGTATACCCAAGCTGCATCACTCTTGTGCAACAAGGCCTTACTTGCTGAGCCATTTTGCCGTCCCCAGGAGCCCGCTTTTAAAAGGACTGTTGTGGAGGCCTCAAGTCCAATTAGACAGCTGTGGGTTGCCAATAATGTATGTTTGACACTGTTGCACCTTTAAGCCTGCTGCTCATTGTTGTGGTTCACAGGCATCACAGCCGGGGAGCACTATCGATTGCTTCTCTCCCTTGGCAGCTTGCATAGCACCTTCTGGCACTACGAAACCTAGGTCACAGGCGGGAGGCTTTGAAATTAGATCCAGTTTACACTGTCCACTCAACAGGAAGGAAATCAATCCTGGTACTGGAAATCTAGCCCGCTACCCGAGACTAGTGAGATCACGGATCTTAGAGAAGAACCTACTACTGCCACTTTACTAGACCAGAATAATTCCTAACGGCAGTCTAAAACTTATCCTGATAATCACAGAGAGGTGTAGCTTGCACTGCTCACCAGAGAAGCTTTTTTCTCTCCTCGGAAAACAGAGATCCTTACAGAAGACCACATCTGGTCATAATGCAGAGATCAACTGATCTTGGGGAGGTTCTAAGTCTCAATATAATATAATATTATACATATATATGTATATATAATACATATATATATATTATATTATATATTATTTACCTGTGATATATATATATATACATATATGTGTGTGTGTGTGTGTGTGTGTGTGTATATATATATATATATATATATATATATATATATATATATATCTCACAACTTCAAGGAAGAAGGAGCAAAAAGATGGTAAGAGGACAAAGAAATCTAATGTGAGGCTGTGTCTCCTAGAAATGGCACAGATGCTATCTGTATCCATGATGCTTCAACAGCATGGCTACCTAAACAAGAGCTGAACCAATAGACACGGTAACACGGAAGAGGGACATCTCATGGGATCTCACACCTAGACAAAGTACTATAGGCAACTAGTAACTGCCAAGAGAAGGAGAATTAGTCTTTCTCAGGGGTGAGCACCCTAGTTGGTTATCCAACACCAAAGCGGTCAGCCCTGAAATCATGCATGCACAAGCAACATTAAACAGACTCAGTCGAGCGTATCCATTTATGCATTTATACACGTATGCAATGATAACAAAGAAGAAGAAGCCATCAACTCCAGAGGGAGTGATAGGGAACATCAAAGGGATTGGAACGAGGAAAGGAAGGGGGAAGTGATGTAATTATATTTTAGTTAAAAATTTAAAAATAAACTAGAAAAAAAAAGATCGTTGTAGAGTACAACCCAAGAGAGAAATGTGATGCAGCCTGTGAACGGCAAAGCAGAGAGAGGGGAGGGCTGAAATGAGAAAGGGGTAGACAGGGGGCTGAAGCACGCAGACTTCAGCACCTCTTCCCATCTGGGCAGCTGTATGCTTCAGGAGCTGTCCAAGCACAGCCGCCCGAGGCAAGAGTCCTCGTCTTGCAGGCGTAGGCTTGCGCTCAGTGAGCAGCTTGGAGTGAGTGTGGAGGTAGACCCGAGAGGCTGCAGCTGAGGCCATCAGCAGCCACTCTCCCTCCAGCAGGACATCTGAGTGGGGACCTTTTGGGGCTGTCACATCAAGGCAAAGAAGCATACACGTAGCTGGTCACACCGCAACATTCTCAAAGACACAGCCTTGCAAAGCAGCTGTGGATCTAGCTTTGGACTCATAGCCAAGATGGGGACACAAAGAGGCGATGTGTGTATGTGTTGAACACAGGGACAAGAGGCTTAAATCCCACAGCAGAAAGCCAAAAGGTCAGCTTCCGTGTCAGGCACTACGGATATCTTTTCTCCAAATAGGGTGACTCTAAACAGAATGAGCCCCCCAAGAACTGAAAGCAACGGCCCCCACCCCGAGGAGCAGGAACAAAGGTTGGAGGTGCCCCAACTGTACAGAACTGAGAACTCTGAGTTAGTCCCTGATGGAGGCTGAAGGATGGATCAGTTGGAAAGTGTTTGCTCGGTGAGTCTGAGAACCTGAGTTTGAACCCTAGAACCCATGAGAAAAAGCTGTTCGTGGTGGCACATGTTTGCATTCTCAGCCCTGGAGAGACAGAGACAGGAGGATGCCAGACTCACTGCAAGCCAGTCTAGCCTACTCAGTGGACTCCCCGCCTCCACCTCGAGAGAGCCTGTATCGGGGAAAGACAGACTGCCTGAAGACTGACACACGAGCACACATGTGCACCCCTCACACATAGTCACGGAAACGAACAAATGAATGAACGGAAAGAGAACTCCAGAATATGGTTAGTGAGTCTGAGGCAAATCCCTGGCATGGATTAAGTGTGGGGTCACTGAGGGTCTGGTGATGACAATGGGTGTGTCCATGCACCAGTGTTCCCCCACAGCCTAGCATTCACTCCGTCCTTTAACAGTATCAGTGGGTGCTCATTGTTAAGGACCCTTGATTTCACAATCAGATCCACCTGCCTCGCACACCCCCGTGATGTTCCCCTACACATTATTTTTACAGCGTGGTAACCCCTTGGCTCCCTCCCTCTCTTGCCCAAGCAGGTAGGAGTGTGGGCCGCAGAGCAAACCTCTTAACGGTGCAGGAGAGGACGGTGTGTGCATTTTAATAAGCCAGGGGGAGAGCAGAGGCTTGGATATGACGTTAGCTCAGGGACGGAGCTGGCAGGTAAGCAGAGCAGAGCTGACTGCAGCTGCTGCTGCTCCAGCTGTGCCAGTCAGTGGTAAGAGCCAGCTGGGTAGGGGAGTGAAGAGTTCCGGGCACATCTGGAAGTCTGCTGCAGAGGAAGGGGCGGCTGGGTTAACAGGCCAACCTTGCCCACTGCAGAGGCTCTGAAGTGCTGCTGTTTTTGTAGAGGAAAAACCAGAGCCTGTGTGTGGCTGTCGTGAGGGTGGGGTGCGTGAGTGTGGGTAGGTGTTGTGGGGAGGACAAGTCCCACACACGGTAGGACCGTTGTGACTGTGAGAGAGCAGCCACTTGGAACGGTCATTTCTGCTCTTTTAGAATAAGAGATAAAAGGAAGCTGGAGGCAGCTGGGAAGTCTAAAAGCAAGCAGAGGAATCCTAAACGTGGCTTTCTGGGAACAGGAGAAAGACCAGCCACCCAGGCCCAGGGTAGGGGAAGAGGCATAGCTGATAAAGGAAGGCAAATGGTTTTGTGTTTCCATAGAAACGACAGCTGATAGAAAAGGGACAGAGAAGATGCCAAGGGTGGCATTTTTTCTCCTTCTTTTTTTAGACTGGCTGTCTTTCTGGGAGGGAGAAGGAGACAGTGGAAAGGAAGGGCTGGGCAGAGGAGAGACTCAGGGAGCAGAGCTCACCTTTAAAGCCATCAGGAAACTATCCCTCTTTAAGCAAATTGACCGTCCTGCTGTGGTGCTGCCATGCCAAGTGAGTTTCACCACCACAGCAGGTGCCCGCTCAGGTCCCTCCCTCTATTCGAGCTTGGGTCAATCTTGCCCACAGTTGCCATCCAGAGAGGAGGTCAGGCTTGTTTTGCAGACAGTGACACAGACTCACACAGGTGAGTACCTGTAGTCAAAGGCTGCACTGTAACAACTAGGACAGATGGCTCCAGGGTCTGGGCACAAAACCCTTTGCCAGATAGCCACGGGGAAGGGTGGAGTTGGTGGAGAGGGAAGCCTCTAGAGCTGTGCCATGAGAACATGCTGGTATCCTGGGCTGGAATGAGTGCAATGTCCCTGCCTTCAGACATCGCTGCATTCTCTGTGGTGACACTGAGAGTCCAATGAGCAAGGGCTGTTCTTGTTAGGTTGCTCTCTACCCTGGGGTCGTGCCTCAGTTTCCTCCCCTGCAAATGGTGATGACTGTGAGGACTTTTCACGAAGCCGTAGCAACGGAGGCTGACCCACAGAACACACACAACAAGCAGCCTGCTTTAGGAAGAAAGGGAGGCCGAGAGGAACGAGAGCCCTGGGCCTTGTGCAAAGTTAGATTGGCAGTGGCCTGAGCGAGGCTCCAGGTCTCAGGTTGAAAGGGCGGTGGGATGCACACTGCACAGATGGGTTGTTGACTCACACGCCAAAAAATCCAGACCCTCACAGACCCACCAGGGGCTCACAGAACGTGGGACTTCCCACCAGCTTTGGGAGATTCTAGCCAGAGAGAAAGAGAATGCTGTGATCACGTATGCACTGTATGTGTTTGTGTATATGTACAAGTGGACCTGTTTGTGCCTGTGTCAACATGTGCATATATGTGTGTGCATGTGTATGTGTTTGCTTGTATGTATATGTGTGTATATATTTATATGTATATGTGTACATATTTGTACGCATGATTAATTGGGATCACAAACCCCTCATGAACACCTTTACTGGGGATCCAAATCCCCACTTCCCCTGAGCTAAGATTTTATCACTAAAACTTACCGTGATTCATTATTGACATAATTCATTAGGCTTAACTCGGCCACCAGCTTGACTGTCCGCTTAATTCATTAGCACAGGCTTCTGTTGTGATTATGGGCAGGCAGAGACTCCCTGGGAGTCTAGAGGCAAACTGGAAGACTCTAGCAGACAGGTTTGAGGAGAGGGTCATTTACAAAGGGTAAGCACTAAGAAATACAGGGTGCCCAGGTAACAAGAGGATGCTGAAGCAAAGAGGAAATGACATTTACCGAGCACCTACAGACCTCAGCACCCACCTAAGGGCTTCTGAACACTTTTACTTGGCAATTCTTTGAGATGGGTATTTTCACCTTCATTTTGTAAGATGGGGAAATTGAAGGCCAGAGAGGGAGGTGGAGGCTGTCCCGTGGTCGGTCAGATCACTTGACAGATATGTTCTTGAAGACTGTGATACACTCCCGAATTAGGATCAGAGGACTTAGCCTTTGAGACAAGTTCCTGTCAAGGCAGAGGTTGGGGTTTCCCAAGACACAGACGACCATGCTTATGGTGATGTATTTCCCGGGTAAGGGAACCTGGGGAAGCCCCCCAGCTCTCTAGGAGTCAGGATGGCGAACACTCAACCTGTGAGAGATGAGAGAGCTGGGGGTAGCTTGTCCTCCAGGCTGCACTCTTCTGAGGGTACATGCATCGATGGGCAGCTGGCTGCCACAGGTTTTCAGCAGGTCTTTGGGGAGAAGGCAGTATTATTAAAAGGTGTTGGCGTGGTGCTGTGCTTGCAAAACCCTCCTCAGTAGCTGTTAAGTTGGGAAACATCAGGTGCATGTTTACTGAAGCTGGAGCATCCGATTTCTCGGGGGAAGCTACTTTTTTTTTTTTTTTTTTTTTTTTGGTGACGTCTGCAGAAGTGGCCAATAGCAAATAGGGAAAGTTGCTATAGAAACCAGATGTATTCTGTGAGTTGTCAGGTGTGACCGCACCATTCTAAGGATGAAGCAGAATGATGCTTAGACACCATCTGGTCTAAGCCACCACTTAAAAAATTAGGAGACTTAGTCCCAAGGCACTCCCGTCACACTTTGAAGGTCATTAAACCAGTTGGTGGACAGCAAGAACTGTGCTAGCCTCCCCGCCTCTGAATGTAGGCAGGCAGTCTGGGACTCAAGATGACCAAGACAGGCTCCCAGGTATCATGGGCACTCACAGTCACCACAGCTAGGAAGTATTTGGACCCAGTTGGTAAGACAGGGGTTCAGGATGTGAGCCTTGGTCTTCAGAGGTCTCGAGTGACCCAATTACTTACAAGACCCCTACCCAACATGCCACCTTTTCAAAAGGGCTTCCCAGCTAAGGACAGCTGAGTAGACGGTATTGTAGGTCCATGTCCCGTCACCCAGTACTTCTGACCCCTAGCCTTTACTAAAAGCAAGCCCCCATGAAGAACTCAGGGGTCATTCCCCAGCTCCTCTTTAAGCTAAGAGTGTTGCTTAGACTTGGTTCTCAAAGGTACCTTCACAAATGCTCGGTATGGTAGCTCATGCTTGCAATCCCAGCATTCAGAAGGTTGAGGCAGCAAGAGCAATAGTTCAATGCAGCCTGGGATACCTGACACCCTGTCTCAAACTAGAAATAAAGAAGACACCCACATAAGGGTTGTCTTGGAAGGAACACAAAGACTCGGTTCCACAGAGACTGTTTTCCAGGGAGGAAGACGACATCTGGGCAAGGAAGCGATGTCTGGACCTCAAAAGCCAAAGGTGTGGAGCTGTGTCCTGGGTTTGCCACCTGCAGGGCCTGCGCCTCAGGGCCAAGGGACCCCAGAGGCTCCTGAGCAGTGCTGGGAAGATGAGCTGGCTACCATTCCTAAGCATTGACCTCTAGGCACATTCCTCTTTTTCCACGTAGGCTGGAAGGCATGGGCCTGCTGGCTGACTGGGTGTGGGTAGCCCCAGCATCACGTGGGCCTGCTGACTGACTGGGTGTGGG
Source organism: Cricetomys ansorgei (assembly GCA_026225945.1). Taxonomy (NCBI): domain Eukaryota; kingdom Metazoa; phylum Chordata; class Mammalia; order Rodentia; family Nesomyidae; genus Cricetomys; species Cricetomys ansorgei. The sequence continues at coordinate 981,730 of JAMJFZ010002669.1, read as the reverse complement.
TAGCCCCAGCATCACGTGGGCCTGCTGACTGACTGGGTGTGGGTAGCCCCAGCATCATGGTTGGCATTGTCACCATCCTTGCACCTTGCATTTCAAATTTCCTTTACTCTGCACGGCACTGTAATACCTTCCATACCTTGAGCTGTGCATGCATCAGAGGTGTTCATTGAAAGTCCTAGGATTCTAGGGCTTTTCTATCAAGCCACTATCAGGTGCACATAACACACGACTCCACTAAAAAGGGTCTTGCATGCAGAAGGACATTAATAGTTTTCATTACCAGAAATTCCAGTGGATCAAGAAACATGATGGTTAACTAGGCTCAACTCACATAGATCCCATCAAGGTGACAATTGTCACTGAGCATCCCAGATACCGGCATTCAAGAGTATACAATATCTACTAGGTTCTCAAGGTATCTCTTGGAAATGATGATACATGTTCTAGAAGCTCCCCAGAAGATTTATCCTCAGGTCTCATCGACCATTCGGTTGTACAGAAAGTCCTTTTAAAATCAGCCACGGCGGGGGACTAGTTTTACCGTGGTGACATGTATTGACCAGGATTCACACTCTGTCACTGGGTAGGCTACATCTCCTGCTGTCTGGACATCGAGAATCTGAGCAACACCAGGACTCTCTTATCCAGAGAATGGAGGAGAAGTCTTCTGGTCACAGTGGCTGTTTGTGGTTACCCTTGGGCTCTCACCTCTTCCTCCTTCACAGAAGCATTCCTGTGCTAGGCAGGCAGGTGCTGCTATTCCAGTCTATTGACCTTGACTTTCAGAGAGCAGAGAAGCGTCTCACAGTCTATCTTCTGGCTAGTTTCTGGGTAGATGGGGATCAGAATCCAACTGATTCCATGCCGGGAATTCTCAGGGTTCCCAAAGAAAAGCGTTCTGCCTACCAGTGTGCACAGAGCTTTTCTGAAGGCAGGAGAAACTTCAGCATTGCAATAGTTGGTTAATTGCAGACAGAGGTAGGAAATGTATTCCCTGGCTACGTTTAACTCTGTATTTTAATAAACAGTTTAGAAGAAAGAAAAATGGCTTCCTGTTGGCTGTTGAGAAGCCCCCTCTGGGCTGCTGAAATATTTAGCCTCCTGTAATTGCTGGCCATCCCTCAGGCTCAGGCAAACTGCTGAGAGGGGAGGAGAGTTGAGCAGTGAGCCAACCCAGCCTTCCCAGGAAGAGCCTCCTGCCTGGGGGTAACCGTGGCTGCTAACGGTCTTCTGGGCAAGTGCAGTGGGGATTTATTTCTGGGCGGAATTAATTTCTCTTTAGAGTGAACAGTCTCAGCTGCCTCCTCCGGAAGGGTGTGTGTGTGTGTGTGTGTGTGTGTGTGCATGTGTGTGTGCATGTGTGTGTGTGTGTGTGTGTGTGTGTGTGTGTTTTGTGTGTGTGTGTAGGGAGATTGCTCCTTTCTGTGTAGGTGCTTCCCCCAGGTTTGTGGGCTAGGCTGGTAAGTGTCTTTGGGCAGGAAGGCAGTTCTGTCTCTAATTCAGATGAATTCAGTTTGTTTTAACTATCAGGTACTGGAAACATAAACAGTGTGCCTATCTCTATGCAGGAGCTGGGGACACCAGGAAGGACACCTGGGGACAGCTGGGGAGGCCTGGGAGGTGCTGCCACAGTATTCTGTCAGGAGAGAGAGAAACGGGCAAGTCCAGATGTGCAGCACAAGCGACACTGGAGCTCATGGTATGTGCACATAATTCCTCACTTTAGGACTCTCAATGGGCTGACTCGAGCATCTAAATCTTGGAGACCACGCCCTTCGGATAGCAGTTTCTTTGGAGGGGAATGGCTCCCAGCAGGGCTGTTTGGAGAAAGCCAACCCGGGGAGCACATGTTTTGTAGCAGTGGCATCTGAAGAAGGTTGGGGGTTGGGAGAAGTCTTTCCTCTCTCTGCTAGTCGATGGATCTCAGTAGACTCTGAAATGATGCCTTCTGATGGCTTCTTGTTCCTTTAGGCTACGAAAGAAATATACTAACTACAAGAGAACTTTACAGTTTACCAGAACATGTCAAATGTCTCCTTGGTCTCTCACTACTCCCTGCAGAGGCCTAAGGGTCAAAGTCAGAGTCACTGTCACCAAGCTAATGAAGAGGGAATGAGGCTCAGAGAGGGCGTGATAGTTAGTCTGGGTCGTTAATTTAGGATTAGGATTAGGGCTTAGGATCACAGTGGAAACAAACCTCTGTGCATGTCTGTGAGGGATTTTCTAGATGAGGTTAATTGAGGTGGAAGACATACCCTAAAAATAGGGAGAACCAAATCATGGAGTAGAATCCTGGACTGAATAAAAAGGAGAAATCTAGTCAAGTACCAGCCTTCATCTCTCTGCTGTCTGATGGCGGATGTCGTGTGACCTGTTCCTCAAGCTCCTGCTGCCAAAACTTCCCAGCCAGGATAGGTTGCACCCTTCACCTGTGAACACATAGACACTCTTCCTCCATTTCTTCAATTACACTTGTTTATCGTGAATGGTGTGTATGCGCGTGTGTGTGGTGTGTATGCACATGTATGTGTGTCCATGTGTGCAGGCCAGAGGACAATGTCAGTGTTCTTGCCACCTACCATGTGAGGTATTACTCTATACTTTATCCTCTAGAGAAATGGTCTCTCTCTAAACATGAGAGGAGGCTGGTGGCCAGCGAGTCCTAGATAGCCTTCTGTTTCCGGGCTTCCGCGACAGCTCAGGGGTTATAGGTACGTGAACACACCTGGCTTTAGGTGTGGGCCATGAGTATTTAAATTCAAGTTCCCACACTTGTACAGCAAGTGCTCCTACCCACTAAGCCCCCCCTCCAGAGCTTACGTTGCTTACATTATCTACAGTTTTCATGGCAGCAAGATGAGTAGCTGATACGGTTGAGATCTAATGCAGTGTGAGTCACACAGCAGAAAACCAGAAGAGTCAGCCCGATAAGCAGGAAGAAAGGAAGCTCTGGGGACTGGAGAGATAGCTCAGTGGTTACGAGAACTGATTTCTCTTCCAGAGGTTGGATGAGTTCAATTCCCAGCATCCAAATGGCAACTCCCAGCCTTCTATAAGATCTGACGCCCTCTTCTGGAATGCAGATAGAGCACCCATATACATAAAATACATAAATAAATAAATCTTTTAAAAAAAGAAAGAAGGCTTTGAATAGATAGTGTTGGGAACCAGCAGAGACTGGTGTTTCTAGATCAGAGGTGGTGGGAGGGCCATCTCAACCTTCTGGGTGCCCAGCAGTTTGTAACTAGAGCCATTCTACATGATTATCTGTTTCCTTTGGGGACAGTGGCCCTTCCTACCAGAAGACCACTGCAGCTAAAGGCTTCCAAACTGATAGCACACAGAACCTGGAATAGAATGAAGAAACACTCCCCCATCTTGTTTTTTTTTTTTGAATGGTGACATCTTCCATGTAAAACATTCAAGCAAAAGTGCTCAGGATCCTGGCCGGTTGAATTAAAATCAGGTGTAGATTCCATCTGCATCTGGCTTGTGAAGCAAAGATGAATGATAACCCACTCTGCAATTTAACTAATCAGAATGGAACCTGTAAGGAGTACAATGGTAGCCGGCCCAAGTAAGGGCAATTTGTGTTAGTCACTAGTTGCTGCCTGCTGTTTGGGTATTTAGCAATGGCATATACGGAATGCCTGACTACATGTTGCTTAACAGCTGTGCAGGAAGTTCCATACTACTGAGCTAAGAGCTGACATTCATCAGGCACGCGCTCTGTGCCTTTCCTCTGTAACAGGTAGAATTTGGAGTAGCAGGTAGCTACTGTTGAGTATTTATCATTAAGCCAGTGACAATTAACTCAACAATCCCAATACGATGAGGCAGGTAAGTCGTGCCTCTGTTTAAGGGTCAGGAAGCCTGGAGAAGCTGAGTGCCTCACCCAAGGTCTACATAGCTGAGGTTGAAGTCAAGCACCCTGCCTCTGGAAACTTCACTCTGCGCCGTGGTAGCACTCTGCCCCTGACTGTTTAGTACGATCCTGCTGCTGAGACACTGCTGATATGCCTCTCTATTATTAGTTTCACTGTGAGGCTTCCCATTACAGTGATGGGCTTGCCATCATCTTCCTAGAACTGAGCCACTCCCATTGTTTTCAGCTGGGCATACTTCCACCGTGTGAGGAATGGGGGAGCCTAACAGTAGAAAGTCTTCCAGGTGACTGTCGTGGCACAGAGGTGGTTAAAACACTGAACCTACAATAGGGACACTAAAATCTACAGAGGAGCTTATTATATGTGACACTTCTTATGTGTGACTTTATTTAGCAGACTTTAATAAGTAAAATCAAATTTTAATTTAATAAATAAACCACATCCAGTGATACGAGTGTGAATTATAGGAGTGAAGACAGCTGGCTGTTGTCACACAGGAAGCAGGGGAGTCAAGGCTAAGCACAGTCTTTTGACCTCAGATTCCTTGCCTGTTGAGCTAGCTCATAATGTTTCAAGTTGCTCTGGGAAGAGAATTGTAGTTTTCACCCACAGCCACCCCTAGATAAACACACCTTTATCTGTTGGAGCCAAAGAGAAGAGTGTTGTTGGCTTTTCTGGAGCTCTGATCCGGCCATCGTGACTTCCATGAGAACGGACCATGTATTTATTCTGTTCTTTGATGTAGTCCTGGCCAGGTGCCAGCAGAGAGCGGACGCTCAAATATTTGTCGAATGAATAAAGTAATGACTGGATGAATGAATGAATTGCCATCATTGACTCTTCCTCAGAGGCCTGGCTTTCAGCCTCTTCCCAAGCTTCCTGAGCCCTAGAGACCTTGCCTCTGTTTCTGATATTCTGACACAGGCAAGGCACCTGCTAAGAGGGGGTTGAAGTATGCTTTGAACACTGGATTTCTCACACCGAGGGCAGAAGGCATTCAGCTGCTCCTCCTTTCTTACTCTGACAGAGCCCAGCTTGGACCAGCAGCTAGCAAAGCTCCTCCTCTGGTGCTGCCATGTCTTATGATATATAGCACCTGATAAATTCCTGCTTCTCCAAGGTATGTGGCCCAGTTAATGTTTATCTGATCACTACAGCTGGATGACCCCTGGCTGGACTTACTCTCTCCCTATATAACCTTATAAAGTATCTTCCCCTGGCCCCTGTGAGACCTCTGCATATGCAAAGGAGGCTTCCTTAAGACTTTGGCCCCAGCCAATAACACATGACCACCATATTTGGTTGTGAGCCTCCCACATGCAAATAGAGCTCTCTTAGTAACACCACCCTAGCTAATAACTTACCACCACATAAGGCGTTTTTCCCCTTTCTTTGCTTCAATAAACTACTGAGCTGTTCACTGACACTGCCTCCCAAGAAGTCTGTCTTTTGTCTTCTCTCAAGTCTCTGCCCAAGACCTGCTTGGACACCAGGCAGTTCCTGCCTACACTTCCCATCTTGAGGCTGGGTCAGTACACAATGACTTGGCTATCCTGGGGAGGGGACCAGGAAGCATGGACCCACAGAGAGGATCGCCCAGGGATGCAGGAATCTGTCTTTCCTTGATGTACCAAGTCTGGGGGCGGAGGTTGGAGAACAGCCTACTTTGTGAATACTGTCTTGTGTGTGCCCGTGGGCAAGTCTATGGAGCATCTTCTTGAATGGTGACTGATATGGGAGGGTCCAGCCCACTGTAGGCAGTGCTGCCCCCCTGGGTAGGTGGCCCTGGGTGGTGTAAGAAAGCAGCCTGAGCAAGCCTTGAGGAGCAAACCAATAAGCAGGGTTCCTCTATGGCCTCTACTACAGTTCCTGTCTCAGGGTCCTGCCCTGTTTGAGTTCCTGTCCAGACTTCACTTTGTGATGGACTGTACACTATAAGATGAAAATAAGCCCTTTCCTCATCTAGTTGCTTTGGGTAGTGTTTTTATCATAGCAGTAGAAAGAAAACTAAGAAAATGGGCTTCTAACTGGAGGAAGCTAGAGGTCCAGTGTGCCTGTCACTACAGACCATGCAATCCAACCTGTCAGAGCATGAGCAGAGGGGGCAGCCCAGAGAGTTAGGTGAGAGGCAAGCAGCAGGCACTGTTCCCAGTGAGGAGGAAGACTGGCTTCAGAGCCCGTATTGGAACCAGGGCCTCTCCTTTTTCACTTGGTACAAAGAGCCAGGCTTATGGAGTCACTGGTGCACCAAAATCTCTCTGGGGATTTCCTCTGAGCTCATGGGGCACACACAGTGAATTATTCACTCTCTCCATTAATATTTGATTTCTAACAAAAGAGTAGGTTTTAAGAGAATCTCAATAGAGAAGGGAGCCAGTGTGAGCCCAGATCTTCAGCCTACTCTTGGTCAGCTTGGTTTTATCTTTGACAGCTAAATATCTTAGGGGGAAGGTAAGGGTCCAGGCAATGCTTCATAAGCAATTCAGAAGTTGAGGCTGGTTGTCAAGATTATGGCACATTTACAAACACTGGTGGGACCCAAGCAACTTAGATCAGCTTACTCTTCCCCAAGCTGGGAAGACCCAATTGAATCTGGGATTTAAATATCCATACTGTGAGAAAGCTATGACTTTAAAAACCTGGAAACATAAGTTCTGAGACAACTGAGTGTCACTGGACATCAGCAGAGAGTTATGAGAGTCTGTGTCTTGGCATGTATACCTGTCCCCTCTTCTCTCTCCCTGACCCTGTCTCTGCCACCTACACATTCCAACTAGAGTCCCATGACTAAATCCTACCCGTTCTTCAAGAAGATCGTCTTCTAAGAAGGCTTCCATTGTTCTCCATCTTAGCCTATGTATGGTGAAGCATCTTGGGTAATAGGGTACTTCTGTACCTGTCCCCCCAGCTCCACTGTGGACTACCTTCTCATGGTGAGAAGTATGTCACAAAGGTCTCTGAAGTCTCCATCTACACATAGTACCTTGGGCAGAGTGGCTGTTTCACACATGGTAGATGGACGAATAAATAAGTCAGTGAGTCTGGTGAGCTCAGAGGAGGTCCCATGGTGGAGGAGGTCTGTGGAAATCTGATGGAAATGGCTGTATGTTTCTGTGGGTGCAGCAGGAGACATCAGCAGGAATTCTGAGCATCTGAAGGTGTCAAAGAACTAACCCAAGAGGCAAGTTCATCTGTACTCTCTTCTGGCTCCTAGGATGTGGTACCATGGAAACGGGTCAAAACCTTGCATGACTGGTTGAAGGCGCTAGTGGCTTCTGCTCTTCTGTGGAAGAAGTCCGAGACCCCTGCATCACTGACCCAGTCTGCCCCACAGCCGGCTCTGAACAAGCCAGCAACAATTGACATATTGACTACCTATTCTCCCGCCCCTGTACCCCCAATAAATTCACCTGAGCCCATGCAGTAAAGGACCTTTTGGCCACCTCTGAGTGGGAGTCCCAGGGTAAATTTCTTTATCCTGTCCGGCTCTAAGAGCCCTGGCCACGATCCAGACCCACGCAGCCCCTGCGTTCCCACCCGCCACTCTCAGAGTGGCACCTGCATCCTGCCAGTGATGGAGTTCCTTCAGGCGGAAGGGGGATGAGGGCCTGCTGTAGAGTCCTGCATCAGGAACGAGGGAGCGAGAGAGAGAATCCAAACAACTGGCCGACGCTAGGACAAACAGAGAGCAAGTGATGGTCTTCATAGTTCAGGCGGTCAGGAAGCCAGGATGCAACCACTGGGGAACTCAGTGCCGGGTGAGGGCCCTTTCTCAGTGATGTTGATTTCCTCAAATGTCTTCACATGGCAGAAGGGGCCAGTTCTACTGTCTTCCACAAAGGAACTGATCACCTTCCCTGGTTGAATCAAGACCCTTAGAGACGAAGGGCTCTGCATAGTGTTACTGTCTAGATAATGGGCAGAGGGCTCCCTAGTAGATTGCAGAGTGCTGGTCAACATGCTTCGTGAGGTTTCCCACTCCTGCTAGTCTCATGCCCAGGCCTTTTGCCTCTTCCTGAGCCCTGGGTGAGCTTGCTTCCATGGGCCTGCTTTCTCCTATTTCTGTGTGTCTTGTATGCTTTAGTTGACATGGTTCCAGCTCAGATCATTATGATTAAAAGCTCTCTCTGGGTACCCCTTCCCAACTGAGCGGAGTGGGGGTTATCACTAATGCCTGGTGATTGCTCTCCTTACTCGGGTCTGTTTTCCTCACCCATCAGATACTCTGCGGATTCCTCTGTTCTTTTTGTTGTTGTGCTTATCCCCCTTCTGTGTCAGAGGAGACTGCCCTTCCTCCCATCTTCACATGATGTCATGAATCAGTTCCATAATGCCTGCAACTAGAGGTAATCTTTCCCTCTCAGATTCTTAAGAGTTCCCATGGTATGATGAACACACCAGGGTATTTATACCAGGAGGAATGGAAAATGCTGTAGAGTCCCTCTCAGGTCTTAAAAATAGTTCACATGGTCCTCTCTATGAACCATCACCACGATCATCACCACCATCACCACCACCGCTATCACCGTCAGAACTGTCACCATCACCGCCACCACCACCACCCCACCATCACTACCACCACCACTACCAATACCAACACAACCACTGTGACTATGAATGATACCACCACCACCATCACCACCCACCACCACCACCGTCATCACCATCGTTACCTCTCCAACAACCATCACCAATACCACCACTGCCGTCCTCATAACCACATGGCATTTCCCCTGCCTTCCCTGGGGCAGAGGAAAGGCACTGTCGGATGCCAGGGCAATGCAGACAAGCAGAATCATTCTCGTTTCCCAGGCTCTCTCAGCTTCAACAGAGACACAGTATTAACACTGACCAGAGTCACTTCCCACCGAAGCGTGGCAGGCAGTGAGGTTTAACATATTGCACACCTAATCACGATCTCAGACATTTTGAGAATGAGCTTTATTAATGAAATGAAGCCCAGCAGAGAAGGAAATAATGTTGAGGCTCTGCATAAACCCTTAGTAGAGGACTGAATATGACTTTGGACCCGTGCAGCTGAGTTTCTGCCCCTTCTCCTTCCACTGAAGGGCAATACTAGTAAGGTAAGGAAAGTGTCTTATGTCTGGCAGCAGAAGTTTGCTGAGGAGCACGGTTTCAAGGCAATCCAGTTCACTGTTCACCTACTGTGTGACAGCTCCAGCCTGATCTATGAGAGCATCAGAGGGAGCTTGGGTGGATATGTCACAGAGATGTCGAGTCTCTGGTTCAAAAGTAGTAAAGATACTACTTGAATGTAGGGGGCTGGACTCCGGGGTCTAACTCTTATTCAGAGCCATGCAATCTTCTGTTAAGTTACAGCCCCTTCCTCCTGCCTCTGGCTTTCACGCAGACCGCCCGCTCCACACACTGCCCCTCCCCAGGTCCCTCCTTACTGTATTTGGCAGGTTACACAGTCCCATGGTGCAGGGTGTGCTTCATTTGGAATCATGGCTCATGGGCAGACATTTGGAGGAGTTTATACAAATCTGGGTTTGGGAACAGAAATGCCTATTTATAACCTGACAGGCTGCATGGCAGCCTTACAAACCCAATAAAAACTCTCCATTTGGACAAGATTCCCAGGACAGAAAATCCAGGGGCCAGTGTTGGGGCCCAGATTTCCCAGGCTATGAAATGCTTTAGCTTGACAAGGTTCCTGAAGCGAATTCACTGCCGGGAACTGGAACTCCCTAACTGCCTTGCTCCTTTTTTGTCTTCACTGTACGGTGGCATATGTTCTCTCATCAATAATAAGATCTGTATAAGCCAATAGTAATAGCAAAATCAATCCCTGAGCTGGCTACTGTGGGCTGGAATGGAACACACCCATGCTATCCAGAAGTAAATTGCAATAAAGCAACCCAGGTTTATTGCAAAGATTTAAGAAATATAAAACCCAGAAAATTCCCCTAAGTTAGCAGTTATTAGCAGCTTCTCCCCACCACTCAGCAGGGATTCTTTCTTCCCCAGAATACCCAGGCACCATTGCGTCTCAGGTGCAGGCGGCTACCCCCACACCTGACCGACGAGGTTGAGGAACCAATCAAAATAGCCCAAGACCAGGGCTCCGGGGAACCCCAATAAAAGCCCTGGACGGGGGTCGCTCTCTCTCTTGCTCCTCTCGCCTCTTGCCCACATCTCCCGCCCGTGCGCGGGGGCCGCCCCAAGCCGCCGCACCTGTCCCAAGCCGCCGTGTGCCGCCAAGTTCATTTAATAAAAAGGCCTCGTGCGGTTTCAACAGCCACCAAGACTGCCTCGTGTTTCTTTGGGGTTTACCCATCCTTCGTGGAAGAAAGAACCCCCATTTTCGCGGGGGCCAGAGCTGGACCGCCAGGACCCCCGCAGGCCAGCTGTTGAGAAAGGAAACCAACGGCTCTCTCTGGCCATCCAGAATGCCACTCTTCCGAGGTCAGGAGAATGTTTCATCTTCTTCCAGTCAGCCGGCAGCTGTGTGCTCTGCAGAGCTAACTAAACCAGAAGCAGCTCCAGGAATTGAGGCCTCCTGTTCCTCACATGCAGTGGCATTGGTGAAGCGGGTAGTCCTCATGGGAACGGACTTCAGGGTTTATACTTTTCCCAAGCTTGGTTTCCTGGCTGTAAAATGCTGGGGATGGGCCGGGGGAGGCCAAAGAGGTCTCCACAATAAATAGCCTGTTAATTCACAGGTCCAGGCATGCAATGTGAGTGGTAGAGATGATATTAAATCCTTTGTGTCAGGTGATCCTGGGATGCCTGGGATCCTTTTTTGGTGTCTGCCTAAAGGAATATTGAGTTAGGAACACATTCATTTACCTTGAGTTTTGTGAAACACATTTATGTCATTCACAGTTACCTTCACATGTAGTTTAGCTGTTTCTATCAGGAAAAGCTACCAGGAATATTGAGTCTCATTTAACCTAGTTCACCATTTTATGGACCGAAAGCAGAGGTGGATTCCTCTCTCTCTCTCTCTCTCTCTCTCTCTCTCTCTCTCTCTCTCTGCATACCTGTGCATCTGGACATCACTGGTTAACATCTGCTACTCAGCAAACTCACTATAGATCAGCTGGTCAATGAGTGCCAAGGATCCTCCCGTCTCTGTCTTTATTGGTGAGGGGTTACATATGTGTGTTTTCGTGTATGGCTTTTACACACGTGCTGGGAATGCAAATTCAGGCCCTCGTGAAAAGAACTATGAAATGTGGAAGGATGATCTTGGTCTGGAAAACTCCTGATCTAAGCATCTAGAGTTTCATCGCTGGACAGCTGCAAACACACATGATAGGTGGGATTTTTCTCTGTGGTGACATGGTGCACAGAGAAGATATGCATGATGCATTATGAAATGCAATGAAATGCATTGTTAAGCCTGATCTCTGGGTGACATCTAAAAGACCCTAGCAAAGATTTTGAAGGGATTCGGAAGCCACAAACAAGATGCAAACATCTTTATTCAAGAAGTGAGTGTGCAGCTGGCATTTCCTCGACCATAAAAGGTGCCTACATCTGAACACTAGTCATTTGTATGTCTATTTTCATTGTATATTTGTTCATGAAAAGACTGGGTCATATTCTTTTTTTCATTACTGAGCTGTATATGATCTTTACATATTCTGATTACAAGCCCTTTGTTAGATTAATGTCTTGCTTTTTTTTTCAGCTTATGTCTTGATGATTCATTTTTCTAATGGTGGATTTCATAAGAGCAAGAATTATTTCTCCTCCTTCTTCCTTCCCTTCCTCCTCTCCTCCTCCCCTCTTTTCCTTCCTCCTCCTCTTCTTCTTCCCTTCCTACTCCTTTCCCTTGCCTCCTCCTCGTCCTTCTCATCGCCCTCACCCTCTCCTTCCCACTCCTCCCCTCCTTCTTTTCTCCACTTCTTAGTACCTGGAGTCAAATCCAGGGCCCCCAGTGTGCCAGGCGACTGCTCTACCTCTGAGCCACATCCCAGTCTTAGTGAGTTGAACGAAGTCTGAATTATCAACTATTGTTTTAGGGTGAGACCTTTCCATGTCTTATCTAGGAAATCCTTTTCTACTCCCAGGTTGGGTAGATGCTTTCTTGTATTTCCTTCTAGGAACTTCATAGGTTTACCTTTGGCATGGTCTTTGTCCCATCTCAGATTAATTTTGTACGTGCTTGTGAGGCAGGGGCCATGTACCCACCTCTCCCCTAGTTTCCTCCATTGCTTCAACATGGTTGGTTAAAAAGTTTCTCATTTCGCTACCAAATTGTACTGGTACCTTCATGAAAATCAATTGTTCTATTAGATATGAGTTTATTGGTGGATGTTCCTATTCTATTTCATCGATTTCTCTTTCATCCCAGCAAGCCCCAGACACCTTGTTCATTGTAGCTTTAAAGAGAGTTGTGAAATTAAATGGTGTAACTCCCAAGGCTTTGTTCTTTTTAAACATTGCTCGACTGTGTTGGAATTCCCACGTACCCTTCAGAATCGTCTTGTCAGTTTCAACCCAAAAAGACACCTGAGGTTTGAAAGGGGTTTTACTGAATGCATGGCTCAAATGTAGGGAAAACTGGATCTTCCCAGTAGCAAGTTTAGAATGTCCTTTCGTCCTTGGGACTCTCAGGATCTTTCCGAGCTCTGCCTTTTTCATGCACAGGACTTAGCCACATTTTAAAAATTTATTCCTAGTCAATTCTTATTTATACTGGCATTTTGCTTCCAGCTTTGGGAGGGAAAGGATTTAAATTTTTACCATTAAGAAAACGTTTAAATGTAATTTCTCCTTGTAGATATGCCTTGGGATATCTAAATTGCCCAATTATGAGGAAGTTTGATATGATTCTTAGAAACTATGAGGGAAGATCAGACTGTCAACCACTTCCTGTACCTATTGTGATGACTTCACTTTCTCCTTTAATTCTGTGGTAGACTACAGCAACCTTTCTTCAATTGTTAAATTAACCAGGCATTTCTGAGAGAGACCTTACTTTGTCATACTGTATTATACTGCAAATTGTGATTTGCTAATTTTAGAGTGACCTCTGTATCTATGCCCAAGGTAGTCACTGGTGCACGTGGAAAAAATTATTTGATTTTCGTATCGGGGTAATATTGGCCTCGTGTAATGAGTTAATAACTACTTCAAAGTACTTTGCTATCTGGGAATCTCTGTGCCCTGTTGGTGTTATTTCTGCTTCACCAGAGACCCAGAGCGTGCTGTGAGTTCTTCCCAGTGGCTGTCACTCCATCTCTGTCTCCTCTGGCTAAAGCGACTGGGGAGGGACATCAGGATGGACAGCTGGTCAAAGTGCCTCCAAGCCCGATGACCTGAGTTTGACCTGGAAACAAGGTGGAAGGAGAAAACTGATTCCCACAAGTTGTCCTCTGACCTCCACATAGCACACATGCACATGCAAGTGTGTGTGTGTGTACATAGATAATTAAATAAATGTGATAGAACCAGGCAGTAGGAAACCTGAACCCCGCCACAGAGCTCCAGACAGTATGTCTCTGCTTTCTCTGCCCACCTCACAGAGCTGCTTCTGACACTCATCTAGAACAAGACGGTGAGGCACACGGCAGCATCCGCCTCTATAGAGATTACCAGCACTTTCCACCCTACCCGGTGATTCAGGATACTCACGCCTCTGCCTTGCTCGCAACCATTTCTCCATTTGCTTCCTTCATGAATAGAAGATAGAGTGTAAACTCCAACTCTCTGCTGGAGAGCTCATTGTGCTGGCTCCAACACCTAGTTACCTCCATCTTCTTCAGAGGTGACCTGGGCACCATCCAAGTTACGGTTCCATTTGGCTTTGACAATAAAAAGATTTTGCAACATCATTGAATCTGAATCTAGTATCATCCATTAGTATAAACAAAGCTGATCCATCTTCCGCCATCAATCTTATTACTTAATTAAGCTAGTAAAAGCATACATTTCTTAGCCTCCTGATTTTATATTAAAATGTAATTCATACAACCTCAAGGAAAGGAAAATTCTGAAACTGAGTATCTGGTCCAAGGTCAATGGCCAATAAATGTTATAGTCAGAACTTAAATTCAGATTCTTTCCTTTCCATATTTTACTTCTATTTCTTGGTGGGTTTTTTTTAGTATTCAGAAAAAGAGGGGGTATCCTGTGTGAGGAGGGAGAGATGGGGGGCTCTCTGCACCCATTTACTGCCAAGATACCTATAGTCACAGAATTTTCTGTCAACTTTTCCGCAGGAAAAAGTGACAGGCGAGAGCTTGTCACAACAGGCCTTGAAGCTGCACTTCATAGGAATCTTCAATTCTGAGGCAATCTCAGAACTCCAGAGCCCACAGTCCTACTGTGGAGTCTTCAGAACCAGAAACAAAACTCAAAGACAAAACGGGCCCGGCACAGTCAGGTGATGACAGGGTCAGGCCATGACCTCAGCGACTGGGGTAATGAGTCTCTGGTGGTGGGAAGAGGAGTGGGTGCTAACCCCCAGGAGAAGGACAGCTGGTGCTGTGATGGGCAGCCGAGGACTGTGAGTGTGAATCTCTTTGGAAACTGACTGGAGTCAGGCAGGTTGACCACATGTGGACTCCAGTAGACGTCAGTAAGCCCATGCTAGTTTATTCCTGAATACCACTGTGGACAGGGACCTGAGTCACCTTCCCGATTGGAAGTCATAGGGACTACGTGTGGATAGCTCAGTAGATTTCATTCATGACTAGTTCTCATGGACAGTTCATCTGGAATGCCTGCAGCATTTTTGAGGTGTCACTCCCCCTTCCTCAATCAAAGGAAGATGAAGGACAAATTGAGAACCATTTTTATGCATTTCCATAGGGCTGACTCATCTTTGTGCTTTTTCCAACTTAGATTTCTTTACTCCTAAGCAGTTAGGTGCTACCAAAACTCAATGACATCATCATCATCATCATCACCATCATCATCATCATCATCATCATCACCATCATCACCATCACCATCATCATCATCACCATCATCATCACCATCATCACCATCATCATCATCATCACCATCATCATCATCATCATCATCACCACCATCATCATCATCACCATCATCATCATCACCATCATCACCACCACCATCATCATCACCATCATCATCATCACCACCATCATCATCACTGTTGCTGCTGTTGTTATTATTGATCTACAATGTTTAAAGCTATTCTGTCTTTGCTCCTTTCTTTCCTGAATTTGGTTAGGCAGGACATAGAGTAGTGCTGGCCAGCAGGGGACCAGGACCAATGACAGAGCTGAATACTCAGGTGTGAGGCCAGCCCTCATCGTGCCTGGTAGAGAGGAGCTCACTTTTAATAAAAGGCCTTCTTATACAGACGTCCTGTCTTGAGTCTGTTCCATTCTTCTCTCACAAAAGTAGAGCAAAGAAGAGCGCCTTTGGACACACTTAAGAGAAAATTTACTGAGGTTGCATGATGCTATTTCTCAGGGCAAAACAGTCCATCTTCTGGGAAAGCACATGTAGATTTGTGTCAAATGTTTATGAACATAAAGTATGAGCAGTCTGTTCCTCCCATCTGCTTTCAACAAGAGGAAGGATTCCTTATATGATGGTGAGAGGATCTTCCCGACCACGAGCTGGTCTTTCTGAAGCAATGTCATGGCAGAGGTCTCGTGTATAGCAAGGTAGGGGCCCCAGGTTTGCAAGGAGGGCGTTCCGAATAGGAGTCAGGAATTTAGTCCCCCAGCTTTTCTCTTCACAGGGTGTGGCGGTATCATTACCAGCCTGGGCTTCTGAAGCAGGAAAGTGCTCAGATGCCCGATGGATCTTCCCATGGAGAGCAATGAGGAAGGGAGGTGAGTGGGCTCTCTCATGCTTGAAGGCAGTTAATAAAAGGAGCCTCAAGCTAAGCCTCAGTGTTGATCATATCTCACCTCTGTCCTGGGTTTCAGAGGCAAGGCAGAGGAGAGAGAACAAAAAGGGGGGGGGGACCAGGGAGGGAGAACAAGTTGCAAGGCAGGGCTGCCAAGCAGTCATCAGAGTGGAGGCTTCTGATGCATTTCACTCGCCAGCACTCACTCATCTTAATCCCTGGTTAAGTTCGAGGCACAGTGGTCTATCTGTCCTGCAAACTGGCTGTAAAGGGCACTGGGGACCACTCTAAGGGATACCAGGGGAAGTAAGCACCCCACCCGAGATGCTTTAAACAACAAGGCTGAGTGCTTCAGGGCAAAAGGTGATTTCTCCCCTCCTCCTCCATAAATTCTTAATTAATACTCTAAACAAAAATCACTGGGGCTTGTACAGTCCAAAACCAGACAGAATTCTGTTTAACAGAATCACATTAAGTCAGGCTGTGGTGGCATACCTGTGAACCCGGTACTGGGGCATTGTAGAAGTTTAATTTTAGTTGTGTTTAAAATACTTCTTTGTGCACTGTTGAAGGAGGGGCTGCCTAGGTCTTAGCATTTTGTATTGTCTGCAGGTGTTGGATTTCTGTGGTGAATGTTTGATTGCATATGATCTGCACGTGTTATCAGGAGAGCACCTGAGGAGTTCTGAATCAATAAAAACACCTGAGCTCAGACGCTCGGGGTCCCACTGTCCAGTATGGCGCTGGCCGGGATGGTGGTTCCCTCTGCAGAGGTGTGACAGAGTTTGCACCTTTGAAAATGTCTCCTTGTCCTGTTTGCTGGGCTGCCTCATAGGTGTACAACTACACTGGGGAGATAGGGCAGGTGTAAAGCTACACTGGAGGGGAGGGGCACAAAAATCATGAATGTAAAGTGGTTCTCAGCTACGTAGCAAGTTCAAGACCAGCCTGTGCTACATGAGACTCTACCTCAAATCAAATAAAAACAGCCACAGTCAAGTCTCACTAAATAAAACACACACACACACTCACAAGGAAGCTGAGGACACCAGGAGGGTTTTCCCCTATTGCACCTTTATTGTTTATTCAGTTCACTGTCCAGAGTTACAGTTTTTCCAGAGTCACACAGCCTGGTAGGTAGCGCTATCCCCTGGATGTCTCTCATGTTTCAACCAGCCTGTATCTGTGCCATATTCTGCCAGTGTCCGAGATTTCTCAGGGCGAGGGGGAGGGAGGTGTGCAGAGCTGGCCCTCCACAAAATGACTGGCTTTCCTGCTACAGTCACCCCCTCTCCCAGCAGCATCTGGGCCCTGACTAGGGTAAGGAGGTGAGCAGATTGGGGCAAGAATCTGACTTATTGGGTGGCAGGGAATCTCTGGGAGGTTCCTGGGCTGAGCTGTCCTTCCTTCTTCTGCAGCATAGGTGAGAGACTCTCCCTCTCACGAGCTACTAAGAGGGCCTGGTGACTTGTGTACTAAGTGTCTTTCCTTCTGGAGGGGAAGAGGAGACATCTCTGGCCAGAGTCAGGTGCTTACAGATATTTGCTTTATAAAAGAGACTGGTCCCTTAGTGGAGCCTGAGAAATGACTCCCTCATGGTGTCATTTAAGGAAGGGGGCAGGCAGAGACCCCCCCCCCCAGTGTTGTCTGAATCCAACGGGGCAGGCTACTGCCATTTCTGCCCATGGTGGAATGAACACCGACCCTCTCCTTAAGGCTGTCCACTGCAGCCAGATGGGGGCTATGTTAGAGTGCCAGGGAGCAGGGCAAATCTGTATTTATTCAACCATCATCCCCTCAGAGAGGAAATAGCTCCGTGTGGGCAGAAACCAGCTTTAAAATGTGCAGGGGTCCTTTACGGGGATCATTAAGTCCCCTTCCAATGCCCTTGCAGGGTCACTTGCCACAGCCGTGTCTTTACAGCAGGAACTGACTGTGTGTACGCTCTTACAGCGGGGAGGGGAGGGTTCCCATCCGTCACACCCTACCGACTTCTGAGGAGACCTCCGGGCATCTTGCTAAGGAAGGGATGCTGCACCGAACATTGAGCTTGCCCTGTTCCCATCGCTCACAGTCACCGAGAAAATCAAAATCTGAGAAACAAATGGTTACAGGAGTGAATGAGCAACACTGCCCGTGAGATGCTGACCGCTTCATCCCACGGGTGACCCGCAGGCAGGGCCACGCTCATCTTCCTCAGCGTCAGTCCTTTTAAAACACGTCGAAAGCTGATCTGTCACTCAGCCCTTGTTCATGCATGATTCTCAGTAAAGACAGGGTGTGTCTAAGGTCTGCATGCCCACAATCGTTTTTTTATAACTCTGACAGAACAACAAAAAGCCGCTCGACAATCTTAAAACATGCACCAGCCAAGACCATGGCTGGTATTATGGAGAAATGTCCTCTAGGCAAGAGATGAGGAGAGGAGAATGGGAGAGAAGGGGGGAGGGGGAGGCGGTGGGGAGGAAAGGAGAATGAGAGAAAGGAGAGAAGAGAGAAGAGCACAAAGGCAAAAGAGTTGAAATGCACAGAGACAACTGGATGGATACAGAAAAAAGATGTTCTGCGGTTGATGGAGCAAAAGCGATTACAACCAAGGAGAGCTATGGTCCAGAAGCATCTCTCCAAATATTTGGTTCATGCTAAAAAATAGAGCACATTTATTAAAAATATATATTTATAAACCTTGATATGAACAGATAGACACATCAAGCCAATGAAAAAGGAAAAAATAAGTTATCTCCCGTATCAAATAGCCGGAAACATTTGATGAATGGGATGCCTGTCAGCGGACCGCCCCGGGGCTTATCCCGCTGGTCCTGGGCCGGGGACAGCTGAGCTGCATCCGCCCCACACATCCTACTTTCCAGTGTGGGATGGTCAGCACTCCAGGGTGAGGTACTTCCTCACCCGTTTGCTCACCACTAGTGCCGAGGGCTGGGCTTTCCAGCATCCTGCCAGGTCCTCTGTTAGAGACGCTGAGTTCCTTGTGGCCTGAATGTGTTTCGTTGGGTTCATTGTGCTTTAGAGTGTCTGCTCCTCACAACGGGATGGGTTCATTTGGTGACCTGTCAGAAAGTTCGAAGGTGCATCGATGGAGCTTGTGTGGTCTTCAAACCTGCTAGCCTCTTGCAGTGTCTGGTCACCAAGATGTGGACACACAGGATCCCTGTCTCGTGGTCATCCTGAGGATGCCGAGGCCACGTGGGGCCATTCACAGGGTGGTATATATGTATACAAAGATGATGACAATCAGGTTCAGGATGGTCCCGATGATACCCAGCATGGCCAGCACGCTCTCTTCTTTGCTCTCTTTCTCTTGGCCTCCCCGGTCTTCATCATTTCCGCTCGTGATTACCATCTTGGTTGCAAATGTCTTTATCTTCCTCGCCAGGCTAACCTGTGGTGAAGAGAGACAGAACAGAAGACAATCATTTCCCATAATCCTCACTGAGGCCAGGTGGAAGTGGGGCTTCCACCTGGAAGCTTCGGGCTGGATCGAGGGTTAGAGTGGATACCATAGCATCTGACACAACCTTGCAACATATCCCTCTTGGTCACTAAGAAGTGTTAGAACATGGAGGTGGGGAGACAGATCAGCCAGTCAATTGCTTGCAAGGACCTGAGCAGACCCCCAACATGTACTTTTTGGAATCCTAGTGTTGGGGAGGAGACACAGGAGGATCCCTGGGGCTCAGGGGCCAGGCAGTCTTGTCTAATTGGTTAGCTCCAGGGAAATAAAAGATACTGTCTCAAAGGACAACCATCCTAAGGATGACGACCCGAGGTTGACCTCTGGTCTCCACATATGTGCACACATGTGCATGTGCACACACACATATGTAATTCACACACAGACACACATGAATGTCAGAACATAAGTTACGGATTTCAGGGGTGAGATACTAATGACATAAAGGCATGCACCCTGCAGTCCAGCCCTCAGGTCACCCACTCAGTGTAGTTCGCTGCCTCCTTTCCCATGAAGCAGAAGCAAACAGCTGCTGCAGTTACGCTAAACCTACTGAGGAGGTTGTGTACGTTTATGTGCTGGGTCAAACCCAGGAGGTGAGCCCTCTTCTGTGTTCAGGAGAGCATAGGGGGCATCACAGTAGCTCATGTTCTGAAGTTCTGGCTGAGGCAGGGGTAGGAGTAGGAGTAGACAGGTCCAAGAGAGGGTGATTCTGTACCCAGAAAGGCTGTATGCACTCCCTGTATGCACATACTGTAAAGGAGATGGCCCCACAAGAGACTCTCATGGTCTCTGGCAGGAATACGTGTTGGCACAAGTGTTCCAGAACACCGTTTGGCACTAGTTAGGAAAGCAAAGAGACACAGTCTACAGCTGGGTGCCTGCTTTCCCTGCTGTGCACCCAAGAGAAAGAGAGAGAGAGAACCCCTGCTTTGTGTACCTGGAGACCGAGAGGCCACTCCTCCAGCTGCAGCTGCAGCTGTCCCAGGAAAGGGCTGCTCAGGTGTGTGACTGAGCCACACAACTGGAGTATTCCACGACAGTAAGATGGCAGAGCTTCAGCTGTCCCCGACTGCATGGGCCACACCCAGACACTGGAAGGGAAAAGCACTTCACAGCAGACCGTGTCTAGCCTGACTCTGTCTGTGAAGGCTGCAAACCGCACGCTGTTGGGCAATGCGTGTTTTGAATTCTGTAACAAGCAAAGAATGATGGACATGAGATTTAGGGGAGCGCCTTCCTCCAGCCAAAGCAGCAAGGAATAGCATGGGCACAGCGGCCTTCAGGGATGCTGGTCACTGTTTGCGTGTTAGGCTGGGCAGTGGACACTAGAGTGTTAGTTGTCACTGTGAATGTCAGATGCATGTTTCTCCTACTCTTTCGTATGTCTGGTGTAGGCAAGACTAGGATTTATATATTAAGGTAGTGAGCACAGCCATCCAGAGGCAGGGTCAGCGGTCGAAACCTTCTTCCCATCTATTTCTGCCCCAACGTATTTGAAATATGCGGACACTCGGGGACTTCACGGGATGGGTTCCAGCGACAGATCAGACTACATTTCCTCCAGGAGGAAACTGCATCTTTCCAGCTAAAGGCTTCCTGATATTTAGGGGATGGCATGGATGATAATAACTCTATGTGTGCCTGTTGGTTTTTGTCAACTTGACAAAAGAGAAACCCCAACTGAGAAAATGTTCCCATCAAATTGCCTGTTGGTAAGTCTACAGAGCGCTTTCTTGATGGATGTGGGAGGGCCCATCTCACTAGGGACAGTGCCACCCGTGGGCCGTAGGTCCTGAGTTGTATATGAAAGCTGCGGAGAACAAGCCAATAATTAGAACCCCTCCACGGCTTCTGCTTCAGTTCCTGCCTCCAGGTTCCTGCTACAGTTCCTGCCCTGACTTTCCATGATGATGGGCTGTAAGCTGAAAGATGAAATAGACTCCCCAAGTTGCTTATGTATGTGTCACAGCAATAGAAATCTATCTAGGACAATATGTGTATATAGACACATGTATGTCGTTATGTGCATAGAGTTGCACATGCACCCACACACATTCACATAGTATACCCACACATCATACACACACACTCAAACATGTTTCCTCACACACATTGATTCTGTTTCTCTGGAGATTCACGACTCATGTGAAGGTCAAATGATGTCCCAGGAGGACTGCCGCTGGAAACCCAGGTGTTGGGAGTGAGGACCAACTACAAATGTCTTCCTAACCCTTCTGTTGTGCATGTAAACCCTGAAAAGCCTGGACCACATCTCACAGAGCGATTCATCATACCGAGTACTGTCTGTGTGAAGGACAGAGCCCATCGGTGATGTCTGGAGAGACTGGTGGTGCATGGATGTGCGTGTGAGTGAATGGGTGGATGTTTCCTGAAGCTATTCTCTTTCTCGATGAGCATGGGGGTGTTATGACCCCCAGAGTAGCCAGGAAAAGCTTCGGTTTGGTTTTCTTCCTTCTCTCTATTTTTAATGCTGTATAAAGGGACACATTTGTGTGTGTGTGTGTGTGTGCGTGTGTGTGTGCGCGCGCGTGTGTGTATAGC